>JAZHEH010001795.1:0-208535 GCA_036589455.1 Ateles fusciceps | reverse complement strand
GCACACAAATTAAAAAGCTAAAGAAAATGAATAGATTGCCGAGAAAACACACAACCTTCTAGGAGTTCGATAGAAGATAGAATGTGGAGAACCATGGGACACAAAAATAAGGAAAACTTTTGAAATTGAATCAGTAATGAGAAAACCCACAAACCAGAATAAACCCTGTACAAACTGGTTGATAGCCAAATTCTGTTAGATGTATAAAAACGAACTCTGGATAGTACTGAGATAATCCTACGAGGTCCGAGAAAGAAGAGGCTCCTCCCTAACTTATTCTATAGAAGTCAAATTACGAGTCACAAACAAAAGTATGGCAGGGACAGAACAAAAAAGAAAACTTGAGGCCCAATATCTCTGATTAATATCTAAACAAACCTGCTGAGCAAAGCGCTGGCAAACCAAATCCAGGTAGCATATCAAAAATTTAATACACCACAATGAAGTAGGCCTTATTCCTGGGATATACAAAACTAGTTCAGCATACACAAATCAATAAGTATGATGCACCGAACTTACATCAACAGAGATCAATCAAAAGCCATTTGATGATATCAATAGACACAGAAAGATTTTTTAAAATTCAACATCCTTTTATGATAAAAGCTTCAAAAGGCTAGGCATCAAAGGTGCAGTACCTCAAAATAATAACAGCCATATATGACAAACCCGAAAGCGAACATCTTAATGAGCCAGAAAGCTGAACCATTTTCCTTAAGAGCTGAGAAAAAAAAAAAACAACAACAATGACCACGCTACCACTACTATTCAACAAAATACTGAAGATTCTAGCTAGAGCAATCAGGCAAAAGAAAGAAAAAAAGGCACCTAAACAGAAAAAGAAGTCACACTATTTCTCTTCACTGACAATATGATTATATACCTAGAAAACTATAAAGAGTCTGCTAATAGGCTCAGAGGATTGATAAGTGATTTCAGTACAATTTTAGGACACAAAATCAATGTCCAAAAATCAGTAGCATTTCTATACACCAATACTGCTCTAATCGAGAATCGTCCCATTTACAATAGCCAAAATAAATGAAATATGAAGACATACAGGTAACCAGGAGGTGAAACATTTCTACAAGGAGAATTTTTAAACCCTGCTGAATGAAATCAGAGATGATACAAATAAATAGAAAAACATCCCATGCTCATGGAATGGAAGAACCAGTATTTTAAAATGAGCATATTACCCAAAGAAATTTTTAGATTCAAACCTATTCCTATCAAACTAACAACATTTTTTTTTCACAGAATTAGGGGGAAAAGCTATCCTAAAATTCATGTGGAACCAAAATAGAGCCTGAATAGCCAAAGCAATCCTAAGGAAAAAAAAATAAAATAAAATAAATTAAAAAAAAAACAAACTGGAGGTATCACACTACCTGACTTTAATCTATACTACTAGGCTAGAGTAACAAAAACAGCATGATACTGCTACAAGAACAGATACATAAACCGATGGGAACAAAATACAGATCCTATAGAAAGCCAAACACCTACAACCATCTAATCTTCAACAAAGTGAACAACAACAACAAAAAGTAATAACTAAAGACTCCTTATTCAATAAATGGTAATGGGATAATTGGCCAGCCACATGCAGAAGATAAAAATGGACCCATACCCTTCACCATAAACAAAAATTAACTCAAGATGGATTAAAGATTTAAATATAAGGCCTTCAACTATAAAAATGCTAGAGGAAAAATAGGAAATAACCTCCTTAACACCAGTCTCAGGAAACAATTTTTGGGTAAGTTCCTAAAAACAATCACAACAGAAACAAAAATTGAGAAGTGGGTGCTAACTAAAGAGCTTCTGCACAGCAAAAGAAACTCTCAACAGAGTAAACAGACAACCTAGAGAATGGTAGAAGAGATTTGCAAACTATGCATCTGACAAAGGCCTAATATCCAGAGTGCTTAAGGAACGTAAAGAAATGAAGAACAATTATCAAATGACGTTATTAAAAAATGGGCAAAGAACATGAACAGGTACATCTCAAAGGAAGACATACAATCAGCCAACAAACATAAGAAAAAATGCTCCACACCACTAATCATCAGAGAAATGCAAATCAAAACAAGATACCCGAGTGGCTGTTATTTAAATATCAAAAATAAACAGATGCTGGTGAGGTTGCAGAGAAAATGAATGCTTATACACTGTTTATGGGAATGTAAATTAGTTTAGCCACTGTCGAAAGCAGTTTGGAGATTTCCTAGTGAACTTAAAACAAGAGCTACCATTTGACCAAGCAATCCTTTTACTAGTTGTATACCCAAAGGAAAAAAGCTCTGTCTAATGGTTACATGCACTACTCTGTTCTTGACAGGGCTATTCACAAATACATAGAAATGGAATAAATCTAGATGTCTGTCAGTGGTAGACTGGATAAAGAAAACATGGTACAAATTCACCATGTAATAATATGCAGCCATAAAAAAGAACAAAATCATGTCCTTTGCAGCAACTGGATGCAGCTGAAAGGTATTATCCTAGGCGATTTAACACAAGAATAGAAAGCCAAACACCACGTTCTCATTTATAAGTGGAAACTAAATTTTGAGTACATATGGACATAAAGATGAGAACAACAAATACTGGAGACTACTAGAGGAAAAAGTATGGGAGGGGAGGATTATCTGAAACACTACCTCTTGGTTACTATGCCCACTACATGGGTGACGGGATCATCCACACCCCAAACCTCAGCATCATCCAATATACCCATGTAGCAAACCTGTACACATAACCCTTGAATCTAAAAAAAAATTAAAAAAAATGTGCTAAAAATAGATTGTAATGATAGCTGCAAAATTCTGTGAATATACTAAAAATAATTGCACTGAACACTTAAAATGAATGATGTTCATGATATGCAACTTATACCTAAAGATACTTAAAAAATGAAAGTACTTTATTTGCTCATCCATAAGAAACAACTCCTCATCCTTTCAAGTTTTATCGCAAGATTGCAGCAATTCAGTAATATCTTCAGGCTTGACTTCTAGTTCTCTCGTGATTTCCATCATATCTTGCAGGTGCTTCTTTGGTTGAATTCTTGAATCTCTCAAAGTCATCCATGAGGGTTGGAACCAATTTCTTCCAAACTCCTGTTAATATTGATATTTTGTCCTTCTCACATAAATCACAAATATTCTTAGTAACACCTAGAATGACAAATCCTTCAAATCCTTTCCAGAAGGTTTTCCATTTACTTTGCTAAGATCCATCAGAGAAATTAGTATCTATGGCAGCTATTGTCTTACAAAGTGTATTCCTTAAATATTAATGTTTGAAAGTCAAAATTACTTTTTTTATTGCATTTTAGGTTTTGGGGTACATGTGAAGAACATGCAAGATTGTTGCATAGGTACACACATGGCAGTGTGATTTGCTGCCTTCCTCCCCCATCACCTATATCTGGCATTTCTCCCCCATGCTATCTCTCCCCAACTCCCCCACTCCCCGCTGTCCCTCCCCTTTTCCCCCTGACAGACCCCAGTGTGTGATGGTCCCTCCCTGTGTCCATGTGTTCTCATTGTTCAACACCCGCCTATGAGTGAGAACACGCGGTGTTTGATTTTCTGTTCTTGTGTCAGTTTGTTGAGAATGATGGTTTCCAGGTTCATCCATGTCCCAACAAAGAACACGAACTCATCATTTTTGATGGCTGCATAATATTCCATGGTGTATATATGCCACATTTTCCCTGTCCAGTCTATCATCGATGGGCATTTGGGTTGGTTCCAGGTCTTTGCTATTGTAAACTGTGCTGCAATGAACATTCAGTGTGCATGTGTCCTTATAGTAGAACAATTTATAACTCTTTGCTATATACCCAGTAATGGGATTGCTGGATCAAATGGAATTTCTATTTCTAGGTCCTTGAGGAATCGCCACACTGTCTTCCACAATGGTTGAACTAATTTAAACTCCCACCAACAGTGTTAAAGTGTTCCTATGTCTCCACATCATCTCCAGCATCTGTTGTCTCCACATCGCCATTCTAACTGGTGTGAGATGGTATCTCAACGTAGTTTTGATTTGCATTTCTCTAATGACCAGTGATGATGAGCATTTTTTCATATGTTTGTTGGCCTCATGTATGTCTTCTTTTATAAAGTGTCTGTTCATATCCTTTGCCCACTTTTGAATGGGCTTGTTTATTTTTTTCTTGTAAATCTGTTTTAGTTCTTTGTAGATTCTGGATATTAGCCCTTTGTCAGATGGGTAGACTGAAAAAATTTTTTCCCATTCTGTTGGTTGCCGATTCACTCTAATGACTGTTTCTTTTGCTGTGCAGAAGTTGTGGAGTTTGATTAGGTCCCATGTGTCTATTTTGGCTTTTGTTGCCAATGCCTTTGGTGTTTTGGTCATGAAGTCCTTGCCTACGCCTATGTCCTGAATGGTTTTGCCTAGATTTTCTTCTAGGGTTTTTATGGTGTTAGGTCTTATGTTTAAGTCTTTAATCCATCTGGAGTTAATTTTAGTGTAAGGTGTCAGGAAGGGGTCCAGTTTCTGCTTTCTGCACATGGGTAGCCAGTTTTCCCAATGCCATTTATTAAACAGGGAATCCTTTCCCTATTGCTTGTTTTTGTCAGGTTTGTCAAGAGTCGGATGGTTGTAGATGTGTTGTGTTGCCTCCAAGGCCTCTGTTCTGTTCCATTGGTCTATATCTCTGTTTTGGTACCAGTACCATGCTGTTTTGATTACTGTAGCCTTGTAGTATAGTTTGAAGTTCGGGAGTGTGATGCCTCCCACTTTGTTCTTTTTGCTTAGAATTGACTTGGCTGTGTGGGCTCTCTTTTTGGTTCCATATGAAGTTTAAGGTGGTTTTCTCCAGTTCTTTGAAGAAGGTCATTGCTAGCTTGATGGGATAGCATTGAATCTGTAAATTATTTTGGGCAGTATGGCCATTTTCACGATATTGATGCTTCCTAACCATGAACATGGAATGTTTCTCCATGTGTGTCCTCTCTTATTTCATTGAGCAGTGGTTTGTAGTTCTCCTTGAAGAGGTCCTTTACGTTCCTTGTTAGTTGTATTCCTAGGTATTTGATTCTCTTTGTAGCAATTGTGAATGGCAGTTCGTTCTTGATTTGGCTCTCTTTAAGTCTGTTATTGGTGTATAGGAATGCTTGTGATTTTTGCACATTGATTTTGTATCCTGAGACTTTGCTGAAGTTGCTTATCAGTTTCAGGAGATTTTGGGTTGAGACGATGGGGTCTTCTAGATATACAATCATGTCGTCTGCAAAATTACTTTTTGATCCACGGGCTACAGAATGGTTGTTGTCTTAGCCATAAAAACAACATCAATCTCCTGTACATTTTCATCAGAGCTTGGGTTACCAGGTGCACAGTCAATAATCAGTACTATTTTGAAAATAATCTTTTTTTATTCTAAGCATTGTCTCAATTGTGGGCTTAAAATATTCAGTAAACTATGCTGTAAACAGATATGTTATCACCCAGGTTTTGTTGTTCCTTTTATAGGGTCCAGGCACAGCAGATTTAGCAGAATTCTGAGGAGCCCTTGGGTTCTCAGAATGGTGAATGAGCACTGACTTCAGCTTAATGTCTACAGCTTGAGTAGCCACTAAGAAGGCATTCAGCCTGTCCCTCAAAGCTTTGAAGACAGACATTGACTTCTCTTCTCTAGGTATGAGAGTCCTAGATGGCATCTTACTCCAATATAAGGCTCATTTTGTCTACATTGACAATCTGCTGTTTAATGTAGCCACTCTTATTAATTATCTTAGCCAGATGGTTCTTTTCTTTTCTTTTCTTTTCTTTTTTTTTACCAGGATGAGAACTTTTTATGAAGATATAGTTCGGTATTGACACAGGCATAGACAAGTTGGCCAATGGAGTAGAACAGAAAGTCCATAATGATAATAAACTCAGTATATATGAAACTCCAGTATCCTGGTGGCCATGAAGTTGTGCTGCTCAGACCTCCCTCCAAGAGAATCTGCTGCAAGGAGTGTAGCTAGCGGACAGCCTCTAAGTGTTGTGTCTTCCCGTCTATGGCAGTATTCACATGAATACTCTCCCAAAGCCGGCTCTCCCAGAGCTGCTTTCAGCCAGTGACTGAGATGGTGGAGGTACTGGAGCTAGAATCTGTGGGGACTCCTCTAGGGGGCAGTCTTTGCTCTGGGGCTCCCCATGGGGCTAGTCCAGGGCTTTCTCAAAGCTGCACCAAGTCTGAGATAATCCCCAGCCAGCTCTTCTTCCTTCCTTCCTTCTCTCTTTTTTAAAATTTTATTTATTTTACTTTAGGTGCATACTATATCTGGCATTTCCTCCCCATGGTATCCCTCCCCCCACCCCCCCTCCCTGCCCCCACCCCCCCATTGTCTCTCCCCCTACCCCCCCCCCAACTGTCCCCTATGTGTGATGCTCCTCTCCCTGAGTCCACATGTTCTTGTTGTTCAACACCCGCCTATGAGTGGCCAGATGGTTGTTCTACAGCAGCACTTGCTGCTTCACTTTGTACTTTTATGTTATGGAGATGGCTTTCTTAAACGTCATGAACCATCATTCTCGTTTCCAACTTTTCTTCGGCAGCTTCTTCACCACTTGCAGCCTTCACCAAATTTAATAGTTAAGGACTTTCTCTGGATGAGACCTTGGCGTAAAAGATGTTGTGGCTGATTTGATTTTCTCTGCAGACAATAAATCTCCTTATCATCAACATGGCTCTTTTGCTTTCTTGTTGGTGTGTTTACCAGAGTATTCCTTTTAATTTGTCTCATGTGCCTTTCATTTCCATTCATAACTTGGCCAACTGTTGACTGCAAGAGACCTAGCTTTCAATCTGTCTTGGTTTTTGACAAGCCTTCCTCACCAAGTTTAATCATTTCTAGCTATTAAGTGAGAGATATTTGACTCTTCTTTTCACTTGAACACTTAGAGGGCATTCCAGGGTTACCAGTTGGCCTAATTTAATATTGTTGTGTCATATGGAATAGAGAGGTCTGAAGAGAGAACAGAAGTGAAGAAATGGCTAGTCAGAAAACATAACATTTCTCAATTAAGTTTACCATCTTATATAGGAGCAGTTCTTGGTGATCAGAACAAATTAAAATAGTAGCATCAAGGATTGCCAATCAGAGATTACCATAACAGATATAATAATAATTTTAAAATTAAAACCTGTAAAAGTAAGCAAAATGTGAGACAAAGACACAAAGTGAGCACATGATGTTAGAAAAATTGCACTAATAAACTTGCTCAGCACAGAATTGATACCTGTGTAGCATGGGGTGCTTCTGTGAAAACACATTTGCAAAGTGCAATAAAGAGTGAAGCACAATAAAGTGACATATACCTGTTGCTCAGAAATAAGACTGCTGGATCATATGGTAACTTTAAATGGAATTGTTTTATTAATTTCCTTTTTAGATAGTTCATTGTTTTTATATAGAAGTGCAACTGAATTTTTTATGTTGATTTTTTTCCTGCAAACTTACTTAATTTGTTTAACAACTTTAAGAGTTTTTTGGTAGAGTCTTGGAAATTTTAAATATAAAATCATGCCATCTGCAACAGAGACAATTTTAATCCTTCTCTTCCAATTTAGGTGTCTTTTATTTCTTTCTCTTGCCTGATTCCTCTGGTGACATCTTCTAATGCTATGTTGATTCAGGTGGTGAGAGTGAGTATCTTGCATTGTTTCTTACCTTAGATGAAAAGCTTTCAGTTTTTCACCAATGAGTATGATGTTATCTGGAGGCTTCTCATATATAGCCTATATTGTGTTGAGGTACCTTTATTCTATTCCTGGTCGAGAGTCATTTTTTTAAGCATAAAAGGTATTTATAGGGTTTTTTTTTTTTTTAGATCTTTATCCAGTTGACAAAATTCTCCTCTATTTCTAGTTTGCTGACAGTTTTTATTAAGAACGATTATTGAAAATTACTTGGATGTGGTGGCACACACATGTAATCCCAGCTACCTGAGACACTAAGGTGGGTGGATTGCTTGAGCTCCCAAAAGTAAAAGCTGCAGTGAGCTATAATCATGCCACTGAACTCCAGCCTGTACCCAGCCTCAAAAAAAAAAAAAAAAATGGATGTTGAAATTTTACCACATACTCCTGGGATCAAGTGATCCTCCAGCTTCAATCTTCCAGAAAGCTGCCACTTTTCCATGCCCAGCTTTGTCAAATAATTTTTAGCATCTGTTGATATGATCATATAATTTTTCTTCTTTAGCTTGCTGATGTGATAAATTACACTTATTGATTTTTGAATACTAAACCAGCATTAGATAGCTAAAGTTAATCCCACTTGTTTGTGGGGCATAATTACTTTTGTATGTAGTTAGACCTGATTTGCTAATATTTTGGGAAAATTTTTACATCTATGTTCACAAAAGATACTTATTTGTATCTTTCTTTTTGTGCTTTAACAGATTGTGTCTTTCACGGTTGGTTATTTTTATCTAGTTTACAGAATTTACAGGCTTAGGGTTGTTCATAGTATTCTTTTAGTATCATTTTAATGCCCTCGAATTCAGTAAATTACTAAATTTAAAATTTAAATTACTAAAATTATCTTATTTCTGCTATCAGTAATTTACATAATCTCTATTTTTCGATTAGCCTCTAGAGTTTATCAGTTTTGTTGATGTTTTCAAATAATGAACTTTTGATTTTGTTAATATTCCCTATTGTTTTCCTGTTTTCAATTGCATTAATTTTTGCTCTAACATTTGTTCTTCTGCTTCTTTGAATGTAATTTGTTCTATTTTTTCCAGTTTCCTCAGATAAAATCTTAGATTATTGATTTTTAGATCTTTCTTCATTTTAATATATACATTCATATTATAACTTTCTCATTAATCCCTGCTTTTGTTGCATCCCACTAATTTTGATAATTTGTATTTTTATTTTCATTTCATTTGAAACACATAAAAATTTCTCTTGGGATACATTTTTAAAATTTTCATAGATTTAGGGTGTATAAGTGCAGATTTCTTACATGCATATAATGCATTGTGGTGAAGTCTGGACTTTTAGTGTGCCTATCACCCACAGAGTGAACACCGTTCCCAATAGGCAATTTTTCAACACTCATGCCTCCTATCCCCGCATCTTTTGTAGTTTCCAATGTCTATTATCCCAATTTTTTTTTTTTTTTTTGAGATGGAGTCTCACCCTGTCAGTCAGGCTGGAGTGCAGTGACGTGATCTCAGCTCACTGCAACCTCCGCCTCCTGGGTTCAATCAATTCTCTGCCTCAGCCTCCCGAGTAGATGGGATTACAGGCACGCACCACCATGCCCAGATAATTTTTGTATTTTTAGTAGAGACGGGGTTTCAGGTTTCATTATCTTGGCCAGGCTGGTCTTGAACTCTTGACCTCCTGATCCATCTGCCTCAGCCTCCCAAAGTGCTGGGATTACAGGCGTGAGCCACCGCACGCAGGTCTTCCACTCTTTACGCTATATGCACCCATTCTTTAGCTCCCACTTACAAGTGAGAATATGTAGCATTTGGCTTTTGTTTCTGAATAATTTCATCTAGGATAATGGCCTCCGCTTCCATCCATTTCGCTGCAAAAGATATGATTTCTTTCTATTTTGTGTCTGTGCAGTATTCCATAGTATATATATCATATTTTTTTATTCAATCATCCATCAATGAACACTTATTTTGATTCCATTAGTTTACTATTATAAATAGTGCTATGATACATACATGAGAGCAGATATATTTTTGATATAATGATTTTCTTTGGATAGATATTCAGTAGTGTGATTGCTGAATAGAATAAGAGTTCTATTTTTAGCTATTTGAGAAGTCTCCATAGTGTTTTCCATAAAGGTTGTACTAATTTACATTCCCATCAACAAAGTATAAGTATTCCTTTTCTCTGCATCCCTACCATTTGCTGACTTTTTACTTTTTAATGATGGCCATACTGATTGGTGTGAGATGGTATCCAATTGTGGTTTTAACTTTCATTTCTTTGATGATTAGTGATATTGAGCATTTTTCATGTTTATTAGTCACTCCTATGTCTTTTTAAATTTTTTTTGAAGAATGCTTGTTCATGTCCTTTCCCATTTTTAAAAAATGTTACTTAATTTTTCCTGTTGCCTCATTTGAATTCCTTGTAGAATCTGCATATTAGCCCTTTGTTGAATGCATAGTTTGCAAATATATTTTCCATTCTGTACATTGTCTGTTTACTCTAGTGATTGTTTCTTTTTGCTGTGCAGAAGCTCTTTAATTTAAATTCCATTTGTCTACTTTTCTGTTGCATTTGCTTTTGAGGACTTGGTCATAAATTCTTGGCATAGGTCAAAGTCCAAAAGAGATTTCCCTGAGTTTTCTTCTAGTTCTTCTATAGTTTTGGGTCTTACATTTAAGTCTTAAACAATCTTGAGTTAATTTTTGTATATGGTGAGAAATAGGATTCCAGTTCAATTCTTCTGCATGTAGCCATCTAATTTTCCTAGTACCAGTTATTGAATAGGGTGTACTTCCCCAGTGTATATTTTTGTTGACTTTGTGAAAGATCAGCTAGTTGTAGGTATGTGGCATTATTTCTGGGTTCTCTATTCTATTCTATTGATCTATATGTCTATTTTAATACCAATGCCCTGCTGTTTTGGTTACTACATGCTTGTACTAGAATTTGAAGTCAGGTAATGTGATACCTCCAGTTTGTCCATTTTTTTCTCAAGGTTGCTTTGGCTATTCAGGCTCTTTTTGGTTCCATTTGAACTTTTGGATTGTTTTTCCTAATTTTGTGAAGACCATTGATTGTTTCATGGAGATTATGTTAAATCTGTAGATTTCTCTGGGAAGCATGATCATTTTAGTGATATTGGTTCATCCAATGAGTGACCATGGTATGTTTTTTCCTACCAGTTTTGACTTATGTGTTACTTAGAACAGTGGGTTTTACCTCTAAGTGTTTTAGGTTTTCTAACTATCATTCTGTTATTGATTTCCAGTTTAATTCCAATGTGGTCTGGTAGCACATTTTGTATGATTTTATTGTTTTAAATTTGTTAAATTGTACCTTATGGCCCAGATTGTGGTCTATCTTGGCATGTGAATTTTAGCAGAATATGTGGTGCTCTTGTCTTGAAAGAAGTATTTTATAGATATCAATTAGATATCTTTTTTTTTTGGTGTCTTTTAGTTCAACAATATCCTGCTTGATATTCTACCTGCTTGATCTGATAATTACTGAGAGGGGGTATTAAAATCTTTAATTATAATGGTTACTTTATTTTTCTTGCAGTTTTCCAGTTTTGGTCTCCTATGTTTTGACACTGTTAGGTACATACACATTTAATATATTTATATTTTCTTGAAAATTTGCACTTAGTCATTATATAACGTACGTCTTGATAACTTGGCAATTTTTCTTGCTCTAATATTTGCTTTGGCTAAAATTAATATTGTTACCAAAACTTTCTTTGGTTGGAGTTAATGTGAAATATCTTTTGCTTTCCCTTTACTTTATAATCTACCCTACGTCTTTATATTTAAAGCTCTTTTTTTTTTTTTTTGGTAAATAACATAGTTAGATCTTATTTTTTACAATTACCCTGAGAATTCATGTCTTTTAATTGGTGTATTTAGACTACTGATGTATAAAATGATTATTAATGTAGTTGAACCAATATTTATCATATTTGGTACTCTTTTCTACTCATTGATCTTGTTCTTCCTGCCCTATGTTGTCTATCACTCATTTTTTGCCTTCTTGTTTTAATTAAACACTTCATGTAATTCCACTTATCTCCTCTTTCATATATATATACATATATATATATATATATATATGAAAATTCTCTCTCTTTCATATATATATATGAAGAGTGGCTTTATCTATAGGTGTTTTGGGATATATATATAGTATATAATATAGTATATATATACTATATGCTATATAGTGTATATATAATATAATATAGTATATATACACTATATTATATACTATATACACTATATAGTATATATAGTGTATATATCATATATTACATACTATATAACATATATAGTATATAATATAGTGTATATATAATTTCAAATATATTTGAACTTATAACACTTCACAGTAGTGCAAGCAACTTATAAAAGAGTATTTCCCAACTTTTCCCTCTCATTGTTTATAACATTATTGTACTTCATTGACTTACACAAAATGTGTAATTATTAAATATGTTGTGACTGTTATTTTGAGCAAACTATTATTATTTTGAGCAAACTGTTATGTTACATAAACTAAAAAAAAAATAAAAAATGTAAAAATATTTCATTTATTTTTCCTCTAATACTACCTTTTTAAGTTTGGTCCAAGCTTCTGACCTATATCATTTTTCTTTCTTATAAAGAATTTATTTTTACATTTGTTGCAAGGCAGGTCTACTGGCATCATATTTCCTCAGTCTTTGCTTGTGAATGCCTTGTTACTCCTTCATTTTAAAAGCCAAATTTGTTACAGACATAATTTTAGGTTATTTTCTTTTCTTTCAACACTCTATAAATGCCTCACTCCACTCTCTTCTTGTTTGCATGATTTATGAAGAGAAATCTGATACAATTCATATTTTTGCTTCCCTATAGGTCAGGTGTTTCTCTTTGCTGGTGTCTTTCAAATTTTTCTATTTCTGTAATTTGAATACAATATGCCTAGGTATAGATTTTTTTGATATTTATCCTTCTGGGTATTCTAAGAGCTAACTGGATTTCTGGTTTGTTGTTTATTATTACTTTTGGAAAAATTTTCAGGTATATGGTTTTAAACATTTCTTCTGTTTCTTCTCTTTCTGCTTCAGTTATTTTTATTACATGTATGTCCCACTTTTTGTAGTTATGTCACACTTTTTGTACACAGTTCTTGGATACTCTGTTCTTTTTTTTTTTTCATTCATTTTTCTCTTTGCATTTAAGTTTTGGTAATTTCTTTTGACATTTATTTAAGCTTACTGATTTTTTTTTCTCAGCTGTTTCCAGTCCATTGATGAACTCATCTAAGGCATATTTCATTTCTGCTAGAGAGGTTTTAATTTATAGCATTTCCTTTTGATTCTGTGATAGAGTTTTAATCTCTCTGCTTATATTACTCAGACAGTCTTGCAAGTTTTCTTCTTTTCCCATTAGAGCCCTTTGAATATTAATTGTGGGTATCTTAAACCAAAACAATTCTGAGAAAAAAGAACAAAGCTGGAGGCATCACATTACCTGACTTCCAAATACATTTCCAGGCTACATTATTCAAAACAGAAGGGTATTAGTATGAAACAGACACACAGACCAATGGAACAGAATAGAGAACCAAGAAATAAAGCTAAAGTGTTCTTCAACAAGGATAATAAGAATTTACACTGCAGAAAGAACACCCTCTTAAATAAGTGGTGCTGGGAAAGTTGGATAGTCACATGCGGAACAATGAAACTGGTCTGATATGTCACCATACACAAAAATCAACCCAAAGTAGATTAAGAACTAAATGTAAGACCCAAAACTATAAAAATATTAGGAGAAAACATTAAAAGAAAAACTATCCTGGATGTTGGTCTGCACAAAACACATGACTAAGACCTCAAAAGCAATGATCAAAAAAAATTGGACTTAATTAAATTAAAAAGTTTCTGAACAGCAAAAGAAATAATCAGTAGAGTGAACACAAAATCAACAGAATGGAAGAAAGTATTTGCAAACTATTTACCTAATAGAGGGCTAATATCTAGAATCTACAAGAAACTCAAAAAATTCAACAGAAATAACACAAATAATCTCATTTAAAAATGAGCAAAGGACAAACAAAGACATTTTTCAAGAGAGGACATACAAGCGACCAAGAAACATAAAAAAACTCAACATCGGTAATCATCAGAGAGAATACAAGTTAAAACCAGGCAATGAGATACCATCTTACACCAGTCAGATATCTATTATTAAAAAGTCAAAAAACAACAGATGTTGGTGAAAATGTGGAGAAAAAGAGAATACTTATATGCTGTTGGTGGGAGTGTAAGTTAGTAAAACCTCTATGGTAAATACCATGGAGATTTCTGAAGAAACTGAAAATGGAACTAGCATTCAATCTATCAGTTGCACTACTGGACATTCACCCCAAGATAAATAAATTGTTATATCAGCTAGGCATGGTGGCTCATGCCTGTAATTCCAGCACTTTGGTTGGCCAAGATTGGTGGATCACCTGAGGTCAGGAGTTCAAGACTAGCCACGTCAACATGACGAAACCCTGTCTCTACTAAAAATACAAAAATTAGCCAGACATGGTGGTGCACCTGTAATCCCAGCCACTTGGGAGCCTGAGGCAGAAGAATTGCTTGAACCTGAGAGGCGGAGAGAGGCGGAGATTGCAGTAAGCCAAGATCACACCACTGCACTCCAGCCTGGGTGACAGAGTGAGACTCTGTCTCAAAAAATAAATAAATAATTCATTATATCAAAAAGATACCTACACTTTTATGTTTATCACATGTATTAATCTGTTCTCACTCTGCTATAAAGACATACCCGAGACTGGGTAATTTACAAAATAAAGAGGTTTAATCGACTCAAAGTTCTGCATGGCTGGGGAGGCCTCAGGAAACTTACAATCAAGGTGGAAGGTGAGAGAGAAAGTGAAGGCATGTCTTACGTGGTGGCAGGCGAGATAGAAAAAGAATGAAGGGGGAAAAGTCACTTATAAAACCAACAGATCACATGAGAACTCATTCACTATCATAAGAATAGCATAGTGGAAATTGTCCCCATGATCCAATCACCTCTCACCAGGTCCCACCCTCGACACATGGGGTTTATGGGGATTACAATTGGAGATGAGATTTGGATGGAGACACAGAGCCAAACCACATCATTACATCACTATTCACAACAGCAGTCATGGAATCAATATAGGTGTCCATCAATGGAGGAATGGATAAAGAAAAACGTGGTATATGTCAAGACATAGAATACTACAGAGCCATACAAATAAAATTATGTTTTCTGCAGCAACATGTACATAGCTAGAAGCCACTGTCATGAGTGAAATAACTCAGAAACAAAAAATGAAATACCATATATTCTCACTTATAAGTGGAAGCTAGTGAATTGGCACACATGGACAGAGGGGAATAATAGACACTGAGGGCTCAAAAAGGTGGGACTCTAGGAGATGCATGGGTGTCTAAAAATAATCTATTGCATACAATGTTCACTATTTAGGATATGGGTGTACTAGAAGCTCATACTTCACTACTGTATAATATATCCATGTAATAAACCTGAATAGGTACCCCCTGAATTTATAAAATTAGTTTTTTTAAGTAAGCCAAAAACATGAATACATATTTTTCAAAAGAAGCCCGACTATGCTCAACAGATATATAAAAACATCAAAATCACTGATCATCACAGTAATGCAAATCAAAACCAAAATGAGATATTATTTTATCCCCCACTAAGAATGGATATATTACCTAGCTATTAAAATTCCTGGTTTGATAATTCCAACACATTTGCCATACATAAGTTTGGGTCTAATGTTTATTTTGTGTCTTCATATTGCATGTTTTGTCTTTTACCTAGGCTTGTAATTTTTGTTTTGCTGAAAACCAGACATTATTCACTAGGTAAAAGGAACAGAGGCTTTTAATATGACGTCTTATGGTTTTCTGTCTAGGAGTTAGGTTGGATTTACAGTTGCTGTAGCTCTATTTGTCAGATACTAAAATTTCTTCTTGTGTCCTTGATTTTGTCTCCCATGTTGTTGAGAAGACTTATTGATGTGGTGGTAGCATATAAGGCTGAGAAAGTATTCTATAGTTCTATGGTTAGCTGTTAATCTTTTGATGAGTCTGTGCTTCTGGGCTGTGACCTTCACAGATGATTCTGTGTTTTCCCATTAGGTGAGAAATGAAGGTTAGAGGGGAGCTGGAGTTGGGTATTTCCCTTCCCCCAACTTTGTTAAGCTTCTGGTAAACTCTAGCAAGTTAGCTTCTGGCAAAATAGCTTCTGTTGACAGCAGGACTTGTTAAGAAGAAAAGAAGGCTCTAGGCATTTTTCAGCATGTTTATTTTTCTCTTCCACCTGCCAGAATACAAAGAATTTTTTCTGAATTTTATTATGAGAACCTTGTTGTGTTCTTGAAGTAAAACTGAGAAATGTGTAGGGTTCACATAAGACTCGTGATTTTATTACAATCTCTCAAAGCTTGTCTACACTGAGCCTCCAGCAATTTTTGAATTGCAGTTTAAGTTTACCCATCCTAGTAGTGAAAGTTTCCACTCTTAGGCATCCACTCTTACTGGTTTCCTGAATTCACCTGTTTGTGTCTCAAAGTTTGAAGGCAGTGGTTTGCTCTGGGGCCTCAGTTCTCTTCTGAGTCTAGAAGAGTTGCTGATTTTCAGTTTGTTCTGCTTTTTTTCTTGTTGTTAAGACAGAAGTGATCATTTCTGTACAAGCCAGCTGGGAAACTGAAAGTCCTCAGATACTGATTTTGATTAATAAAAGCAAGCATCATATATAAGGTATAGGGGTGCAGAGAATTGATTTTTTTATATTTCAGACACAAATGTTATTTATTTTCTATTATAAATTGCCATTTACCACTGCTCTTGTAGACATATCTTTGCTCATTTTTACCCTGCTTGGGAAATCAGTGAAAAGTAGTCATTTACTACTTGGTATAAATTATTTTAATTACTTTGCCTTTCTTTCCCATAAATTCTGGATGAGATCTTGGCACTGAGAGAGCAAGAGTTTCTAATAAAGTTAAGGTTGAAGAGTTGAGAGGTAACAAGTAAAGTGTTACTACTAGAGCAAATGTTAACTTCCCGTCGCGGATGGACTTGAATGGAATACTGCAGTGGGGATGACTTTAGAAAACTAGTGAGCAATACATTATTAGAGGGTAGGAAAAAATAGTTGTCAAGAATTAGAAAAAAGACAATGCATAGAAATAGACAAGGGGCTTGAAAAGAAATATTTTTTCTTTGATTGTTTTCATATTTCAGGCACAAATGTTATTTTATTCCATAGACTGCCATGTCCAACCTTTCTTGTACCCAAAGTTTCTCGGTTTACTTTCTCCCTGCTTGGGAAATCAGAGTGAGGCTGTTCTTTGTGCAAGAATGACCACCAATTAAACTAGGTTTCCTGACCCAAATATAGCATGTATTGACTTGTGTGGACCCATAATATGGCCCAGTGAAAAGACTCTGAACAATAAAGAAAATACTAATGAGACAAATCCGTTAGAATGGCTCCCTCTGGAATTTGACGTGGAAATTAGCAAGTGATTAAAGGATAATAAAACAGAATTATAAAAAGTGAGAAAATTAGAGCAGTTAGTCCTCAGAGCCACTTTGGGAAAATATCAGATAATAAAAAGGAAAGTATATAATGAAATATACTACCACTTGAAAGATATACTGCCTATGAGCTCAGTTCAGATTATTTTTAATAAGGTGGTGCATACATATCCTTCCTATTTTTAATTGTCTTTGTTTGTTGATTAGCTTGAGTAATTCACTGAGAGAAGTAGAAACAGAAAAAAATTAATATCCCATAAACAAAAACAATTTACATCATTTAGTTATTTTCACACCTCCCTTTATAATAATTATATTCATCACTCTAACAGAAAGAAAAGAACTCCAGTTCTCATCCATGTACAACGGAAAGTTCAGTTCCCTCCTTATATCTTGTGGGATTCAAGGTGAGTTTTTATTTTTTTTTAGGTATATGTTACCCTGAACATTGCTTCTGGTAAATTATTCTTACTTGCATCCTAATATTGGTTTCTTCTATTTGGTCTATAATTTTCCCAAAAAAGACCATATTTCCTTTTATGAAGATTTTTCCAAATCATCACTTACACAAGGCAATTGTATGTGGATTAGAGTCTTCAGAGAATAAATGTTACCTAAAAACACAGCATGTTCATACAGCTGTATGTTCATAACTAAATGCAGTTTGATTTCTGCTCCATCCAACCTCTGATGAAAGCAACTAATGGGAAAAAAAATACCCAAGACAATGAATCAATTAACCAATAACTATTTATTGAGCAATAACAGTGTACAGATTATAGAAAAGAAAAACAAATAAACCAATTGATTCACAAAGTAAATTATCAGCCTCTGAGAGTTAAATAAATAATGCTATTTTTCATCTCAAAGAAGCCTAATGAAAAACAACTGTTCACAGAAAATGCCTTAAAGAACAGAGCTCCATTATCTCCAAATAAATTGGGCAGCTGTGCTTGGAATACAGCATTGTAGTAGTCTGGTCTCTCATTGCTATAAAAAATAGCTGAAACTGGATAAGTTTTAAAGAAAAGAAGTTTATCTGGCTCACACTTCCACAACCAGAACAGGAAATATGAGGCTGGTATCTGCTTAAAATCTGGGGAAGCCTCAGAAAACTTACAATCATTGTGAAAAGCAAAATGGGAGCAGGCCTGTCACATGGCAGGAGTAGGAACAAGAGAGAGAAAGGGGGAGTGCTACACACTTTTAAATGACCATATATCACAAGAACTCACTCATTATGAGAAAAACACCAAAGGGATGGGGCTAAAAAAGGCCTGAGAAATCTACCCCATGATCCAATCAGCTTCCACCAGGCTCCACCTCCAACATTGGGGATTACAATTCAACATAAAATTTGGTGGAATACAGATCCAAACCATATCAGGCATAGTACATATTTGGCATGCAGTAAACATCTGATGAATGAATGACTCAATGAATTCATGAAAGAATATAGCCAAACTTCCCTAATGTTGGCAACATGTGTTCTGTTTGGCTAATATAAAATATTCCTCTCTAGCCCTAATAGAGGCCTCTACTTAATTCTCACCTCTGAATTCGGCTTCCAGATAAGCATCAAAAACTTATTCCTTCTAGTTCTAATCTGACCTTAATGACTTCATCTCCCAGTGACTGGTTTTGCGCTCTTGAGCTCTAGTCTCCCAGTGCCTGGATTCCTTCTCCACATATCACTGTTTTTGGTGCTTAGTGTATAACACTGAATTCCAGAATGCTCTCAGTTCTCTAGGTTTGAGTTTTGGGAATCTACTGGTACATCTTAGTGCTGACTGACCATTAAACCACTGCTAATTATTAACTACATTTTGGATTTCCATCAGTATTTGCAAGAAGGGATGTCTTTAAGAAGGCTTTAGCCTGTCCGGGCGCAGTGGCTCACATCTGCAATCTTAGCACTTTGGGAGGCCGAGGAGGGTGGATTATGAGGTCAGGAGTTCGAGACCAGCCTGGCCAACATGGTGAAACCCTGTCTCTCTACTAATAATACAAAAATTAGCTGGGAATGGTAGTGGGCACCGTGATCCCAGCTACTCAAGAGGCTGAGGCAAGAGAATCGCTTGAACCCAGGAAGCAGAGGTTGCAGTGGGCCAAGATCGTGTCACTGCACTCCAGCCTGGGTGACAAGAGGAAAACTTCATCTCAAAAAAAAAAAAAAAAAAAGTTTTAGCCTGACTCATCACCTCCTTAACTACTACTACTAACCATAATAATTATCATTATCACAACAAGCCTATATATTTAAAGGAGAGTATGAATAAACCTATTTCTAGAAAAAAGAAAAATTTTCTGTTATTGTTTTAGACTACAGACTAACATAAAAGCTTTAAGACAAGCTTACTAGATCTTATTTCCACATCTTTGTCCATCTCTGAGCTCCTCGTATTTAGAAATGCTCATGGAACTACTTAGTATTGTTTTTAAACTCTAGGAGTGACTGCTCTCAGCCGCATATTTTACAGAAGCTTGTCTCTTTCATCCTCTGTTCATGTCCCTCTCATGGGATGGAGCTCACAGTGTCAAGGAAATTCCAGGTAAGAAAATCAATTGCTAGGAAATGGAGTCACTAAGACCAGATTGGAACTAGCAGCAAGAAATGAGGTTAAACTGGAAGCTAAACTCTAGGTATGAATTAAGTAGAGAAACAAGATTTACTAAGATATCCAATCATAAAATTATTTCTGCTTCCTGACAATTTCCAATCCACAGAAAGCCTTGCTTCCTTGTACTCTTCCCCAAATCATCTCACAGAAGCCTAGTAAGGGTCTCCTAACAGTGTCTTCTTGAGATGCCCTTGGTTTTCTGTAATATGTGTTCTCTCTTGCTACAAAGAGTAATAAATCCAATTTGTTCGACTATAGGTGTAGTCTTAGTTGTCTTTGTATAGAAGTACCATTAAAAATGGAAAACCCACTGAGGTTCAGTGAGCCCTCACTGACTTGGATCAGAAATCATGACGCAGTGATAGTGTGCATATCTGAGACTCTCCATGTTTCTACATATTCAAGCTGCCATCTTGTCATGGCTAGAGGTAAGTTTATACTGAACTGAGCTCCAGGTATTTCTTGAAGTTCTTCAGCACTTGGTTTATTTTATTTTCCAAGTAATAAAGTCCCTAGAAATATATTTAGTTAACTAATCTGATAAATATTGCATTTGTGTTTTTCTTATGGTTCATCTACTTTTCTAGTGTGATAGTTACTTTAATGTGTAAACTTGATTACATTATGGGATGCCCAGTTTTCTAGTTAAACATTATTTCTGGGTATGTCCATAAGTACGTTTCTAGAAGAGATTATTACCATATGAAATGTTAGGCTAAATAAAGCAGGTTATTCTGTCCACCTAATAAAGGTGGGTGTCATCCAATACACAGAGAGCCTGAATAGAATAAAAAGGTGGATGAAGGAAAGATTTGCTTTCTCTAAGAAATATGAACATTCTGTCTTCAGTGCTACTGGTTCTCAGGCCTACACACAAACACTGGAATCTATCTCTGGCTCTCAGACCTTTGAACTACACTGCTGGATTTTCTGAGTCACCAGCTTGCAGATGGCAGATTGTGAAACTTCTCAACCTCCATAATCACATAAACCAATACCCTATAATGTATGTGTGTGTGTGTGCACGTGCGTGCACACATGTGTGTGCCTGTCCCCCTCTTGGTTTTGTTTCTCTGGAGAACTGGAGAATCTTAAGTAACATATGTAGTGATTAGTGCTATTTGTCTATAGGAGAAAAAGTCTATATATAGTGGCAGGACATAGGCCAGATAAGTTCATTTTCAAGCTGTTCCCCTGAAGCTAATTAGCTCAGAAAATCTTCTCCAACCAGCATTCTATGGACAAAATTGGTCTAAAATCATCATTTCAAAACCTTATAAAGACTCCTCTTAAGTATTTTCTTTATACCCCTGAGAACTCCTTTGCTTACTTCCAGCTGTCTAGAATCAGGAGGTTTTGTCCAGTCCTTGATTGGTAATGATTGGCCATTGGCCAAGCATATGAGATAGAAAGTTACACACGCAGCATCCCTAAATAATTAAAATTCTCGTGGGGCCTTCTCAATCTAAAACTGTACCTTTTCTATATTAAACACTTGTTTCCTTCATGGGTTCCTGGTATAATGCTCATTTAAATGTTAACCTCTCTAACTGGCACAATATTTCACTAGAGATAATTTGAAATTCCAATGGTTACTTTAAAGAGCTTTTAAAACAAGCAAAATTTTTAATTTGAGAGGTTAACCAAAAGCAAAGAAAATTTCATGAGTAGATGGTTTGTCTAAAACAAAGTTCATTTTGTTTAGTTGAGATGACCTCCCTTCTTTTTATTCCATACTTTGAAGTTTAATGAGCGCTGCCTCTTTATAAAAGTGCTGAGCTTTACACATTAAGAAATTAGAAAAAAAGACTAAATCGAAATCTAGCAGAAGCGAAGAAATAATAAAGATTAGAGAAGAGACAAATAAAATGGAGAAAGAGACAAATAAAGAAAAATGATGAAGAAAGTAAACAAAACCAATACTTGATTCTTCAAAAATATAAACAAAATTGACAAACCTTTAGTGAAACTGACTAAAAAGAGAGAAGACACAAGTAAATGACATCACAAATGAATGATGAGATATAATTAGCAATTTTACAGAAAGAAAAAGGGTTATTTATAAGCAGATAATACAAACAACTGTACAGCAATGAAGTGGTTAAGGTAAATAAAATTTTTAAATTCCTAGAAATGCACAACCTACCAAGACTAGATAATGAAAAAATGGAAAAATCTGCATACATCCATAACCAGTAAGGACCTTGAATTAGTAATTTGAAACTTCTAAACAGAGAAAGATCTAGGATCAAATGGTTTTACAACTGAATTCTAATAAACACTTAAAGAGAATCAACACTAATCCTTATTAAACTCTTTGAAAACATTGAAGAGAAGGGAAAAAAATCCTAATTGATTCTATGAGGTCAGTCTTAACCTCAAATCAAAATAAGATTAAGATACCACAGAAAAACTACTGATAAATATACATTATAAATGTTAATGCAAAAATTCTCAGTATCATACTAGTAAATTGAATTGAACAGCATATTAGAGGAATTATACAACACAAAAAAAGTGAAATTTATCTGAGGAGTGCAAGGGTGTTTCCACATAAGAATTTCAATCAATGTAATACATCACATTAATAGAATTAGAAAAAAAAATCAAATAATCATAAAAATTAGAGCAGTGAAAACATCTGACAAAATCTAATATCCTTTCATAATAAAAAACTACCCAGAAACCTGGAATAGAACAGAACTTTCTCCACATAATAGAGGACATTTGTAAAAAATTCATAGCTAGCATCATACACAACAGAAAAAGACAAAATTTTTCCCCTAAAATCAGGAATAAAATAGTCTTGCCCACTTTCACCACTGCTATTGAAAAGTGTACTGAAATTTCTAGCTGGAGCAATTGGGCAAAATTAAGAAATAATGGAAATGAAGTGTGAAAACTACTTTATAGAATACATGATCCTTTATATAAAAATCCCAAAGGATCCACAAAAAGCTACTAATTCACCATATAAATAAATCAAAATCAAAATGGAGTATGACTTAAATCTGAGACCTCAAGCTATGAAATTACTACAAGAAAACGCTGAAAAAAAAAAAAACTACAAGACATTGGTCTGGGCAAAAAGTACAGGTAACCAAAGCAAAAATGGACAAGTGGGATCATATCAAGTTAAAAATCTTCTGGCCAGGTGCAGTGGCTTACAACTGTAATCCAAGCACTTTGGGGACTGAGGCAGGCAGATCAGGAGGTCAAGAAATTGAGACCATCCTGGTCAACATGGTGAAACCCTGTCTCTACTAAAAATATAAAAATTAGCTGGGTGTGGTAGCACATGCCTGTAGTCCCAGCTACTCAGGAGGTTAATGCAGGAGAATCTCTAGAACCCAGGAGGCGTAGGTTGCAGTGAGCCAAGATCATGCACTCCAGTGTGGTGAAAGAGTGAGACTTCATCTCAAAAAAAAAAAAAAAAAAAAAAAAAGTCATCTGGACAGCACAGGAAGCAACCAACAAAGTAAAGAGACAACCCACAGAATGGAAGAAAATATTTGCAAACTACCCATCTGACAAGGAATTGATAACCAGAAAATATAATCAGCTCAAACAACTCTAAAGAAAAAAATTTAATAATCCAATCAAAAATGGGCAAAAGAGAGCAGAAGAAGATGGACGAATAGGAACAGCTCTGGGTTGTGATTTCCAGCAAAAACACAGAGGGTGAGGGATCACCACATTTCCAAATGAATTTTTACTGCCCAAAGACCAGGAGATTCCTGGGCAAAAAAGCACCACAAATCTCCAGAGTGGCTGTTTCAGCCAGAGCAGTGGGTCTCTACACAAAAATTCACACAAAGCCAGGTGCTGTTTCAACTGGTGACTGGAATGCCTGGGCGACGGAGTCACCTGTTCAACTGAACAAAAAAAGGGGGCTGAAACAGGAAGCCAAGTGATCTGGCTCGGCCTGTCCCATCCCCACAAAGACCAACAATCTGAAACACTCTGGACTGAGAGTTTCACAGCAAG
Organism: Ateles fusciceps; assembly: GCA_036589455.1. Lineage (NCBI taxonomy): Eukaryota > Metazoa > Chordata > Mammalia > Primates > Atelidae > Ateles > Ateles fusciceps. Next base: position 184,615 of record JAZHEH010001795.1, on the reverse strand, counting down.
CACAGCTGGACCCTGGATGGTCCAGCTCTGTGGGGGGAGGGGCGTCCACCATTACTGAGGCAGTCCAATACTACTGAGGCAGTCCCTCATTACCGAGGCAGTCAGCCATTACTGAGGCAGTCCGCCATTACCAAGGCAGTCCGTTATTACCGAGGCAATCCGTCATTATTGAGGCAGTCCGCCATTACTGAGGCAGTCTACCATTACCGAGGCAGTTAACCATTACCGAGGGAGTCCACCATTACAGAGGCAGTCCACCATTACTGAGGCAATCTGCCATTACTGAGACAGTCTGCCATTAAGGCAACAGTCTGCCATTACTGAGGCAGACTGGCCATTACCGAGGCAGTTTAAACTATATCACTCTAAACAAAAGTGCAAGGAAGTTCACACAGCAGCTGGGCAGAGCCCACGTCAGCTCAGCAACATCTCTGCTGGCAGACTGTGACTAGGCTACCTCCTCATTGGGCAGGGCATCTCTGAAAAACGCAAAAGCATGACAGGAACTTATAAATAAAGCCCCACATTCCCAGGACAGAGCACCTGGGGGAAAAAGGTGGTTATGAGTTCTGCTGCAGCAGACTTAAATGTACCTGCCCAGCAGCTCTGAATGGAAAATCAGAGCTCACAGCTCAGCACTTGTACTCCTAAAGGGACAGATTGTCTCCTCAAGCAGCTGCCCGACTTCTGTATATGCAGAGACACCTCATAAAGGAGAGCTCAGACTGACATCTGGCAGGTATCCTTCTGGGACAAAGATAACAAAAGAAGAAACTGGCAGCAACCCTTACCATTCTGCAGGTGCAGCAGGTGATCCCCAGGCGAGCAGGGTCTGGAGTAGACTTCCAGCAGTCCAACAGCAGAGGGGCCTGAGTGTTAGAAGGAAAACTAACAGAAAGAAATAACTTCATCATCAACAAAAGGACATCCAGATGTCCCATCTGAAAGCCACCAACAAAGAACACAGGTGGATAAATCCACAAAAATGGGAAGAAACTAGTGCAAAAAGGATGAAAACACCCAAAACCAGAATGCCTCTCCTCCTCCTACAAGGGATCACAGCTCCTCACCAGCAAGGGAACAAGGCTGGAGGGAGAATGAGTCCCATGAATTGACAGAAACAGGCTTCAGAAGATGGGTAATAACAAACTTCTCTGAGCTAAAAGAACATGTTCTAATCCAATGTTAAGACACTAAGAAACTTGAAAAAAGGTTTGAAGAAATGCTAACGAGAATAAACAGCTTAGAGAGGAATATAAATGAATTGATGGAGCGGAAACATACAACACAAGAACTTCGTGAAGCATACACAAGTTTCAATAGCCAAATCGACCAAGCAGAAGAAAGGATATCAGAGATGAAGATCAACTCAATGAAATAAAATGAGAAGGCAAAATTAGATAAGAAAGAGTAAAAAGAAATGAAAAAAGCCTCCAAGAAGTATGGGATTATGTAAAAAGACCTAATCTAAGTTTCATAGGTGTACCTGGATGTGATGGAGAGAATGAATCCAAGCTGGAAGACACTCTTCAGGATATTATCCATGAGAACTTCCCCACCCGAGCAAAGCAGGCCAATATTCAAGTCCAGGAAATACAGAGTACACCACAAAGATATGCCTCAAGAAGACAACCCCAGGGCACATAATTGTCAGATTCACCAGGGTTGATATGAAGGAAAAAATGCAAAGGGAAGTCAGAGAGAGAAGGTCGGGTAACCCACAAAGGGAAGCCCATCAGACTCACAGCAGATCTCTGAGCAGAAACCCTACAAGCCAGAAGAGAGTGGGGGGCCAATATTCAACATCCTTAAAGAAAAGAACTTACAACCTGGAATTTCATATCCAGCCAAACTAAGCTTCATAAGCGAAGGAGAAATAAAATCCTTTACGAACAAGCAATTGCTCAGAGGTTTCATCACCACCAGGCCTGCCTTACAAGAGTTCCTGAGGGAAGCACTAAACATAGAAAAGGAACAGCCAGTAGTAGCCACTCCAAAAATGTACTAAATGGTAAAGCGCATCGACACAATGAAGAAACTGCATCAACTAATGGGCAAACAACAAACTAGCATTAAAATGGCAGGATCAAATTCACACATAACAATATTAACCTTAAAGGTAAATGAGCTAAATGCACAATCAAAAGGGACAGACTGACAAATTGGATAAAAAGTCAAAACCCATCATTGTGCTGTATTCAGGAAACCCATCTCACATGCAAGGATACACATAGGCTAAAAATAAAGGGACGGAGGAAATTTACCAAGAAAATGGAGCACAAAAAATACAGAGGTTGCAATTCTAGTCTCTGATAAAACAGACTTTAAACCAACAAAGATCAAAAGAGACAAAGAAGGGCATTACATAATGGTAAAAGGATCAATGCAACAAGAAGAGCTAACAATCCTAAATATACGTGCACCCATTACAGGAGCACCCAGATATATAAGAAAGTTCTTAATGACCCAGAAAGAGACTTAGACTCCCACACAATAACAGTGGGAGACTTTAACACTCCACTGTCGATATTAGACAGATCAATGAGACAGAAAATTAACAAGGATATTGAGGACTTGAACTCAGACCTGGACCAAGCAAACCTAATAGACATTTACAGAACTCTCCACACCAAATCCACAGAATATACATTCTTCTCAACACCACAGCACACCTACTCTAAAATTGACCATATAATGGGAAGTAAATCACTCCTCAGCAAATACAAAAGAATGGAAATCATAACAAACAGTCTCTCAGACCACAGTGCAATCAAACCAGAACTCAGAATTCAGAAACTCAAAACTACACAACTTAATGGAAACTGAACAACTGGCTCTTGAATGTTGACTAGATAAACAATGAAATGAAGGCAGAAATAAAGATGTTCTTTGAAACCAACGAGAATGAAGACACAACATGCCAGAATCTCTGGGACACATTTAAAGCAGTGTCTAGAAGAAACTTGATAGCAATAAATGACCACTTGAGAAGCAAGGAAAGATCGAAAATTGACACCCTATTGTTAAAATTGAAAGAGCTAGAGAAGTGAGATCAAAAAAACTCAAAAGCTAGCAGAAGACAAGAAATAACTAAGATCAGAGCAGAAATGAAGAGACAGAGACAGAAAATCCCTTCAAAAAATCGGAAAGAGAGAATAATCAAATAGATGCAATAAAAAACAATAAAAGGGGATATCACTTCAGATTCTACAGAAATACAAACCACAATCAGAGATTACTACAAACAATTCTATGCATACAAACCCATAAGCCTGGATGGAATGGATGAATGCCTGGACACTTGCACCCTCCCAAGCCTAAACCAGGAAAAAGTCCAAACCCTGAATAGACCAATAATAAGGGCTGAAGTTGAGGCAGCAATTAATAGCCTACCAACCAAAAAAGCCCAGGTCCAGATGGGTTCACAGCCAAATTCTACCAGACATACAAAGAGGAGCTGGTACCATTCCTTCTGAAACTATTCCAAACAATCCAAAAGAGGAAATCCTTCCCAAATCATTTTATAAGACCAACATGATCCTGATACCAAAACCCGGCAAGACTCAACAAAAAAAGAAAACTTCAGGCCAATATCCATGATTAACTTAGATGCAAAAATCTTCAATAAAATACTGGGAAATCAATTGCAACAGCACATCAAAAAGCTTAGCCATCACGATCAAGTAGGCTTCACCTGGGAGATGCAAGGCTGGTTCAACATACGGAAGTCTGTAAATGTTATTCACCACATAAACAGAACCAAATACAAAAACCACGATTATCTCAATAGATGCAGAGAAGGCCTTTAACAAAATTCAGCAGCCCTTTATGCTAAAAACTCTCAATAAACTAGGTATCGTTGGAACATATCTCAAAATAATAAAAGCTATTTATGACAAACCCACAGCCAATATCATACTAAATGTGCAAAAACTGGAAGCATTCCCTTTGAAATCTGGCACTAGACAAGGATGCCCTCTCTCACCACTATTATTCAATATAGTATTGGAAGTTCTAGCCAGAGCAATCAGGCAAGAAAATGAAATAAAGGGTATTCACTTAGGAAAGGAGGAAGTCAAATTGTCTCTATTTGCAGACGCCATGATTTTATATCTAGAAGACCTCATTGTCTCAGCCCAAAATCTCCTGAAACTGATAAGCAACTTCAGCAAAGTCTCAGGATACAAAATCAATGTGCAAAAATCACAAGCATTCCTATACACCAATAACAGAATAAAACAGAGCCATATCAAGAACGAGCTGCCATTCACAATTGCTACAAACTGAATAAAATACCTAGGAATACAACTAACAAAGGATGTAAAGGACCTCTTCAAAGAGAACTACAAACCACTGCTTAAGGAAATAAGAGAGGACACAAACAGATGGAGAAACATTCCATGCTCATGGTAAGGAAGAATCAATATCACGAAAATGGCCATACTGCCCAAAATTATTTATAGATTCAATGCTGTAACCATCAAGCTACCAATGACCTTCTTCACAGAACTGGAAAAAACCACCTTAAACTTTATATGGAACCAAAAGAGAGCCCACATAGCCATGTCAATTCTAAGCAAAAAGAACAAAGCTGGAGGCATCATGCTACCTGACTTCAAACTACACTACAATGCAACAGTAATCAAAACAACATGGTACTGATACCAAAACAGAGATATAGACCAATGGAACAGAACAGAGGCCTTGGAGGCAACACCACACATCTACCACTATCTGATCTTTGACAAACCTGACAAAAATAAGCAATGGGGAAAGGATTCCCCTGTTTAAAAAATGGTGTTGGGAAAACTGGCTAGCCATGTGCAGAAAGCAGAAACTGGACCCCTTCCTGACACCTTACACTAAAATTAACTCCAGATGGATTAAAGACTTAAACATAAGACTTAACACCATAAAAACCCTAGAAGAAAACCTAGGCAAAACCATTCAGGACATATAGGCATAGGCAAGGACTTCATGACTAAAACAATAAAAGCATTGGCAACAAAAGCCAAAATAGACAAATGGGATCTAATTAAACTCTAGAGCTTCTGCACAGCAAAAGAAACAATCATTAGAGTTAAATGGCAACCAACAGAATGGGAAAAGAATTTTACAATCTACCCATCTGAAAATGACTTATATCTAGAATCTACAAAGGACTAAAACAGAGTTAAAAGAAAAAAACAATCCCTTTCAAAAGTGGGCAAAGGATATAAACAGACATTTTCCAAAGAAGATATGTATGAGGCCAACAAACATATGAAAAAATGCTCACCATCACTGGTCATTAGAGACATGCAAATCAAAACTACATTGAGATACCATCTCATGCCAGTTAGAACGGTGATCATTAAAAAATCTGGAGACAACAGATGCTGGAGAGGATGTGGAGAAATAGGAACACTTTTACACTGTTGGTCGGAGTGTAAATTACTTCAACCATTGTGGAAGACAGTGTGGTGATTCCTCAAGGACCTAGAAATAGAAATTCCATTTGACCCAGCAATCCCATTACTGGGTATACATCCAAAGGATTATAAATCATTCTATTATAATGACATATGCACATGTATGTTCATTGCAGCACTGTTTACAATAGCAAAGACCTGAAACCAACCCAAATGCCCATTAATGATAGACTGGACAGAGAAAATGTGGCACATATACATGATGGAATATTATGCAGCCATCAAAAATGATGAGTGCATGTCCTTTGTAGGGATATGGATGAACCTGGAAACCATCATTCTGAGCAAACTGACACAAGAACAGAAAATCAAACACCACATGTTCTCATTCATAGGTGGGTGTTGAACAATGAATACACATGGACACAGGGAGGGAGCATCACACACTGAGGTCCGTGGTGGGGGACTATAGGAGGGACAGTAGGGGGTAGGGAGTTGGGGATGAATAACATGGGGATTAATGCCAGGTAAAGGGGATGGAGGCAGCAAATCACATTGCCATGTATGTACCTATGCATCAATCCTGCATGTTTTTCATATGTACCCCAGAACCTAAAGTGCAATTATATATATATATATAACACACACACACAGATATATAGATATTAAATTGCATATATTTATATATATAAATATATACAATTTATATATATATTTATATATAATATATATTATATATATATTATATATAATATATATTATATATATAATATATTTATATATAATATATATATTATGTATATATAAGTGGGCAAAAGATTTGGACAGACATTTCCCAAAAGAAGACATACAAATGGCAAACAGGCACATGAAGATGTGTTCAACATCAATGATCATCAGAGAAATGCAAATTAAGACTACATGAAATATTATCTCATCTCAGTTAAAATGGTTGTTTTTCTTTTTTTTAAAAAAGACAGTCAATAACAAATGCTGGCAAGGATGTGGAGAAAAAGAACCCACTCTTGGTGGGAATGTAAATTAGTATATCCACAGTGAAGAACAGTTCTGAGGATCCTCGAAAAACTAAAAATAGAGCTGCCATATGGTCCAGCAACACCTTTGCTGAGTATATACACAAAATAAAGGAAATCAGCATATCAAAAAGATAGCTGCACTCCCATGTTTGTTGCAGCACTGTTTACAATAGCCAAACTTTGGAAACAATGCAGAGTCTATCAATAGATGAATGGAGTTTAAGAAATGTGGCATACATACACAATGGAGTATATTGAGCCATAAAAATAACAAGACACTGTCATTTGTAACAACTGGATGGAACTGCAGATCATTATGTTAAGTAAATAAGCAAGGCACAGAAAGACAAGCATTACATGTTCTCACTTATTCATGAATTCTAAAAATTTAACACATTTGAACTCATGGAGTTAGAGAGTATAAGGACAGTTACTAGAGGCTGGGAAGGGTAGGAGTGATTATTTGAAGGAGGCGGGGATGGTTAATGGGTATCCAAAACTAGTAAGAAAGAATGAATAAGACTTACTATTTGATAGCACAACAGGGTGACTATAGTCAATACTTAAATTGTATATTTTAAAATAACTAAAAGATTATAATTGGATTGTTTATAACACAAAGAATAAATTCTTGACTGGAATATTATCTCAGAAAAATTAAAAATAAAAAGCATTTAAAAAGTGACTTGATCTAATAAATGAATTCAGAAAAGTTACAAAGTACAAGTTTGACATGCAAAATAGGTTTTGGCCGTTATACATTAGCAATAAACAATTTGTAAAGCTAAGATAATATAAGAAAATTATTAAAATTAATAAGAAAATTATTCCTTTTACAACAGCATAAAAAATAAATAGTAATACATATTTTTAAAAAACTGAAAGACTTACATATTGAAAATGAGAAAGAGAAAACAAAACTGATGAAGAGCTAAAGAAGACCTAAATATAAATGCTAGTGGAGATGGATACTCTGTTTCCCATGATGTGATTATTATGCATTGCATGCCTCTATCAAAACACCTTATGTACTCCATAAACATATACACCTACTATGTACCCATAAAAATTAAAAATTATATAAAAAAAGAATACGTAAAATATAGACATACTTCTTGCATTCATGGATTGGAAGATGTCATTAAAATGTCAATGCTACATAAAGTAATCTACAGATTCAATATGATGTTTATTAAAATTCCAACTATTTTGCAGAAATGGATAAACTAACCCTCAAATTCATATGGAATTGAAAAGGGCCCAAAATAGCCTAAATAATGATGAAAAAGAACAAAGTTGGAAGATTTATATTTCCTAATTTCAAAACATACTAAAAAGGTGCAATTATCTTAACAGTGTGGTACTGGTATAGAAATAAACATATAGACCATTGAAATAGAATTTCTATTTCAGATATAAACCATTACCACATATGGGTAGTTTTGACAAGGGTGCCAAGGCTATTTAATAGAGAAAAGATAGTCTTTTCAATAGATGGTACTAAGAAAACTGGATTTCCACCAGCAAAAAAAAAAAAAAAAAAATGATGTCAGATCACTACCTGAAAACATGTACAAAAATTAATTCAAAATAAATCAATCACCTAAATATACAATTTAAAGCATAAAACTCTTAGAAGATAACATAGAGGTAAAATTTCATGACCTTGGATTTGGCAATGGATTTTTCTTTTTCGAGATGAAATCTTGCTCTGTCGCTCAGGTTGGAGTGCAGTGGCGTGATCTCGGCTCACTGCAACCTCTGTCTCCCTAGTTCAAGTGATTCTCCTGCCTCAGCCTCCCAAGTTGCTGAACTACAGGCATGTGCCACCACACCTGGTTAATTTTTTGTATTTTTAGTAGAGATGGGATTTCTCCCGTGTTAGCCAAGATTGTCTCGATCTCCTGACCTTGTGATCCGCCCGCCTAGACCTCTCAAAGTGCTGGGATTACAGGTGTGAGCCACCACACCCAGCCTGTAATGGATTTTCAGATATGACACCAAAAGGTGACAAAAGGCAAAAAAAGAAAAAATACAAAAGTGAGACTTCATGAAAATTAGAAGTTTCTGTGCATCAAAGTACATTATCGAAAAAAGAGAAGACAATCTACAAAAAAGAGTGTAATTATTTTCAAATCACATATTTGGTAAGGCTGTAATATCCAGAATACATAAATAATACCTACAATTCAATAACAAAAAGACAGACCAGTAATGGCCCAAAATCTTGAACAGATTTTTTTCCAAAGAAGAAATAAAAATGGCCAAAAAGTTCATGAACAAATGTTAAGCATCATTAGTCATCAGAGAAATGCAAATCAAAATCACAGTGAGATATTACCTCACACTCCACTAAGTTAGGTTTAATAAAAAACCATGGAAAATAAAGTGTTGGTAAGAATGCAGATAAACTGGAGCTCCTGGTCTACTGCTAGTGGTAATATAAAATGGTGCAGCCACTGAGGAAAATAATATGGTGTTACCTCAAAAGGTATACATAAAATTATCATGTGACTCAGCAATTGCACTCCAGGAGTACCCCTACAAGAATTGCATACTGGGACTCATACTTGTACACCAATGTTCATTGCAGCATTATTCACAATGAGCAATAGGAGGAACACAAGTCTGTCAGCAGAACAAATGGATAAACAAAATGTGTTATATACATAAAATGGAATATTATTGAGCCATAAAATATGAATTTATGATACATACCACAATGTGGATGAATCTTGAAAACATAATGCTAAGTGAAATAAGCCAGATGCGAAAGTAAAAATATTGTATGATTCCCCTTATATAAAATATCTAGAATTGGCAAATGCATTACAATCAGAAAGTAGGTTAGAGTTTACCAGAAACTGCAGGAAGGGAGAGTTAAATCTATTGCCTAAGAGTGACAGATTTTGCTTGGGATGATTAAAACCATTTGGAAATAGATAGTGGTGAGGATTATACAACATTATAAATGTAATCAATGCCACTGAACTGTGCACTTAAAGTGGCTAAAATGCCAAATTTTATGTTATACATATTTTACCAGAATAAATTTTTTACAAAAAAAAAAGGTTTACAAAAATTAAGCATCTAGTAGTAATTAAGTCAATTTAGAAGTCTGCATTAGTTGCTCTCACATGGATTTATCAGCTGACAAAAGATAAAAGAGTAAATATTTCACCCATGATAGTAGAGATATGATGGCCACAATATTAAACTAATATTGGTGGGATTTTAAGAGATATTGCCAAGGATTATTCGACTCTACCTGGCAATAACACAATACTAGTAAGACTGGAAATACAGGCGGTTAACTGTAACAGGTCCTCAGGTACAGTTTGAATAGTTCTGAATGGAAAATAAGTATATTATAGTTATTGTTGTTTATTCTTCAAGTCAGTTGAGGCTTTTCCTTGCTGCTAGCAAAAAATGTGATGATTTTTAAAAGTTCTTCATTGTTTTTATTCACAAATTGGAAAATCCATATTTATCCCTGCAGTAACAAGGACATACATTTCTCTGGTACTGTTATTTAATATAAAAGAGCTCTTTGCAGCTTATATTTAACTCAAAATCACAACTGTCCTTATCACCCAGAAACTTCAGGAAGAATAAATAGAATGAGTGAAATTGTAATACTGTAATTGTGTGAAATGTAGTAACCCTCAAACTTTTAAGGTACAAAAAGTCATTGTTATCTGATAAAAGTAATTTCAGGATTTCTGGCAAGATGGCTGAATAGAAACAGCTCTGGTCTGCAGCTCCCAGTGAGATCGATGCAGAAGGTGGGTGACTTTTGCATTTCCAACTGAGGTACCCGGTTCATCTCATTGGGACTGGTTGTTCAGTGGGTGTGGCCCATGGTGGATGAGCTGAAGCAGGGTGGGGTGTTGACTCACCTGGGAAGCACAAGGGGTTGGGGAACTCCCTCTCTCAACCAAAGGAAGCCACTAGAAACTGTACCGAGCACTTCTGCCCCAGATACTGTGCTTTTCCTATGGTCTTTGAAACCCACAGACCAGGAGACTCCCTCTGGTGCCTACACGACCAGGGCCCTGGGTTTCAAGCACAAAACAAAGTAGCCATTTGGGCAGACACAAAGCTATAGGCAGGAGTTTTTGTTGTTGTTTTTTCCATACCCTAGTGGAACCTGGAACATCAATGAGACAGAACCCTTCACTCCCCTGGAAGGGGGGGCTGAAGCCAGGAAGCCAAGTTGTCTGGCTTGTCAGGTCCCAAGCTCACTAAGCACAGCAAGCTAAGACCCACTGGCTTGAAATACTTGCTACCAGCACAGAAGTCTGAGGTCAACCTGGGACACTCCAGCTTGGTGAGGGGAGGGATGTCTGCCATTGATGAGGCTTGAGTAGGTAGTTTCCCCATAAAAGTGTAAACAAAGCCCCCAGGAAATTTGAACTAGGTGGAACCCATCACTGCTCAGCAAGGCCTCTGTGGCCTGACTGCCTCTCCTCTCTGGGCAGGACATCTGATAAAAAGGGAGCAGCCCCAGTCAGGGACTTACAGATAAAACCCTCATCTCCCTGGCACAGAGCACCTGGGGAAGAAGCGGTTGTGGGTGCAGCTTTAGCAGACTTAAACATCCCTGCCTTACAGCTATGAAGAGAGCAGCAGACCTCCCAGCACAGCATTCGAGCTCTGATAAGGGGCAGACTGCCTCCACAAGTGGGATGGTGACCCCCGTGTATCCTGACTAGAGACACCTCCCCAGTGGAGGACGACAGACACGTCATACAGGAGAGCTCTGGTTGAAATCTGGCAGGTATCCCTCAGGGGCAAAGCTTCCAGAGGAAGGAATAGGTAGCAATCTTTGCTGTTCTGCATCCTCTGCTTGTGATACACAGGCAAACAAGGTCTTGAGTGCATCTCCAGTAAACCCCATCAGACCTGCAACAGAGAGACCTGACTGTTAGAAGGAAAACTAAGAAACAGAAAGAAATAGTATTAACATCAATAAAAAAACCATCCACTCAGAGACGCCATCTGAAGGTCACCAACTTCAAAGACCAAAGACAGATAAATCCAGGAAATTGGGAAGAAACCAGTGCAAAAAGGCTAAAAATTCCCAAAACCAGAATGCCTTTTCTCCTCCAAAGGATCATAACTCCTTGCCAGCAAGAGAACAAAATGAGATGGAGAATGAGTTTGATGAATTGACAGAAGTAGGCTTCAGAAGGTGGGTAATGACAAACTCCTCTGAGCTAAAGGAGCACGTTGTAACCCAATGTAAGGAAGCAAAGATCCTTGAAAAAAGGTCAGATGAATTGCTAACTAGAATAATCAGTTTAGAGAAGAACATCAATGAACTAATGGAGCTGAAAAACACAACATGAGAACTTCATGAATCATACACAAGTATCAACAGCCAAATCGATCAAGCAGAAGAAAGAATATCAGAGATTCAAGATCAACTCAATGAAATAAAGCAAGAAGACAAGATTAACAAAAAACAAAAGTGAAAAGAAATGAACAAAGCCTTCAAGAAATATGGGACTATGTGAAAAGACCAAATCTATATTTGATTGGTGTACCAGAAAGTGACGGAAATAATAGAACCAAGTTGGAAAACACTCTTAAGGATAATACCCAGGAGAACTTCCCCCAAACCAGCAAGGCAGGTCAACATTCAAATTCAGGAAATAAAGAGAACCCCACAAAGATACTCCATAAGAAGAGCAACCCAAGACACATAAAGGCTATATTCACCAAGGTTTAAATGAAAGAAAATACATTAAAAGCAGCCGGAGAGAAAGGTCAGGTTACCCACAAAGGGAAGCCCATCACATTAACAGTGGATCTCTCGGCAGAAACCCTACAGCCAGAAGAGAGTGGAAGCCAATATTCGACATTCTCAAAGAAAAAGAATTTTCAACCCAGAATTTCATATACAGCAAAACTAAGCTTATAAGCAAAGGAGAAATAAAATCCTTTACAGACAAGCAAACGATGAGAGATTTTGTCACCACAAGGCCTGCCTTACAAGAGCTCCTGAAGGAAACAATAAAGATGGAAAGGAACAACTTGTACCAGTCACTGCCAAAACATATCAAATTGTAAAGATCATCGAAGATATGAATAAACTGCATCAACAGGCAAAATAACCAGCTACAATCATAATGACAGAATCAAATTCACACATAACAATATTTACCTTAAATGTAAATGGGCTAAATGCCCCAATTAAAAGACACAGACTGGCAAATTGAATAAAGACTCATTGTTGTGCTGTATTCAAGAGACCCATCTCACATGCAAAGACACATATAGGCTCAAAATTTTAAAAATGGGGGAATATCTCACTCATAGGCGGGTGTTGAACAAAGAGAACACATGGACACAGGGAGGGGAGCATCACACACTGGGGTCTGTTGGGGGGGGAAGGGGAGGGACAGCGGGGGGTGGGGAGTTGGGGAAGGATGGCATGGGGAGGGATGGCATGGGGAGGGATGCCAGATATAGGTGATGGGGAGGAAGGCAGCAAATCACACTGCCATGTGTGTACCTATGCAACAATCTTGCATGTTCTTCACATGTACCCCAAAACCTAAAATGCAATAAAAAAAATGGGGGAATATTTACCAAGCAAATGAAAAGCAAAAAAAAAAAAAAAAAAAAAAGAGCAGGGTTGCAATCCTAGTTAGTCTCTGACAAAACACACTTTATACCAACAAAGATCAAAAGCGAAAAAGAAGGGCATTATGTAATGGTAAAGGGATCAATGCAACCAGAAAAGCTAACTGTCCTAAATATATATGCACCCAATGCAGGAGCACCCAGATTCATAAAGCAAGTTCTTAGAGACCTACAAAAAGACTTAGACTCCCACACAATAATAGTGGGAGACTCTAACACCCCCACTGTCAATATTAGATAGGTCAACGAGATAAAAAGTTAACAAGAATATTCAGGACTTGAACTCAGCTCTGGACCAAGCAGACCTAATAGACATCTAAGAACACTCCACCACAAATCAACAGAATATACATTCTTCTCAGCACCACATTGCAATTATTCTAAAATTGACCACATAAGTGGAAGTAAAACATTCCTAAGCAAATGCAAAAATATGGAAATCATAACAGTCTCTCAGACCACAGTGCAATCAAATTGGAATTCAGCATTAAGAAACTCAAACTGCACAACTACATGGAAACTGAACAACCTGCTCCTGAATGACTACTGGGTAAATAACAAAATTAAGGCAGGAATAAACATGTTCCTTGAAATCAATGATAACAAAGACACAACATAGCAGAATCTCTGGGACACATTTAAAGCAGTGTGTAGAGAGAAATTCATAGCACCAAATCCTCACAAGAGAAGGCAGGAAAGATCTAAAATTGACACCCTAACATTACAATGAAAAGAACTAGAGAAGCAAGAGTAAACAAATTCAAAACCTTGCATAAGACGAGAAATAACTAAGATCAGAGCAGAACTAAAGGAGATAGAGACATGGAAAACCCTTCAAAAAGGAATAAACCCAGGAGCTGATTTTTTTTAAAGGATCAACTAAATAGATAGACCACTAGGCAGACTAATAAAGAAGAAAAGAGAGAAGAATCAAATAGACACAATAAAAAATGATAAAAATATATATCACCATCGATCCCACAGAAATACAAACTACCACCAGAGAATACTATAAACAACTCTATGCAAATAAAGGAGAAAGTCTAGAAAAAAATGAATAAATTTCTGGACACATACACCCTCCCAAGACTAAACCAGGAAAAAGTCGAATCCCTGAACAGAACAATAACATGTTCTGAAATTGAGGCAGTAATTAATAGACTACCAACCAAAAAATGTCCAGGATCAGACGGATTCACAGCCAAATTCTACCAGAAATACAAAGAGGAGCTCGTACCATTCCTTCTGAAACTGCAAACAACGGACGAAGAGGGAATCCTCCCTAAATTTATGAGACCAGCATCATCCTGATACCAAAACCTGGCAGAGACACAACAAAAAAAGAAAATCTCAGGCCAATATCCCTGATGAACATTGATGCAAAAATCCTCAACAAAATATTGGCAAACAGAATCTGGCAGTACATCAAATAGCTTATCCACCACAATCAAGTCGGCTTCATCCCTGGGATTCAGGGCTGGTTCAACATATGCAAATCAATAAACGTAATCCATCACATAAACAGAATCAATGATAAAAACCACATGATTATCTCGACAGATGCAGAGAAGGTCTTTGATAAAGTTCAACAGCCCTTCATGCTAAAAACTTTCAATAAATGAGGTATTGATGGAACTTATCTCAAAAAAAGCACATATAAAGAAACCTTCATGAGACTAACAGCAAATTTCTCAGCAAACCTTACATCCCAGGAGAGAATTGACTGAAAAATTCCCAGGCCTAGCAAAAGATTTACATGTTTCATACATAATGAGAAAAATTAATAATAAAAAAAGAGAGAAAGAATGTGGTACATATACATCATGGAATACCATGCAGCCATCAAAAGAAATGAGATCATGTCTTTGCAGAGACATGGATGAAGCTGGAAGCCATCATTCTCAGCAAACTTACATAGGAACAGAACCCCAAATACCACATGTTCTCATTCATAGGTGGGAGTTGAACAATGAGAACACATGGGCGCAGGGAGTGGGACAACACACACCAGGTACTCTTGAGTTGAGGTGAGGGGAGGGGAACTTTGAGGGATGGGCCAATAGTTTCAGTAAACCACCATGGCTCACGTATACCTGTGTAACAAACCAGCACGTTCTTGTACATGTATCTTGGAACCATAAGTAAAATACTAAAAAAGAAATGTGGCACTTTTTAAAATATCTGAAAGTATCTAACTCAATACACAGGCTAAGTCAATATATGATAATCAGATGTAAGCCTGATGCTCACATAAGAAACAGTATCCTATTATGGCACAGACTGTATTGGGAATTTAAGCATCATTTACTCTAATAAGAGGCAGATAATTTTATGTTCCTCTAGTATACAAACATCTTGAAAAGAGTTAAGTAGTTTTTCAAAGCAGGCTAAAGTGCTACTGAAGAGAACAAAACTGACTATAATAAATAACCTAGATATTAGTGCATTTCATGTTGGCCATAAGATTTGGACAATAGCTCACAGAATTGTAATAACCTCAGCAGAAACATTGTGATGTCATGAAATCAAAGTCTAATTTTTCAAGACTGAATTTGAGATATGAATGAATCTTAATGACCAGAAAGTAATGAAAGGTAATCTACCATTTGAAGTATTAATTAAAAAAAGAAAGCTATTAAATTTTTGTCAGCATAATGAGGTAGAAGGTCCAGCAATCAGCTAAGTTCAGTATTCCATGGTGATCCCAGCTATGGAATGAGAAAAATGTATAGGAGAGTTCTTTTATTGTCCTTAAGTGGCATAAGAAGTTCACAGGGTGTCAAAATAATAGAAGGAATATAAAATATATTAGTGTTCCAGAAGGTATCAAAATGTAATTATAGACAAGACTATCAGTAGAGCAAAGAAACAAAAAAGGATATGAAGAAGAAGAAAATTAATTTTGTTCATTATCTTTGATAGAGGCTTTTCACTTCTGAAGTCAGTAGCTTGTGCAGGACTGTTAATATCCTCAATTTAAATTATTTTAGTAGAATGTAAAGTCTAGTGGTCATTTAAATGAAGAAACATGAATCCAAGGATCAACACTAGAGTTTTACCGATATGTAAATGAATAAAACAGTATCTAATTTGGTCACTTCAATGGAAGCCCAATAATGGCTTTTCTTTGATGCCTTTTCAGAAGACCAAATCTGCAGGATTGTGAATCAATCAAAAAATGTTTAGGTAAGAGTTCTGAAAATGTGCTTTGTGTTTGTTGTAAATAAAGCTGGAGATATTTGAGTATAATGTATTATTCTGTCATTAGCCTGTAATAGACTCGGAATATAGGATTGTAAGTGAAATTTCTCATGACACTGCTACCTCTCAAGGATTCCAAGTTATCTCCTTATGAGATATTGTGGTGTTCATTTTTTATTTTATATTTTCAGGTGTTCATTTTCAAACATATACGACCCAAACACCTTCTTGATGATGAGCATCAGACCCCTCAAATCTTATTTTTTTAATTATACTTTAAGTTCTGGAGTACATGTGCAAAACGTGCTCGTTTGTTACATAGGTATACATGTGTCATGGTGGTTTCCTGCCTGTCAACCCCTGAACCCATTATCTACATTAGGTATTTCTCCTAAGGCTATCCCTCCCCTAGCCTCACACACCTCGACAGGCCCAGGTGTGTGATATTTCCCCTCCCTGTGTCCATGTGTTCTCACTGTTCGACACCCACTTTTGAGTGAGAACATGTGCTGTTTGATTTTTTCTGTTCTTGTGTTTGCTGAGAATGATGGATTCCAACTTCATCCATGTCCCTGTAAAGGACATGAACTCATACTTTTTTATAGCTGCACAGTATTCCCTGGTGTATACATGCCTTTTCTTTATCCAGTCTGTCATTGATCGGCGTTGGGTTGGTTCCAAGTCTTGCCATTGTGAACAGTGCCACAATAAACATATGTGTGCATGTGTCTTTATAGTAGAATGATTTATAATCCTTTGGGTATATACCCAGTAATGAAATTGCTGGATCAAATGGTATTCTGGTTCTGGATCCTTGAGGAATCATCACACTGTTTTCCACAATGGTTGAACTAATTTATATTCCCCACCAATAGTGTAAAAACGTTCCCTATTTCTCCACATACTTTCCAGCATCTGTTCTTTCCTCACTTTTTAATGACCACCATTCTAACTGGCGTGAAATGGTATCTCATTGTGGTTTGATCTGCATTTCTCTAATGACCAGTGATGATGAGATTTTTTTCATATGTTTGCTGGCTGCATAAATGTCTTCTTTTGAGAAGTGTCTGTTCATACACTTCACCCACTTTTTGATGTTTTTTTTTTGTGTGTGTGTTTTGTGGGGCTTTTTTTAAAATTTGTTTAAGTTTTTTGTAGATTCTGGATTTTATTAGCCATTTGTAAGATGGATAGATTGCAAAATATTTTTTTCCCATTCTGTAGGTTTCCTGTTCACTCTGATGATCATTTCTTTTCCTGTGTAGAAGCTCTTTAGTTTAATTAGATCCCATTTGTCATTTTGGCTTTTGCTGACATTGCTTTGGTATTTTAGTCATGAAGTGTTTGCCCATGCCTATGTCCTGAATGGCATTGCCTTGGTTTTCATCTATGGTTTTTATGGTTTTAGGTATTACATTTAAGTCTTTAATTCATCTTGAGTTAATTTTTATATAAGGTGTAAGGAAGGGATCCAGTTTCAGTTTTCTGCTTATGGCTAGCCAGTTTTCCCAACAACATCTATTAAAAAGGAAATTCTTTCTTTATTGCTTGTTTTTGTCAGGTTTGTCAAAGATTAGATGGTGGTAGATGTGTGGTGTTGTTTCTGAGTCCTCTGTTCTGTTTCAATGGTCCATATATCTGTTTTGGTACCAGTACCATGCTGTTTTTGTTACTGTAAACTTGTAGTATAGTTTGAAGTCACCTGACGATAAACTATACTACAAGGTAGTGTGATGCCTCCAGCTTTTTCCTTTTTGCTAGAATTTTCTTGGCTACATGAGCTCTTTGGTTCCATATGAAATTTAAAGTAGTTTTTTTCCAGTTTTCTGAAGAAAGTCAATGGTAGCTTGATGGGGGATACCATGGAATCTATAAAGTACTTTGGACAGTATGGCCATTTTCACAATATTGATTCTTCCTATCCATGAGCATGGAATGTTTTTCTATTTTTGTGTACTCTCTTATTTTCTTGAGCAGTGGTTTGTAGTTTTCCTTGAAGAGGTCCTTCACATCCCTTGTAAATTGTATTCCTAGGTATTTTATTCTCTTTGTAGCAATTACAAATAGGAGTTCACTCATGATTTGGTTCTCTGTTTATCTGTTATTGGAGTATAGGATAGTTTGTGATTTTTGCACATTAATTTTGTATCCTGAGATTTTGCCGATGGGTCCTGATCTGTTTCTCAGATGATCAACCTGCAGGGTAAGTGGTCACTAGCTCTTTTTGTTTCCTTTCTTTGAGAACAGCACTCATGAGCTGCTTCTAGTCTACCATCTTGGCACTGCCTCTCATGCATCTAAAAATTACCCAATACTCAGATTAAAAGCTTCCAAAAGCATTCTGAGTTTCTAGGTACTATTCAAATAAAAATAAACAAAAACCTGATACATAAAAAAGAAGACCTGACCTATTGGCTACAAGAGTTACAAGAGAATTTCAAAATTTTTGTGGGAAGAAGATTTAAGATGGCTGACTAGAGACATCTGGTACTATTCCACAAAGAAAAGTGAAAGACGTGAGTACTAGATGCCTCTAGTCAGCCATCTTAAAGCTTCTTCCCCACAAAACCAAAGTAGTGAGTAGATAATCCAATCTTGAATAGATCACCTGAGAGAATGCTGAAATTCAACAGAAAAATGACAGAAGACAGTTAAGGCAAGAAAGGAGAGAGAAGCAAGGTAGCCTGCTTGGTCAGAATTGGCTTGGAGCCTGAGGAGTATCCTCAGTTCAGGGAAAGTGAGAGGCTGCCAGCTCTCTACATTCCCAGCATGATCTTCTGCAATCCTAGCCATTATAAAGTCCCTTGGTTCTTGTAGGCCCAGAGACTAAGGTAGGAAGTGGCCTGGAGAGTACACTGTGACATTGCTCCACAGAGGAAGCTCACACTGTGTCCCAAACATCTCCTGAGTCCTAGGCAGCTACAAGGTAACATTTTGAAGGCCTAGTCATGACCAGACTACATCCTGCCTTAGACCTCAACAGCTTCTGTATATTCACATCACTGGAGTCCAATTGATATCCTCCACCCACATCCAGGTGCCACAGCTGGCTAGTGCCAACAAGATTAAAGCAGGAACCATTAACAGTGAGCCTACCACCCCCAGTAGCAGGACCACCACACATGTACAAGTGTAATGAGGACAAGCAACCCTGCTTGCAAAAACCACCTGGTGCTGAAATACAGGCTCCCCACCCTCCTGAGCACCAGGGAAGCAACAAAACTACTGATGCAGCAACCTGCACATATCCTGGACCCTGTCTACCACAGCCAGTGCTCACATAAACCACTGAGGGGTCTGAGGACAGGCCCATCTGGCCCAACTCTGCCTCTGCAGTGCCTGAAACCAACATCTGGGGGCCTGGTAATCACCCTGCCTCACTAATCACCTATGGCATCTGAGCATTCCTCCTAGGAGACTGAAGAAAGACCCACCCAACCTGCCATGAGTGCAGCTGGCACCCACCCACCTGCACAACTGCAGGCTTGAGTACTTTTGTACACAGCACATCACAGAAACCACAAACACTAGTGGAAACCATTTGGGAGCCAGAATGTTGTCCTGCCCTTGGTATGGACATCACTCAGGCTACACCCATTACCCAAGGCCCCAAAAATTCACCCATCCACTTGGGCAAATGGTGAAACTGCCTGTAACTGAGTAAGCTGTTTGGAGTTCAACAAATCAGCCTAGACCTGCTGTCATTAGTGCCATTGTATGCCTCCCTTGGGGCCAAAACTAGGCACACTCAACCCACTGCTGCCACACTGGAAGCCTGAAGACAGGCCTACTTGGCATACACACCACACACAAACATCACCACAGCCTCTACTAGCAACTCCACCATAAACCACTGAATAAATCATAGCAATAACTGCTGTTTACAGTGAAATAACTCATAAAAAACTACACTACTACAAACATCCAGAATCAAACACAAAGTTCCCTACCCAACCAAAAATGTAAATGCATCTTTAAAAAAATCCTTCTTTGTGAAAATAAATTCAAAAAATTGAAACAACCTACGTTTACATTAGATGAACAAATATCAACATAAAGACACAAGAAATATAACAAAGTAAGAAAAGACAACATCTCCAAAGAAATGCTACAACTTTCCAGCAACAGATCTGTTGAAAAAAAATTATGAAATCTTAAAAAAGAATTGAAAATGATACTAAAAATCTCAATAAGATACAAGAAAATGCAGATAAATTATTTTTTAAATATAAATTTAGGATATTAATGAGAAAATTTACCAATAAAATACATATCATAAAAGAAGAAATCCAGAACAAGATAATTCATGGAATGAAATAAAAATACAGTTGTAAGTTTCAAAAATAGACTAAATCAAGAATTTCAGACTTGAAGACAGATCTTTTCAAATAACCCACTCAGAAAAGAGAGAAAAAAAGAATAAAGTCAACAGGACATATAGGACACCATAAAGTGACTAAATACTCAAAATTTTGATGTCCCAGAAGGTGAAGGAAAACAAAAGAAATAGAACAGCTATTTAAAAATATAATGGCTGAAAAATTCCCAGGCCTAGCAAAAGATTTAGATGTGTCATACATAATGAACAGAAATTCCAAAATATATACAACTAAAATTTCTTTCCCAAGTCACAATATAGTAAAACTGTAAAAAGTCAAAGAGCTATCATAAAATCAAAACAAAAAATGCACATAAAAGCACATATAAAGAAATCTTCATGAGACTAACAGCAAATTTTAAAGCAAACCTTACATCCTAGGAGAGAATTGAATAATATATTCCAAACGGTGAAAGAAAAAGAAATGCTAGCCAACAACACTATACCCAGTAAAGGTATTTTTAGTAAATGAATGAGAAATAGTCCTTCTCAGAGAAGCAAAAGCTGAGAGAGTTTATCACCATTAGACGGTCCCTAGCGGAAAAGCTTGAGAAGGTCATACATCTGGAAGTAAAACAACAATATCCACCATTATCAAAACACATAAACATATAAAACTCACTGGTAAAGGAAACACAAAAAATAATGAAAAGAAAGCACTGAAATGGTATCACTACAGAAAATCATCAAACTACAGTGATAAATAATGAGAGAAAAATAAACAAAGAATATATAAAACAATCGGGAATCAATTAATAAAATGACACAAGTAAGTTTAGACATATCAATGTCAGAATGTAAGCAGGTTAACCTGGAATATAAGCAGGTTAAATTAGCCACTTAAAAGATATTGACTAGCTCAATGAATTTTTAAAAAGAACCAATAATATGCTGCTCACAAGAAACTCACTTCACATGTAAATGTATAGCGACCAAAAGTAATAGGATGAAATAAAATGTTCTATGGAAATGAAAACCGAAAGCAAGCAGAAGTAGTTATACTTAAATAACAGACTTTATAAAGAAAAAAATATTGTAGAAAAACAAAGAGTATTAAATAATAATAAAAGAATAAATTCAACAAGAGAATATAATAACTTCTGAGCCCTAGGCAGCTACAAGGCACCATTTTGAGGGTCTAGTCCCACACCAGACTGCATCCTGCATATATATGTATTACATATACATGAGCATTCTATATATGTATGTGTGTGTATTAAGTTGATCTTCAATCTATGATATTCTTTCTTTCACTTGATCGATTCAGCTGTGTATCAATTCATACTTGTGTATGCTTCACAAAGTTCTTGTGCTTTGTTTTTCAGTTCCATCAGGTCATTTATGTTCTTCTTTAAACTGGTTTTTCTAGTTAGCAATCTCTCTAACTATTTTTCACACACACACACACACACACACACACACACACACACACACACATATATATATATAAACACAAAGTCATACACCTGAAAGTGAAAGGACAATATCCACCATTATTAAAACACATAGGGAGCCCCCTGAAGCTTGGCAAAGCTGCTGTAGCCAGATTGCCACTATAGGTCTTCCTCTCTGATTAGGGCATCTTTGAAACAATAAGGCAGCAGCCCAAGTCAGAGGCTTATAGATAAAACTTGCATCTCCCTGGGACAGAGCACCTAAAGAAGGGGCGACTGTGGGTGCAGCTTCAGCAGACATAAACATTCCTACTTGCAGGCTCTGAAGAGAGCAGCAGATCTCCAAGCATAGCATTCAAGCACTGTTAAGGGACAGACTGCCTCCTCAAGCGGGTCCCCAACCCATGCCTCCTCACTGGAAGACACCTCCCAGCAAGTGTTGGCAGACCCTTCATGCAGGAGAGCTCTGGCTGGCATCTGGCAGGTGACCCTCTGGGATGAAGCTTCCAGAGAAAGAAAGGCAGCAATCTTTGCTGTTCTTCGTCTCTGCTGGTGATACCCAGGCAACCAGGGTCTGGAGTAGACCTCCAGCAAACTCCAGCAGACCTGCAGCAGAGGGGCCTGAATGTTAGAGGAAAAACTAACAGACAGAAAAGAATAGCAACAATAGAAACAAAAAGGATGTCCACACAAAAACCCATCCGAAGGTCACCGACTTCAAAGACAAAAGATAGATAAATCCATGAAGATGAGAAAGAACCAGTGCAAAAATGTTTAAAATTGCAAAATCCAGAATGTGTCTCCTTCCACAAAGGAACACGACTCCTTGCCAGCAAAGAAAGAAACCTGGACAGAGAATGAGTTTAAAAAACTGACAGAAGTAGGCTTCAGAAGGTGAATAATAACAAACTCCTCTGAGCTAATCCCTTGAACCCAATGCAGTAAAGCTAAGAACCTTGGAAAAAGATTAGAGAGATTGCTACTAGAAAAACTGGTTTAAAGAAGAACATAAACGACCTCATGGAGCTGAAAAACAAAGCACAAGAATTTCATGAAGCATACACAAGTACAAATTGATACATAGCTGAATTGATCAAGCAAAAGAAAGAATATCAGAGATTCAGATCAACTTAATAAAATAAAGCATGAAGACAAGATTAAAGAAAAAAGAATGACAAGGAATGAACAAAGCCTCCAAGAAATATGGGACTATGTGAAAAGACCAAACCTACATTTGATTGGTGTACCTGAAAATGACAGGGAGAATGGAACCAAGTTGGAAAACGCACTTCAGTATACTATCCAGGAGAACTTTCCCAGTGTAGCAAGACAGGCCCACATTCAAATTCAAAAATACCGATTACACCACAAAGATACTCATGAAGAAGAGCAAACTCAAGACACATAAACATCAGATTCACCAAGGTTAAAATGCAGGAAAAAGGGTTAAGGGTAGCCAAAGAGAAAGATTGGGTTACCACAAAGCGAAGCCCAAAAGACTAACAGCAGATCTCTCTGCAGAAACCTAAAAGCCAGCAGAGAGTGGGGGCCAATATACAACATTCCTAAAGAAAAGAATTTTCACCCCAGAATTCCATATCCAGCCAAACTGAGCTTTATAAATGAATAAAATAAAATAAAATAAAATAAAATTCTTTACAGACAAGCAGATACTGAGAGATTCTGTCATCAAAAGGCTTGCCTTACATGAGCTCCTGAAGGAAGCACTAAATGTGGAGAAACAAACAAACAAACCAGTACCAGCCACTGCAAAAACATACCAAATTGTAAAGACCATCAAAACTATGAAGAAACTGCATTAACTAACTGGCAAAATAACCAGCTAGCACCATAATGACCAGGACTGAATTTGCACATAACAATATTAACCTTAGATGTAAATGGGCTAAATGCCCTAATTAAAAGATACAGACTGAGAGGAGCTGCTGGCAAGATGGCCAAATAAGAACAGCTCCAGTCTGCAGCTCCCAGTGAGATTGACACAGAAGGCAGGTGATTTCTGCATTTCCAACTGAGGTACATGATTCATCTAATTGGGACTGGTTGGACAGTGGGTGCATCTCCACAGAGAGCGAGCTGAAGCAGGGGTGGAACATTGCCTCACCTGAGAAGAACAAAGAGTCAGGGAATTTCTCTCTCCTAGCCAAGGAAAGCCATGAGGCAACAGTGCATTCTGGCCCAGATACTGCGTTTTTTCCAAAGTCCTTGGAACCAGCAGACCAGGAGATTCCCCTCCAGTGCCCACATGACCAGGCCTTAAGTTTCAAGTGCAAAACAAAGCAGCCATTTGGGCAGATACAGAGCTAGTGGCAGGAGTTTTTTTTTCTTTGTTTTCCATACTCCAGTGGCACCTGAAACACCCACAAGACAGAATTCTTCACTCCGCTGGAAGGGGTGGGGACTGAGATTAACAGGTTACCAACCAAAAAAAGTCCAAAACCAGATGGATTCACAGCTGAATTCCACCAAAGTTACAAAGAGAAGCTGGTACCATTCCTTCTGAAACAATTCCAAACAATAGAAAAAAGGGACTCCCTCCCTAACTCATTTTATGAAGCCAGCATCATCTTTATACCAAAACCTGGCAGAAGCACAACAAAAAAGGAAAATTTCAGACCAATATCCCTGATGAACATTGATGCAAAAATCCTCAATAAAATACTGGCAAAGCGAATTCAGCAGCACATCAAAAAGCTTATTCACCACGATCAAGTTGGCTTCATCCTTGCGATGCAAGGCTGGTTCAATAAACACAAATTAACAAACATAATTCATAACATAAACAGAACCAATGGAAAAAAAACATGATTATCTCAAAAGTTAAAAAAAGGCCTTAGATAAAATTCAACACACCTTCATGCTAAAAACTTTCAATAAACGAGGTATTGATAAAACATATCTCAAAATAATAAAAGCTATTTATGACAAACCCATAGCCAATATCATACTGAATGGGCAAAAGCTGGAAGCATTCCCTTTGAAAACTGGCACAAGACAAGGATACCCTCTCTCGCCACTCCTATTCAACATAGTATTGGAAGTTCTGGCCAGGGCAATCAGGCAAGAGAAAGAAATCAAGGATTTTCAAATAGGAAGAGAGGAAGTCAAATTGTCTGTTTGCAGATGACATGGTTGTCTATTTAGAAAACTGCATCGCCTCAGCCCAAAATCTCCTTAAGCTGATAAGCAACGTCATCACAGTCTCAGAATACAAAATCAATGTGCAAAACCCACAAGCATTCTTTTTTTATTTCATTTATAAATGTACATAGATTTTATATATTTATATGAACTTTTCTGCATAAAACTAATGCCAAGTAGTAAAACATATACAACTTTATACTTTTATAAGTAATAAAAGTCAAAATTAGAAAAATTTAAACAAATTTTATTATTTCAAATCTCATATTTTTTTTTCTTTTTTTAAATTATACTTTAAGTTCTAGGGTACATGTGCAGATTGTGCACGTTTGTTGCATAGGTATACATGTGCCATGGTGGTTTGCTGCATCCATCCCCCTGTCATCTACATTAGGTATATCTCCTAATGCTATCCCTCCCCAATCCCCCCACCCCCTTCTATCCCCTCCCTAGCTACCCACTCCCAAACAGGCCCCAGTGTGTGATGTTCCCCCTTCACGTGTCCATGTGTTCTCATTGTTCAACACCCACTTATGAGAATATGCGGTGTTTAGTTCTCTGTTCTTGTGTCAGTTTGCTGAGAATGATGGTTTCCAGCTTCATCAATGTCCCTGCAAAGTACATGAACTCATCCATTTTTATGGCTGCATAGTATTCCATGGTGTATATGTGCCACATTTTCTTTATCCAGTCTATCATTGATGGGCATTTGGGTTGGTTCCAAGTCTTTGCTATTGTAAACAGTGCCACAATAAACATATGTGTGTGTGTTTATAACCGAGTGTTTTATAATCTTTTGGGTATATACCCCATAACAGGATTGCTAGGTCAAATGGTATTTCTATTTCTAGATCCTTGAGGAATCTCCACACTGTCTTCCACAATGGGTGAACTAATTTACACTTCCACCAATAATGTAAGAGCATTCCTATTTCTCCACATCCTCTCCAGCATCTGTTGGCTCCTGATATTTTAATGATCACCATTCTAACTCACATGATATGGTATCTAAATGTGGTTTTGATTTGCATTTCTCTAATGATCAGTGATGATGAGCTTTTTGTCATATGTTTGTTGGCTGCATAAATGTCTTATTTTCAGAAGTGCCTGTTCATATCCTTTACCCACTTTTTGTTGGGGTTGTTTGCTTTTTCTTGTAAATTTATTTAAGTTCTTTGTAGATTCTGGTTATTAGCCCTTTATCAGATGGGTAGATTGCAAAAATTTTTTCCCATTCTGTTTGTTGCCGGTTCACTCTAACGATAGTTTCTTCTGCTGTGCAGAAGCTCTTTAGTTCATTTAGATCCCATTTGCCTATTTTGGCTTTTGTTGCCATTGCTTTTGGCGTTTTAGTCATGAAGTCCTTGCCTATGCCTATGTCCTTAATGGTATTGCCTAGGTTTTCGTCTAGTGTTTTTACTGATGTTAGGTTTTATGTTTAAATCTTCAATCTATCTGGAGTCTTGAATCTATCTGGAGTTAATTTTTGTTTAAGGTGTAAGGTAGAAATCCAGTTTCAGTTTTCTGCATATGGCTAGCCAGTTTCGCCAACACCATTTATTAAATAGGAAATCCTTTGCCCATTGCTTGTTTTTGTAAGGTTTCTCAAAGATCAGATGGTTGTGGATGTGTAGTGTTACTTCTGAGGCCTCTGCTCTGTTCCATTGGTCTATATCTCTGTTTTGATATCAGTACCATGTTGTTTTGATTACTGTAGCTTTGTGATATAGTTTGAAGTCAGGTACTGTGATGCCTCCAGCTTTTTTTTTTTTTTTCTTAGAATTATCTTGGCTATGCAGGCTCTCTTTTGGTTCCATATGAAGTTTAAGGTGGTTTTTTAAAATTCTGTGAAGAAAGTCAATGGTAGCTTCATGGGGATGACATTGAATCTATAAATTACTTTCGGCACTATGGCTATTTTCACGATATTGATACTTCCTATCCATGATCATAGAATGTTTTCCCATCTGTTTGTGTCCTCTCTCATTTCCTTGAGCAGTGGTTTGTAGTTCTCCTTGAATAGGTCCTTTACATCTCTCATTAGTTCTATTCCTAGGTATTTCATTCTCTTTCTTGTAATTGTGAATGGGAGTTCAGTCATGATTTGGCTGTCTATTATTGGTGCATAAAAATGCTTGTGATTTTTGCACATTAATTTTGTATCCCGAGACTTTGCTGAAGTTGCTTAGCAGCTTAAGGAGATTTGGGCTGAGACGATGGAGTCTTCTAAATATACAATCATGTCGTTTGCAAATAGAGACAGTTAGACTTTCTCTTTGTAAATTGAATACCCTTTATTTATTTTTCTTGCCTGATTACACTCTCCAGAACTTCCAGTATTACACTGAACAGGAGTGGTAAGAGAGGGCATCTTTGTCTTGTGCTAGTTTTCAAAGGGAATGCTTCCAGTTTTTGCCCATTCAGCATGATATTGGCTGTGGTTTTGTTGTAAATAGCTTTTATTATTTTGAGATATGTTCCATCAATACCCGGTTTATTGAGAGATTTTAGCATGAAGGGCTGTTGAATTTTGTTGAAGGCATTCTCTGCATCTATGGAGATAATCATGTGATTTTTGTTTTTGGTTCTATTTATGTGATGGATTATGTTTACAGATTTGTGTATGTTGAACCAGCCTTGCCTCCCTGGGATGAAGCCGACTTGATCGTGATGGATAAGCTTTTTGATGTGCTGTTGGATTCGGTTTCCATTATTTTATTGAAGATTTTGGCGTCAATGTTCATCATGGATATTGGCCTGAAATTTTCTTTTTTTGTTGTGTCTCTGCCAGGTTTTGGTATCAGGATGATGTTGGTCTCATAAAATGAGTTGGGGAGGATTCCCTCTTTTCTATTGTTTGGAATAGTTTCAGAAGGAATGGTACCAGCTCCTCTTTGTACCGCTGGTAGAATTCAGCTGTGAACCCATCTGGCCCTGGACTGTTTTCGGTTGGTAGGCTATTAACTGCTCCCTCAACTTGAGACCTTGTTATTGGTCTATTTAGGGGATTCAACTTCTTCCTTGTTTAGTCTTGGGAGGGTGTAAGTGTCCAAGAATTTATTCATTTCTTCTTGATTTAGTGGTTTATGTGCATAGAGCTCTTTGTAGTAATCTCTGATGGTAGTTTCTATTTCTGTGAGAATTGGTGGTGATATCCACTTTATCATTTTTTATTCCATCTATTCAATACTTCTCTCTCTTCTTTATTATTAATCAGGCCAGCAGTCTATCTGTGTTGTTGATCTTTTCAAAAAAACAAATCCTGGATTTTTTGATTTTTTGAAATGTTTTTTGTGTCTCTGTATCCTTCAGATCTGCTCTGATCTTAGTTATTTCTTGTCTTATGCTAGCTTTTGAGTTTATTTTGCTCCTCTAGTTCTTTTAATCATGATGTTAGGGTGTTGATTTTAGATCTTTCCTCACTTCTCATGTGGGCATTTAGTGCTATAAATTTCCCTCTCCACACTGCTTTAAATGTGTACCAGAGATTTTGGTATGTTGTGTCTTTGTTCTCACTGGTTTTGAAGAACATCTTTATTTCTGCCTTCATTTCATTATTTATCCAGCAGTCATTCAGGAGCAGGTTGTTCAGTTTCCATGTAGTTGTGTGGTTTTGAGTGAGTTTCTTAATTCTGAGTTCTAATTTGATTGCACTGTGGTCAGATAGACTGTTTGTTATGATTTCCATTCTTTTGCATTTGCTGAGGAGTGATTTACTTCCAATTATGTGGTCAATTTTAGAGTAAGTGTGATGTGGTGCTGAGAAGAATGTACATTCTGTTGATTTGGGGTGGAGAGTTCTGTAGATGTCTATTAGGTCCAGTTGGTCCAGATCTGAGTTCAAGTCCTGGATTTCCTTAATAATTTTCTGTCTCATTGATCTGTCTAATATTGACAGTAGGGTGTCAAAGACTTCCACTACTATTGTTTGGGAGTATGAATCTTTTTGTAGGTCATTAAGAACTTGCTTTATGTATCTGGGTGCTCCTATATTAGGTGCATATATATTTAGGATAGTTAGCTCTTATTGTTGCATTGATCCCTTTACCATTATGTAATGCCCTTCTTTGTCTCTGTTGGTCTTTGTTGGTTTAAAGTCTGTTTTATCAGAGACTAGGATTGCAAACCTTGCTTTTTTTGTTTTGCTCTCCATTTGCACAAGCATTCTTATACACCAATAATAGACAAACAGAGAACCAAATCATGAGTGAACTCCCATTTACAATTGCTATAATGGAATAAAATACCAAGGAATACAACTTACAAGGGATATGAAGGACCTCTCAAGGAGAACTTACAACCCACTGCTCAAGGAAATAAAAGAGGACACAAATGAGTGGAAAAATATTTCAGGCTTATGGATAGAAAGAATCAATATCGTGAAAATGGCCATACCGTCCAAAATAGTTTACAGATTCAATGCTATCCCCATCAAGCTACCATTGACTTTCTTCACAAACCTAGAAAAAACTACATTAAATTTCATATGGAACCAAAAAAGTGCCTGCATAGCCAAGACAATCCTAAGCAAATACAGCAAAGATGGGGGCTATACTACAAAGCTATGGTAACCAAAACAGCACTGTACTCGTACCAAAACAGATATAAAGACCAATGGAATAGAATAGAGGCCTCAGAAGTAATGCTACATATCTACAACCATCTGATCTTTGACAAACCAGAGAAAAACAAGCAATAAAGAAAAGAATTCCCCATTCAATAGATGGTGTTGGGAAAACTGGCTAGGCAGAAAACTAAAACCCAACATTTTCCTTACACCTCACACAAAAATTAACTCAAGATGCATTAGACACCAATGTAAAACCATAGAAATCCTAGCAGAAAACCTAGGAAATACCATTTAGGACACAGGCATGGGCAAATTCTTCATTACTCAAACACCAAAAGCAATGGCAACAAAAGCCAAAATAGACAAATGGAATCTAATTAAACAGAAGAGCTTCTGTACAGCAAAATAAACTATCATCAGAGTGAGCAAACAACCTGCAGAGTGGGAGAAAATGTTTGCAATCTATCCATCTGACAAAGGACTAATATTCAGAATCTACAAGGATCTTAAACAAATTTAAAAGAGAAAACAAACTCATTAAAATGTGGGCAAAGGAGATGAACAGGCACTTCTCAAAAGAAGAGATTTATGTGGCCAACAAACTTATGAAAACAAGCTCATCATCACTGGTAATTAGCGAAATGAAAATCAAACCACAATGAGATACCATCTCCTGCCAGTTAGAATGGCGGTCATTAAAAAGTCAGGAAACGACAGATGCTGGAGAGGATGTTGAGAAATAGGAACACTTTTACACTGTTGGTGGGAGTGTAAGTTAGTTCAACCATTGTGGAAGACAGTGTGGCGATTCCTCAAGGATCTAGAACCAGAAATAACTTTTGACCCAGTAATTCCATTGCTTGGTATATAACCAATGTATTATAAAGCATTCTACTATAAAGACACAAATGTTTATTTTAGCACTGTTCACAATAGCAAAGACTAGAACCAACTCAAATGCCCATCAGGGATACACTGGATAAAGAAAACATGGCACACATACACCATGGAATACCACACAGCCATTAAAAAGATGAATTCATGTCCTTTACAGGGACATGGATGAAACTGTAAACCATCATTCTTACCAAACTAGCACAGGAACAGAAAACCAAACACCACCTGTTCTCACTCATAAGTGGGAGGTGCAAAAATGAGAACACATGGACACAGGGATGGGGACATCACACATCAGAGTCTGTCAGGGCTGGGGGTTATGGGAGGTATAGCATTAGGAGAAATACCTAACGTAGATGATGGGTTGATGGGTGCAGCAAACCACCATGGTACGCGTATACCTATGTAACATATCGGCACGTTCTGCACATGTATCCCAGCATTTGAAGTATATAAAGAAAATAGAAAATAAAACACATAAATACACAAAACTCACTGATGAAGTGAATTTTATATGTTTATGTGTTTAAACAATATATATATGTGTATGTGTGTGTGTGTGTGTGTGTGTACATATATACAAATCCAACACTCAAGCAGCCAGTTGCCACTGAGGGACTAAGATAATTGGCACACTCCTAACATATCACCAGAGAGAAGGCATTGAGAGTGGATAGAAGAAAGAAACAGAAGCTGGGCAAAGAGGGAGGAAGCTGGGGAATCCTCCATGGGGCTAGTGCACGCTGCGACTTTTCCTGGCCGCCAGTAACTCCAGAAGAATGCGAGTTTAACTGGTAAAAAAGCAACCTGTTCTCTCCATAGGCTTCTGAATGCCAGCAGAAAGAGACCCCTCAACCACCATGGACACTCTAGCTGGCAGGGAGAGCTGCTTAAAGAAGTGGTAAGGGTAGCAATCCAGCTGAGGTGAAGCCCAGAAAGGTTGGTGTAGCAGCATCTGCAGTGGCACACAGGCAGAGACAGCCATTCTCCCAGGCTTGACTACCAGATAGGGCTGGTCTGACATGAGAACCCCTTAATCTGCTGGCCTCTCCAGTTGGCCCCAGCCTAGACCCACTTGTGCAAAGCAGCCTTGGGTGCCCTGGGGACTTTGCATCATAGCTTCTGCGCTAGTGAAACATTGAATAATGGAGAACTCCAACAGTGCTGCCCCCATGGCCACGTAAGAAACTGCCTGCTACCTGCCCACACTGCAGCTTCCAGTGGGCCTACAGCAACACCCCCACATCACTTTGATAGCAAGTGTGTATATGGGCAGGTTTGCTTTCCTTGACCTGTCAGTGTACCTCTTTGCATGCATCCTGCCTTTCCACTGCTACAGCAAAAGTAGAGACCACCACCCTCTCCTCACAAACAGCCATTGTTGCAGTCAGAGCCTTAGCAAGGATAGCATCAGCAAGCCCCACCCTTGCACCAATACTGTTACAGGAGAAAGACTAGGCATAAAGAACAAGGAATCCTTCTTCACCCTGAGCAACCACCCATACCTGTGGCACAAAAAGAATGCACACAGACCTACATCCCCCAGAGCTCCACCCCCATGCTAACACTACCACCATCATGACCCTTGAAAGCAAGGGCCGCTCACCCCAAGCTGAATTGCCTTCACCACTGTGATGAACACCCACATAGAGGCAGTCCCCTAAGCACCTGTTACCATCTTGCCACAGCTGACAAGTGTGCACCCTGCCAGACGGCTAATCTTGCTGGCACATGCAAAAACAAACAGATTCTGCAGTAGCTACATTACAAAATACTCTGGCTGACACTACCCATCAGAGACTAGGGACCAGAAGTTGGAGAGCACTTCAACCACTCAGTATAGTGAATTTCAAACATCGAGAAAGCCAGAGAACAACATCGGGCCTGATACAAGGCCCCAGAGTGGGAGCAAACAGTACAATAATTCAAAGTAGAGTGTTGGCCCTAAAACTTCCAGAAATGAAGCCAGTTGGCTTAATCTGCTTCATACCACAATCATACCATAAAGGGCATAAATAAAATACAAGAAAAAAAATCCAAGGGCAGCAACTTTGGCCATAAATTTAAAAAAATTTTAAAAACACCATAAGCCCATTAAGGTGAGAAAACCAGCACAAGAATCCTGACAACTCAAAAAGCCAGAGTACCTTGGTCCTCCAAATGACTGCACCACCTCTCCAGCAAAAGTTCTGAATAGGGTTGAAGACTGAAATGACAGAAATAAAATTCACAATATGAATAAAAAGAAAGACCATTGAGATGCTGGAACACATCAAAACCCAATCCATATAAGCTAAGAATCAAAATAAAATAATACAAGAGTTGAAAGACAAAATAATCAGTATAGAAAGAAATATAACTAAACTAATAGAGCTGAAAAGCACACTACAAAAATTTTATAATGCAATCACAAGTATTAATAGGAGAATAGACCAAGTGGAGGAAAGAATCTCAGAGCTTGAAGACAGGCTTTCTGAAATAAGACAGCTAGACAAGAAGAGAGAATAAAATTTAAAAAAAAATGAACAAAACCTGTGACAAATACAGGATTATATAAAGAAACCATATCTTTGACTCACTGGTGTCCCTGAAAAAGATGGAGAGAGTAAAAGCAACTTGGAAAACATATTTCAGGTTATCATCCATTAGAACTACTTCCCTATTTCCCCCCGACAGACCCCAGTGTGTGATGCTCCCCTCCCTGTGTCCATGTGTTCTCATTGTTCAACACCCGCCTATGAGTGAGAACATGCAGTGTTTGATTTTCTGTTCTTGTGTCAGTTTGCTGAGAATGATGGTTTCCAGGTTCATCCATGTCCCGGGGGGGGACAGCGCGGGGTGGGGAGTTGGGGAGAGATAGCATGGGGAGAAATACCAGATATAGGTGATGGGGGAGGAAGGCAGCAAATCAACTGCCATGTGTGTAACTATGCAACAATCTTGCATGTTCTTCACATGTACCCCAAAACCTAAAATGCAATAAAAAAATGTATATATAAAAAAAATTAAAAAAAAAAAAAAAAAAAAAAGAACTACTTCAACCTAGCTGGAGAGGCCAAAGTGCAAATACAAAAAATTCAGAGAATCCAAGTAAAATACTTCACAAGAAGATCATCCTCAAACAACATGATCATCAGATTTTCCAAACACAAAATAAAAGTTAAAATGTTAAAGGCAGCTAGAAAACAAGGTCAGGACATCTACAAAGAGAAGCCAATAAGACTAACAGTGAACTTCTCAGCAGAAACCCTACTGGAAAGCCAATATTCAACATTCTTAAATAAAAAGAAACTCCAACACAGAATTTCACATATGGCCAAACTAAGCTTCATAAGCAAAAAGAAAATAAGCCAATTTTCAGACAAGCAAATGCTAAGAAAATTTAGTAACCATCAAATCTATCTTGCAAGAGTTCCTGAAAAAAGCACTAAATATGGAAAAGAAAGTCCAGTACCAGCCACTACAAAAACACACTGAAATGCAGAGACCAGTAACAATATAAAGCAACTATGTTTTATAAAATGAGTGTAATAATATCTCCACCTGTGATTTGGGGTGGGACTCTCATTTTGTGTAGCCATTTATTGAATTCAACTTTTTGCCAAGAAAGTTTGTCTCAGAGGAAAAGCAATTTTCTGTGGGACTTATTAAAGGAATGTTAGATTACAGTCTCTTCAAAGGTAAGTATAGAAGCTGCATGTTTAAGGGTGACTTAAATCATATGTCACATTGTCTAGACTATTCAAACACTTGGAGAATATTTCCTTGAATTAAAAAGGATGATTAAAAAGAAGCATCCCCCTACTACAACTGTACTCTGACAGTGAAGTCACAGCTTAGTCTGTAGATACAAGCTGTTTACAGTGGTGACTACATATAACGGAGGAGAAGGAGGGAGAGAGCGGTAGCTTAAGCCTGTGGTTAGTAAATTTAATAAAGGCCCTGAAACTTGTAAATTAGCTGTCAATTCAATATAGTTCTGTTGATTAAATAGCCAATAGCATTGTGGCTCACCTCTTGCCTCTTGAAAATGCAATGAAAATACAGAGAAAAAGCTTTTCCTTCAAGGCTTTTTACCTTGTGCCACTGTTGCTCCTTAGTTTCCCTTGCATAATTGACAAGCCCAGTTATTCAGTAACATTCACAAATTAATTAACTTTAAATGATAGTTAAAAGATTACGAGGTAGCCCATGTGCAAATTTCCTATGGGAGAAGCATCCTTTAGTTTATCCTAAGAAAGTGCTTTGTCAGCTAAACCCAGTATCGATAACTGCAGTAATTTTTAAAAAAGTTATATTTATATTAGCAAGTTGTTTTAAAATGTTAATTTAGAAAACAGTGAAACTGAAAATGTAGGTCTAAATGACACTGAGGTTTACTGAAATAGCTAATTTGACTAGTGCTTAGACTATTGTGCAGTAAGCCTAAATGGTAGTGGAGAATCGCTTCCTGCTAACAGAAAGCCTTCATCTTGGAGTACCTAAACCAGGTTGCAGGTGTCCTTTGAGGATAGCCAGGTTCGAAATTTTTAGTTTCTCAGGAAGAGCTCTTCTGTGTGGCAGGGTCTCATAGAGCAAAATAAAAAGACAATTCTTCACTGCTACAGAATATCCACTATCAGTTATTAAATGAGTGTTATGGTATAATACTGGCCCTCCCTTCACACACAGGACATCACCCCAGTTTTGTTTTGTTTTCTGGGTTTCCTCCCCCTTCATAGGTAGGCATGAGACACCAATTTTAAGAAAAAAAGATGGTTTATGCCACATAAAGGTGAATTTTTAGAAACCAACTTCCAGGCATTTTTGAAACCCTTACTGAAATGTCTCCCCTTGTTATAGATGGCGTAGAAATCACACAAGTCTATTAATTGGACTGTTGCTTCTTTTGCCTCTTCCTGCTTTCTCTTTCTGTCTGGATAGTCAGGAAAAGATTTAATGTTTAATATTTAAACAAAATATTTGATGTCTATACAGTAAAATTATTCAAACTTCAAATCACTAATGAAAGCAGTTGGAAACCAGTTAATAGTTTCTTTTTTTCATATATATATATATATATATATATATTGCATTTTAGGTTTTGGGATACATGTGAAGAACATGCAGGATTGTTGCATAGGTACATACATGGCAATGTGGTTTGCTGCCTTCCTCCCCATCACCTATATCTGGTATTTCTCCCCATGTTATCCCCTCCCCAACTCCCATAGATTTAGAGATCAATGTAAACTATATTATTTTGAAATGTGTGTTTGGTTCATGCCATTTGAGAAACTCATGTCTTGTAGCCATTATTTAATGAGACCAACTTGTAAAGTTTGTAGCCTTAAATAAATTTCCATGCTCAAAAATGTGCTCTAGTGTAACACAAAAACATGAAGTGACTGCACGGAGGTGGAGTTAGCGTTAAGATGGAAAGGGAGATGACAGATTTTCCAGGAAGGACCCAAAACACACCAAGATTGTCTTCTACAGGAATTGTTTGGCAGGCCTCTGACTAAAGGTCTTATGATGAAAAGGACTCGAAGAGCCCCTCAAAACAAAGATTTGATAGTACTGGCGAATATAAGAGAATTAAGATTCTGTTAATTAAAATACAAACAGAGCTTATTTGAGGAGTCAAGTTACCGGACATGATAATTATTTCTGTAGGATAATTCAAGTTTTATGTTCTTTTTTGTTTATACAAAAATTGTTTTCTTCATCCTTGTGGTGCTTATTCATCTGAGAAGTCTTCATAGTCCCAATGCCTCTGCTTTTTGTCTTTACTTCTGTAGCATAGGGTTTTTGCTTTCACTTTTGCCTTAAGATTTTCCTAGACAGCTAATAGGGCTTTTCATTTTGTATAGCTTTTGCAGCATGGATCAAACTTTGGCTTACTGTGCTAATGTGTGAAGAGAAAAAATTATCGAAAGCAAGTGAACTTTAATGAACAAATGTATATTTTATCTGAGTTCGAGTAGGGTGCATGTGGTTTTTGTTATTTTGGTGTATTTGTGTAATTAATATGAAGAAAGTCCAGTTCTTATAAATATTAGTCACTTAAAAAACTGTACTCATTCTTGAAAAGTTACAAATCAAACATTTAGAAAAATAACTAAGGTAGGGCGTGAACCATAAAAAGAATGTTTACCAGCAGATTAATTTATTATTTTAGATTTGAAACTTGGTTGTATCTTTCAGTACGAGCAAGAATGGCTCAGTTCTAGGAGTGTTCTGGAAGATACGGTTAATTTTACTTTAAAATGAGACTCTTGTGTCTCTGTATTTTATCGTTTTCAATAAAACTTCTTAAGTGTTTTGGGGGAAAAAAAAGAGGTAAGACTAGCTTGCAGCTCATGCTCAAACAGAGCAGCATCTGGACACTCAAATTGTAAACTTTTGCTCCAAGAACTACCACAGGAGCATACCAGGAAAACTCAGAGAATCCACAGATCCTTTGAAGGAGCTGGATCACTGCAGCAGGTTCCCGGAGATGCCAAAAAACTGTTAGTCTGCTTGCTTTCACAATGGGGAGGTTCGTAGTCTGAGGCAAGTTCTCAGCCCTGGTCACTGGCTGCGTGGGCCTGTGACTGCAAACTTTCCCCAACTTCCCTGGCAATGTATGACTCAGCAGAGGCAGCCATAATACCCCTGAGAATATAACTGCACTGGACGGGGAACCACACCCTCATCCCCCCACAGCAGCCACAGCAAGCCTCCCCCAAGGAGAGGCTGAGCTCAGACATACCTATCCCTGCCCCTTACTGGTGGATCTTCTCTACCCACCCTGCTAGCTGAAGACAAATGTCAAATCTCTTGGGCCTTTATGGCCCTGCCCACCAACTGAGAAACCTGAATACTTAAGCAGGTTTCCCTAGGGTAAATTTTGCATCCTCCAAATAGGACCCTGGATGATGAGCTCTTAAAAGTGCCAACTCCTGGCTGGAGGCCAACCAACACAAAATCAGCCCACTAGACAAAAACCACAACCAAAGAACCTCACAGAGTCTGCTTCACTCCCCCTGCTACCTCTACTAGAGCAGGTGCTGGTATCCATAACTGCAAGACCTGATGACAAATCATATCACAGGACTCTTTGCAGACTCTCCCCAGTACCAGCCTGAAGCCTTGTAACTACACTAGGTGGCAAGACCCAGAAGAGCAAAAATAATCCCTACAGTTCAGCTCTCAGGAAGCCCCATTCCTAGGGAAAGGGTGAGAACACCTCATCAAGGGAGGACAACGTGGGACAAAAGAATCTGATCAGCAGCCCTGGAATCCCAGACTTCCCCTCTGACATAGCCTACCCACATGACAAGGAACCAGAAAAACAATTCTGGTAAGATGACAAAACAAGGTCCTTTAGCGGCCCCAAAGATCATACCAACTCACCAGCAATGGATCCAAACCATGACAAAATCTCTAAATTGCCAGAAAAAGAATTCTAAAGGTCAATTTTTAAGCTAATCAAGGGATCACCAGAGAGAAATGAAAGCCAACTTAAATACATCAAAAACATGAAACAGGATAAGAAAGTAAAATTATTCACTGAAATACATACCATAAATTTTAAAAAATCACAACTTCTGAAAATCAAGGATACAGTTAGAGAAATGCAAAATGTACTGGAAAGTCTCAGCAACAGAATCAAACAAGCACGAGAAGGAAATTCAGAGCTCAAAGACAAGACTTTCAAATTAATCCAAATCATCAAAGACGAAGGATCATCACTGGTCATTAGAGAAATGCAAATCAAAACTACATTGAGATACCATCTCACGCCAGTTAGAATGGCGATCATTAAAAAATCTGGAGACAACAGATGCTGGAGAGGATATGGAGAAATAGGAACACTTCTACACTGTTGGTGGGAGTGTAAATTAGTTCAACCATTGTGGAAGATAGTGTGGCGATTCCTCAAGGACCTAGAAATAGAAATTCCATTTGACCCAGCAATCCCATTACTGGGTATATATCCAAAGGATTATAAATCATTCTACTATAAGGACACATGCACACGAATGTTCATTGCAGCACAGTTTACAATAGCAAAAACCTGGAACCAACCCAAGTGCCCATTGATGATAGACTGGACAGGGAAAACGTGGCACATATACACTATGGAATATTATGCAGCCATCAAAAATGATGAGTTCGTGTCCTTTGTAGGAACATGGATGAACCTGGAAACCATCATTCTCAGCAAACTGACACAAGAACAGAAAATCAAACACTGCATGTTCTCACTCATAGGCGGGTGTTGAACAATGAGAACACATGGACACAGGGAGGGGAGCATCACACACTGGGGTCTGTCGGGGGAAAAAGGGGAGGGACAGCGGGGGTTGGGGAGTTGGGGAGAGATAGCATGGGGAGAAATGCCAGATATAGGTGAGGGGGAGGAAGGCAGCAAATCACACTGCCATGTGTGTACCTATGCAACAATCTTGCATGTTCTTCACATGTACTGCAAAACCTAAAATGCAATAAAAAAAAAATAATATATATATATAAAATGAACAAAGCCTGCAAGAAGTTTGGGACTATGTTAAATGTCCAAACCTAAGAATGACTGGTGTTCTTGAGAGAAGAGAAATCTAAAAGTTTGGAAAACATATTTGAGGAAATAATCAAGGTAAACTCCCTGGTCTTGCTAGAGATCTAGACATCCAAATACAAGAAGCTCAAAGAACACCTGGGAAATTTATCAAAAAGATCATCACCTAGGCACATAGTCATCAGGTTATCTAAGGTCAAAACAAAGGAAAAAAATCTTAAGAGCTGTGAGGTAAAAGTATCAGGTAACCTATAAAAAATGTATTAGATTAACAGCCAATTTCTCAGCAGAGACCCTACAAGCTAGAAGGGGTTGGGGTCTTATCTTTAGCTTCCTTAAACAAAAAAATTATCAGGAAAGAATTTCATATCTAGTGAAACAAAGCTTCATAAATAAAAGAAAGATATAGGGTTTTTTTTCCCCAGAAAAACAAATGCTGAGAGAATGACACTACAAATCCAGCACTAAAAGAACTTCTAAAAGTACCCCCAAATAGAACTTCCTTAAAGCATAAATCTCACAGGACCTATACAACAAAAACACAATGAAAAACGCACAGAGTATTCAGACAAATAGCACAGTGAATAGAATAGTACCTCACATCTCAATACTAACATTGAATGTAAATGGTCCAAATGCTCCAAAGTGCTACTACCAGAGTAGGTAGTATCACCCTAATCCTAGTACCAAAACCAGGGAAGGACATAACAAAAAAAGAAAACTGCAAGCCAATATGCTTGACGATCATAGATGCCAAAATCCTCAACAAAATACTAGCAAACAAAATCAAACAGAATATTAACAATATAACCCACCATAATCAAGTTGGTTTTATACCTGGGATGCAGGGATGGTTTAACCTACATAAGTCAATAAATGTGATACACCACATAAACAGAATTAAAAACAAAAATCACACAATCATCTCAAACGATGCAGAAAAAGCATGTGACAATATCCAGCATCATTTTATGATGAAAGGTCTCAGCAAAATCAGCATAGAAGGGACATAACTAAGTAATAAAAGCAATTTTTGACAAAACCCACAGCCAAATTTATACTTAATAAGCAAAAGATGAAAGCATTCTCCCTGAGAACTAGAAGAAACAAGGAGGCCCACTTTCACCACTTCTATTTAACACAGTACTGGAAGTCCTAGCTAGAGCAATCAGAGAAGAGAAAGAAAAGGCATTCAAATGAATAAGAAGGAAGTCAAACTGTCACCATTTGCTGATGATATGATCATGTACCTAGAAAACCCTAAAGACACATCGAAAAGCTCAAAGATCTGATAAATGAATTCAGCAAAGATTCAGGACACAAATTTAATGTACACAAATCAGTACCTCTGCTATACACCAAGGGCGACCTAGCAAGAATCAAATCAAGAACTCAACCTCTTTTACAATAGCTGCAAAAAGAGTAAAATACGTAGTAATATACCTAACCAAGGACATTAAAGACGTCTATAAAAACAACCAACAAACAAAAAACACTGCTGAAAGAAATCATAGACAACACAAACAAATGAAAACAAATCTTATTTTCATGGATAGGTAGAATCAATATTGTGAATATGACCATACTGCTAAAAGCAACCTACAAATTTAATGCAATTCCCATAAAAATACCACCATCATTCTTTACAGAACTAGAAAAAACAATCCCATAATTAATATGAAATTTAAAAAAAAAGTTCACATAGGCAAAGCAAGACAAAGCAAAAAGAACAAAATCTGGAGGCATCACATTACCCAACTTCAAATTATACTATAAGGCCCTAGTCAGAAAAACAGCATGGTACTAGTAAAAAATATAGGCACATAAACCAATGGAACAGAATAAAGAAAGCAGAAATAAAGCCACATACTTATAGCCAACTTATTTTTGACAAAACTAACAAAAACATAAAGTGGAGAAAGGATACCCTATTCAACATATGGTGCTGGGGTAACTAGCAAGCCATATGTAGACAAATGAAACTGAATCCTCATCTCTCACCTTATACAAAAATCAACTCATGTACCAAAGACTTAAATCTAAGACATGAAACAATAAAAATTCTATAAGATAATGTTGGAAAAACCCTTCTAGACATTGGCATAGGCAAAGACTTCATGACCAAGAATCCAAAAGCAATGCAACAAAAACAAAAATAGATGGGACTTAATTAAACTAAAAAGCAGCAAAGCAGGATATCTGTCCACACATAACTTGAGGAATGGGGCTGAATCCTGGAAGCCAGGCAGCATCATTCTGCAGGCTCCACTTCCACAGCACCTCACAAATTAAGTATCCACTGGCTTGAAAATCCCATTCAGGCAATGGCAACGGGTTCAAGTCTACCTGAGATGGGTCTGAGTTACCAGGGTGAGAAGTGGCCACAACCTCTGTGGTTCTGTTGACTAAGCCATTGTATCCTGCCAGCTGTGGATAATAAGGATGGTATAGCAAGAAAGGGTCCCCCACAGTGCCGCACAGCTGCCTTGCCAGATTATGGCCAGACCGTTTCTTTAAGTGAGCACACAATCAATTTTTCCTCACTGGGTGGGACCTCCCTGCAGTGGCTTCAGCCAATCCAGCCAGGTATTTATGGACAAAGCTTTAATCTCTCCATAGGATGAAGTTCCCAGTGAGATGAGAAGCTGCCATCTCTGTGGTTCAGTTGACTCAGTCACTCCAGCCTGCTGGATTTGAAGAATACAGGCAGTATGGACAAAAAGAAACTCCATGACACAATACACTTTCTCTCCCCCAAAAGCAGCCAGGCTGCTTCTTTGGACGGGTGCCTGAACCCATTCCTCCTTACCTGTACTAGAGGTCCTCATAGGGTCTCCAGCCATCATACATAGTGTGTGCAGGCCAGGAACAGGTAAAGTACCCCCGAGATGAAGCTTCCAAAACAAGGAGCTGTCTGCCATCTTTGTTGTTTCACAGTCTTCACTGACTATACCTCCAGGTACACAAGAAAGTGAGGCAACTGGGGTCTAGAGCAGACTCAATGAAAACTGAAGGAGCCCTATGGTGGAGTGGCCTGACTGTTCAAAAAAAAAAAAATACAAATAAACAGAAAACAACAACAACAACAAAAAAGACCCCCACAAAAACCTCATTTAAATGTCAGCAACCTCAAAGATAGAAGGTAGATAAAACCACAAAGATGAGAAAAAATCAACAGAAAAATGCTGAAAACTCAAAAAACCAGAATGTCTCTTCCCCCTCCAAATAACCGCGACACCTCTCCAGCAAGGGCACAAAACTGGGCTGAGGCTGAGATGGCTAAATTGACAGAAGTAGGCTGCAGAATGTGGGTAATAATGAACTTCACTGAGCTAAAGGAGCATGGGGCAATCCAATGCAAAGAAGTTAAGAATCATGATAAAACAATGTGAGAGCCTGATAGCCAGAACAGCCAGTTTCAAGAAAAAACATAACCAGACTGATAGAGATGAAACACAATATAAAAACTTCACAATGCAATCACAAGTATCAATCACAGAACAGAAAAAGCAGAGAAAAACTCAGAGCCTGAAGACTATCTTTCTAAAATAGGACAGGCAGACAAAAAACAGAGAACAAAAAATCAAAAAGGAATAAAGAAAACCTTCAGAAATATGAGTTCATATAAAGACACTGAAACAATCACTGATTGGGGTACTGAAAACAGACAAGGTGAAAGGAAACAAGTTGGAAAACATACTTCAGGATATCATCCAGCAGAGCTTCCCCCAACCAAGCAAGACAGGCAAACATTCCGCATCCAAGAAATGACAGAGAACCCCAGTAAAATAGTCCATGAGAGAGAGTCAACCACAAGACACATAATCATCAGACTCTCCAAGGTTGTAATGGAAAAAAAAAAATGTTAAGGGCAGCCAGAAAGGCCAGATCACCTACAAAGGGAAGCCTATCAGATTAATAGCAAACCTCCCCAGTGGAAACCCTACAAGCTGGAAAAGATTGGGGCCAATACTCAACAAAAAAAAAAAAAAAAAAGAATTTCCAAACAGAATTTCATGTTTGGCCAAACTAAATTTCATAAGCAAAGGAGAAATAAGACACATTTCAGACAAGCAAATGCTGAGGAAATCCATTAACACCAAGCGTGTCTTGCAAGATGTCCTGAAGGAAGCACTAAATACGGGGGAAAAGACCATTACCAGACACTACAAAAACACACTAAAGTACACAGTTCAGGGATACTATGAAGCAATCACATAAGCAAGTCTTCAAAATAACCAGCTAGCATCTTGATGACAGAATCAAATTTACACAGAACAATACTAACCTTAAATGTAAACAAGCTAAAAGACACAGAATGTCAAGATAAAGAGTGAAGACCCATCTAATTGCTGTCTTCAAGAGACCCATCTCGGGCAAAAATACATATAGGCTCAAAATAAAGAAATAGAAGACAATTTTCCAAGCAAATGGAAAACAGAAAACAACAGGGGTTGCAATTCTAGTTTGTGACAAAACAAACTTTAAACCAACAAAGATTTAAAAAGAGAAAGAAGGGCATTACATAATGGTAAAGCATTCAATTCAACATGATGAGCTAATTATCCTAAATATATATACACCCATTCCAGGAGCATCCAGACTCATAAAGCAACTTATTAGAGACCTACAAAGAGTCATAGACTCCCACACAAAAATAGTGGGAGTACTTTAACACCCCACTGACAGAAAATTAACAGATATTCAGGACCTGAACTCAGCTCTAAATCAAATGGACCTGATATCTACAGAACTCTCCACCCCAAATCAACAGAATATGCATTCTTCTCATTGCTACATGGCACTTACACAAAAATTCATCATAACATCAGAAAGAAAACACTCCTCAGCAAATGCAAAAGAACTGAAATCATAACAAACAGACTCTCATACCACAACACAAATGAAATCTCAATGTAAAAAAATCACATAAAACCATACAACTACATGGAAATTGAATGACCTGCTCCTGAATGACTCCTGGGCAAATAAGGAAATTAAGGCAGAAATCAAAAAGTTCTTTGAAATGAATGAGAACAAAGGGACAAAGAACAGAATTTCTGGGACGCAGCTGAAGAAGTGTTAAGAGA
The DNA here is from genome assembly GCA_036589455.1 of Ateles fusciceps. Taxonomy (NCBI): domain Eukaryota; kingdom Metazoa; phylum Chordata; class Mammalia; order Primates; family Atelidae; genus Ateles; species Ateles fusciceps. Next base: position 140,282 of record JAZHEH010001795.1, on the reverse strand, counting down.
CATGGGCACAGGGAGAGGAACATCACACACTGGGGTCTGTTTGAAGGTGGAGGACTAGTGGACGGATAGGAGGGGGTGGGGAGATTGGGGAGGGATAACATTAGGAGAATTACCTAATGATGGTGATGGAGCAATGGAGGCAACAACCATGGCATGTGTAACAGTCTTGCAAGATCTGCACATGTACCCCGGAACTTAAAAAAAAAAAGAAAAAAAGAGAAGCACTAAGAGAAATTTATGACACTAAATGCCCACATCAAAAAGCTAGAAGGATGCTCGAACTTATCAACCTAACATCTCAACCTAAAAGAACTAGAAAACAAAGAGCAAACAAATCCCCAAAGCTAACAGAAGACAAGAAATAACCAAGATCAGAGCTGAACTAAAGGAGCTAGAGACATGAAAAACCATTCAAAAAGTCAATGAATCCAGGAGTGGTTTTTTGGAAAAAAAAAAAAAAAAGACTGCAAGCTAGATTAATAAGAAGAGAGAATAAGCAAATAGACAATAAAAAATGATAAAAAGGGGCTGGACACAGTGGCTCATGTCTATAATCGCAGCACTCTGAGTGGGTGGATCACCTGAGGTCAGGAGTTTGAGACTAGCCTGGCCAACACTGTGAAACCCTGTCTCTATTAATAATACAAAAATTAGCTGGGCATGTTGGTGCATGCCTGTAATCCCAGCTACCTGGGAGGCTGACAGGAGAATCACTTGAACCCACGAGGTCGAGGTTGCAGTGAGCCAAGATTGCGCCATTGTACTCCAGCCTGGGCGACAAGAGTGAAACTCTGTCTCCAAAAAAAGAAAAGAAAAGAAAAAAGCTAAAGGGGATATCATACTCACCCCATAGAAATACAAACAACCATCAGAGAATACTACAAACACTTCCATGCACATAAACTAGAAAATCTAGAAGAAATGGATAAATTCCTTGGACACACACACACCCTCTCAAGACTTAACCAGGAAGAAGTTGAATTCCTAGTATACCAATAACAAGTTCTAAAATTGGGGCAATAATAAATAGCCTACAAACCAAAAAAAAAAAAAAAAAAAAAAAAATTAAAAAAGCCCAAGACTAGACAGATTCATAGCTGAGTTCTATCAAAGGTACAAAAAAAGCTGGTATCATTTCTACTGAAAATATATCAAAAAATTGAAAGGAGGACTCCTCCCCTAACTAATTCTATGAGGCCAGCACCATCTGGACACCAAAACCTGGCAGAGATACAACAATGGAAGAAACTTCAGGTCAGTATTCTCGATGAACATTGATGCAAATATTCTCAACAAAATAACCAAATCCAGCAGCACGTAAAAAAGCTTATCCACCACAATCAAGTAGGCTCCATGCTCAGAGTGCAAGGTTGTTTTCAACATATATAAATCAATAAGTGTGATTCATCACATAAACAGAACTAAATATGAAAACCACATGATTACATAAATAGATGCAGAAAAGGCTGTTGATAAGATTCAACATCCCTTCATGTTAAAAACTCTAAATAAACCAGGTATCAAAGGAACATAAGTCAAAGTAATAAGAATCATCTATGACAAACCCACAGCCAATCTCATACTGAATAGGCAAAATCTGGAAGCACTGCCCTTGAAAACTGGCATGAGAAAAGGATGACCTCTCTGACCACTCCTTTCAACATAAGTATTGGAAGTTCTGGCCAGGGCAATCAGGCAACAGGAAGAAATAAAGGGTATACAAATTGGAAAGAGAGGAATCTTGAATTATCTTTGCTTGCAGATGACATAATCCTGTATCTTCAAAACCCCATTGTTTCATCCCCAAAGCTTCTTAAGCTGATAAGAAGCTTCAGTAATGTCTCAGGCTACTAAAGCAATGTGCAAAAATCGTTAGCATTCCTGCACACCAACAACAGGCAAGCAGAGAGCCAGATCATGAAAGAACTCTCACTCTCATTTGCTATAAAAATAATAAAATATCTAGGAATACAGTTAACAAGAAAAGTGAAGGACTTCTCCAAGAAGAACTAAAAACCACTGCTCAAAGGAATTAGAGAGGACAGAAACAAAGAAAGAAATATGCCATGCTCATGGATACGAAAGTCAGTGTAATGAAAATGGCCATACTACCCAAAGTCATTCATAGATTCAATGTTATTCCATTAAACTACCATTGACATTCTCCACAGAATTAGAAAAACTATTCTGAAATTCACATGAAACCAAAAAAAGAGCCCAAATAGACAAGACAATCCTAAGCAAAACCAACAAAACTAAAAGCACCATGCTACCTGACTTCAAACTATACTACAAGGATATAGTAATCAAAACAGGATGGTACTTGTACAAGAACAGACACATAGAACAATGGAATAGAATAGATAACTCAGAAATAAGATGGCACACCTACACTCATCTGACAAAAACAAGCAATGGGAAAAGGATTCCCTATTTAATAATTTGGTGCTGCGAGTGCTGTCTACCTGTAGGCAGAAAATTAAAACTGCACCTCTTCCTTACGCCATATACAAAAATGAATTCAAGAGGGATTAAAGGCTTAAATATAAAACCTAAAACCATAAAAACTCTAGAAGAAAACCTAGGCAGTACCATTCAGAACATAGGCATGGGCAAAGCTTTCATAACAACACCAGAGCAATTGCAACAAAAGCAAAAATTGACAAACGGTATCTAACTGAACTAAAGAGCTTCTACACAGGAAAAGTAACTATCATCAGAGTGAACACAGAACCTACAGAATGGTAGAAACTTTTTGCACTATCTCTCTGACAAAGGTCTACTATCCAGAGTCTATAAGGAAATTAAACAAATTTATAAGACAAGCAAAACAACCCCATTAAAAAGTGGGCAAAAAATCTGAACAGACACTTCTCAAAAGAAGACATACATGGGGGCCATCAAACATAGAAAAAAAAAAGCTCAATATCACTGATCATTAAAGAAATGCAAATCAAAACCACAATGAGATACCATCTCATGATAGAATGTCTAAATAAACTAAGTCCGAGACAACATGTCCTACTAAGGTTGTGGAGAAAGAAACACTTTTTCACCTGTTGACAGAAATGTAAACTAGTTCAATCACTGTGGAAGACAGTGTGGCAGTTCCTCAAAGACCTAGAGGCAGAATACAATTTCTCCCAGCAATCCCATTACTGGGTATATACGCAAAGGAATACAAATCATTCTATTACAGATACATGAATGCATATGTTCATTGCAACACTATTAATAATAGCAAAAACAAGATCAACCCAAATGCCCATCAATGATAGATGGTATAAAGAAAATGTGTTACGTATACACTGTGGAATACTATGCAGCCATAAAGGTAATGAGATAATGACCTTTGCAGGGACATGTATGGAGTTGGAAGCTATTATCCTCAGCAAACTGATTCAGGAAAAAGAAAACCAAACACTGCATGTTCTCACTCATAAATGTGGTATGAATGATGAGAACACAGGGACACACACACTGGGACCTATCAGAGGGTGGTGTGGGTGGAGTGAGAGCAACAAGAATAGCTAATGGATGCTGGGCTTAATATCTATGTGATGGGATAATCTGTGTAGCAAACCACAATGGGCACATGTTTACTTATGTAACAGACCTGCACATCCTGCACACAAACCCATGAACTTAAAAATAAAATCTTAAAAAAGACAAATTGGTACATATACACAACAGAGTACTATTCAGTCATAAAAAGAATAATATCCAGTCATTTACAACAACATGGTTAGAACTGAAAATCATTATGTTAAGTGAGATAAGCTAGGCAGAGAAAGACAAACGTCACATGTTCTTACTTATTCGTAATATCTAAAAGTCAAAACATTTGAGCTCATGGACATAGAGAGTAGAAGGATGGTTACCAGAGGCTGGGTTGGACAGTGAGGTGCTGGAAGTGGTGGGAAGTAGGATGGTTAATGCATACAATAAATATTTAGAAGAAACAAATAAGACCTACTATTTGATAGCAAACAGGGTGACTATAGTGAATAATAATTGTACATTTTATAACAACTGTGCCCAATACTGTTAATAATTTTTTTGTACTGCAATGGATAAATGCTTGAGGGGATGGACACTCCATTCTCCTTGATGTGTTTATTTCATATTGCATGCCTATATCAAAATATCTCATGTACCCCATAGATACATACACCTACTATATAAACACAAAAATTAAAGAGAAAAAGTAAAATAAAGAAATAATAAAGAGAGATCGAACCAAGGAAAAAAGAAAACCTAAACAGTCCAAAAAACAAGTAATAAGATTGAATCAGTAATAAAAAGGTTCCCAACAAAGAAAAGCCCAGAACTAGCTGACTTCACTGCTAAATTCTACCAAACTTCAAAAAAAAATTAATATCAATTATTCTCAAACTATTTCTAAAAAATTGAAGCAGAGGGAATTCTTTCTTAACTCAGTCTATGAGGCCAACAAAACACTGATAATCAAAACTAGACAAAGACACAACAATATTAAAAATATAGGCCAATCTTCCTGATGAACATAGATGTAAATTCCTCAACAAAATATTAGTAAATGGAATCCATCAACAAATCAAAAGATAATACATCCTGATCAAGTGTGATTGTCCCAGGAACGCAAGGATTGTTCAACATATGCAAATCAAGGATGTCCATCTTACCACTCTTATTTAACATAATACTGGAAGTCCTAAGCAGAGTAACTAGGTAAGAGAAAGAAATAAAGGATCTATATTGGAAAGGAGGGTGTCAAATTGTACATGTTTGCAAATGGCGTCATCTTATATGTAGAAGAAAACTAAAGATTTGACTGAAAATCATTTGAACTGATAAATTCAGTAAAATTTAAAAATAAAAAAATTAAAATGCAAAAATCAGTAGTGTTGCTATACAGGAACAACAAACTAGCTGAAAAAAAAATCAAGAAGACAATCACATTTACAATTGCTTTAAAAATAGGAATAAACTTAATGAAGGTGGTAACAGATTTTTACAAGAAAAATTACAAAACCCTGATAAAACTGAAGAAGGTACAAAAATATGGAAAGATATCTCATGCTTATGAATTAGAAGATATATTATTGTTAAAAGACAGTAATACCCAAAGGAATCTACAGATTAAATGCAACTCCTATCTTGATAGCAATAACATTCTTCAAAGAAACAATTTAAAAAATTCTAAAATAGGTATGGAACTTACAAAAGACTCTAAATACCTAAAGCAATCTTGAGCAAAAATAAAAAGGCTGCAGGAAGCACATTGCTGAACTTCAAAATATACTACAAAGTTGTGGTAATCAAAATATTATGGCACTGGCATAAAAAATGGAAACATAGAGCAATGTAATAGAATACAGAACACAGATATTAATTCACATATCTACAGCCAACTTATCTTTGACAAAGATGCCAAAAACATTCACTGTGGAAAGGACAGTCTTTTCAATAAATGGTGCTGAGAAAATTGGATATCCCTATATGGAAAAACAAAACTAGACCACCACCTCTCTTGTATACAAAGTTCACCGAAAATGGATCAGAGACCTCAATGTAAGAAACAAAACTATAAAACCACTAGTAGAAAATAAGGGAACATGCTTGAGGAACTTGTTCTGAGAAAATAATTTCTAAATAAAACCTCTAAAGCACAGATGTGATATTAAATATGCTAGTTAACCCTGATATAATCACTATACATCATATGTATCAAAATATTACTATGCACACCACAAATATGTATAATTATTTGTGTCAATTAAAAAATAAAATAAATTAAACATGAAGTATAAGATTTTACAAGTCCATATAGTCAAGGTAAACTTCAGTAAAAACAAGGTTGGAGGCATCACACTATCCTACAAAAGCAAAAATAAAAAAATAGTATTATGTCAAACTAATAAGATTTTGCATAGCAAATGAAACAATCAACAAAGTGGAAATACAACCCACATAATGGGAAAAATGTTATCTTACAGGGATTAATATCCAGAATATATAAGAAACTGAAACATCTCAACAGCAAAAGCTAAACAATCCAATTTAAAAGGGGTGAATGGGTGAATGACCTGAACAGACGTCTTCTCCAAAGAAGACATATAGATGGCCAACGGATATGTGGAAAAGTGTTCAACATCACTTATCATCAAGGAAATGTAAATCAAAACCCAACAAGATATCATTTCACCCCAATTAAGGAGGCTTTATTAAAAAAAATACGTTGGCAAGGATGAAGAGAAAAGAACCTCTTACACACTGTTGGTGGGAATAAGAAGTGTATAAGATCAGGCTGGCCAACATGGGAAAACGCTGTCTCCACTAAAAAATACAAAAATCAGCCCAGTGTTGTGGCACAAGCCTGTCATTCCAGCTACTTGGCGAGCCTGAGGCAAGCAAATAGCTTGAACTGGAGAGGCAGAGGTTGCAGTGAGCCAAGATCACGCTACTGCACTCCACCCTGGGCAACACAGAGAGATGCTATCTCAAAAAATAAATAAATAAATAAAAATAAAGACATTTTGTTCACCATCAGATTCATAAGATTAAAAATATTGTCAGTACATAGTGTTGTTAAAATATGTAACATACAATTTTTTAAAAAATTAAATGTGTGGTAAATTCAATCTCATAAATTGGTGAGCATGACATTTATTACAGCTTCCTTAGAGAAAAACTAATATATACTCTATCAAATATTAAAATGTATATATCCTCTGATCTAAATAATTCCACTCTTCAAATTATTGTATAGTTATTCTCATACAGTTGTATAAAATTATATGTAGAAAAATACTGCTGGAGTTCTGTTTGTGCCAGCAAACTACTAGGAACAACCTACATAAATGTCCATCAGTAGATGATTGAATAAATGCATCAGAGCATGTTGCCAGAATTACATCTTTTTTTCACTTTTATTATTTATTTATTTATTTATTGTTTTAAATATATATTTTATTGCACTTTAGGTTCTGGGACACATGTGAAGAACATGCAGGATTGTTGCATAGGTACATACACAGCAATGTGCTTTGCTGCCTCCATCCCCGTCACCTCTCTATCTGGCATTTCTCCCCATGTTATCCCCTCCCCTGCTCCCTACCCCCCCACTGCCCCTCGCCTAGTCCCCCACAACAGACCCCAGTGTGTGATGGTCCCCTCCCTGTGTCCATGTGTTCTCATTGTTCAACACCAGCCTATGAGTGAGAACACGCAATGTTTGATTTTCTGTTCTTGTGTCAGTTTGCTGAGAATGATGGTTTCCAGGTTCATCCACGTCCCTACAAAGGACACGAACTCATCGTTTTTTATGGCTGCATAGTATTCCATGGTGTATATGTACCACATTTTCCCCCTGTCCAGTCTATCATCGATGGGCATTTGGGTTGGTTCCAGGTCTTTGCTATTGTAAACAGTGCTGCAATGAACATACGTGTGCAAATGTCTTTATAACAGAACGATTTATAATCCTTTGGATATATACCCAGTAATGGGATTGCTGGATCAAATGGAATTTCTATTTCTAGGTCCTTGAGGAATCACCACACTGTCTTCCACAATGATTGAACTAATTTACACTCCCACCAATAGTGTAAAAGTGTTTCTATTTCTCCACATCCTCTCCAGCATCTGTTGTCTCCAGATTTTTTAATGATTGCCATTCTAACTGGCGTGAGATGGTATCTCAATGTAGTTTTGATTTGCATTTCTCTAATGACCAGTGATGATGAGCATTTTTTCATATGTTTGTTGGCCTAATATATGTCTTCTTTTGAAAAGTGTCTGTTCATATCCTTTGCCCACTTTTGAATGGGTTTTTTCTTGTAAATCTGTTTTAGTTCTTTGTAAATTCTGGATATAAGTCCTTTGTCAGATGGGTAGATTGCAAAAACTTTTTCCCATTCTGTTGGCTGCTGGATCACTCTAATGATTGTTTCTTTTGCTGTGCAGAAGCTCTGGAGTTTAATTAGATCCCATTTGTCTATTTTGGCTTTTGTTTTCAATGCTTTTGGTGTTTTAGTCACGAAGTCCTTGCATATGCCTATGTCCTGAATGACTTTGCCTAGGTTTTCTTCTAGGGTTTTTATGGTGTTAGGTCTTATGTTTAAGCCTTTAATCCATCTGGAGTTAATTTTAGTGTAAGGTGTCAGGAAGAGGTCCAGTTTCTGCTTTCTGCACATGGCTAGCCAGTTTTCCCAACACCATTTATGAAACAGAAATTCTTTCCCCATTGCTTGTTTTTGTCAGGTTTGTCAAGATCAGATGGTTGTAGATGTGTGGCGTTGCCTTCAAGGCCTCTGTTCTGTTTCATTGGTCCATATCTCTGTTTTGGTACCAGTACCATGCTGTTTTGATTACTGTAGCCTTGTAGTATAGTTTGAAGTCAGGTAGTGTGATGCGCCCAGCTTTGTTCTTTTTGCTTAGAATTGACTTGGCTATGCGGGTTCTCTTTGGTTCCACATGAAGTTTAAGGTGGTTTTTTCCAGTTCTGCAAAGAGGGTCATAGGTAGCTTGATGGGAATAGCGTTGAATCTACAAATTACTTTGGCCAGTATGGCCATTTTCACAATATAGATTCTTCCTACATTCTTTATATCCCTGGAAAAGTATGCTAAAAGTTGAGATTTTTGAAAAGGGGAAGACCTCCAAAAATCTTTTCTTCCATAAAAGCAGTAAGAATGCTCGTAATAATGATCAAAATCTACCTTTTTAGAACTCTGAAAATTAATCAAAGTCTTGCAACAATCCAAGGAGTGTTTGTGTTAAAAAATGAATATCAGTGTATATAACAAGCTTTGTATTTTGGGTTTCAGTTTTGGTGAATGTATATTTATCGTTATTATATCATCTTGATTCATTGACCCATTTATCAATATAAAATGCCCTTATTTATATTTAGTAACAATTTTGTCCTAAGTTCTGTTTTGTCTGATGTTAGTATGTCCACTTTGGTCATAATATGCAAAAACATAGCTTCTTCATCCTGTCTGTGTCTTTGTGTGGCTCATAGAAAGGATATGATTGGACCATGGTTTTTAAAAATCCATTCTGTTAATCTCTGCCTTTTGGTTAGAGTAGCTAATCAATTTAAACTGAGTATAATTACTGATAAAATAGGATTCACATCTATCATTTTGCTATTTGTTTTCTGTTTTGTCTTTTTTTGTTTTTCCACTGCTGTCTTCTTTCTTATAAATATTTTGCAACATACCATCTTAATTCCCTTGTTTCTATTACTATATAATTTAAATAATATACAAAAACTTTGCCCCTATAAATCTCAATTCCCTCCCCCATGTTTTGTGTTGTATGTCCTATAAATTACATATTTAAATACTGCATGCCCATTAACATACTTATAGACATCTTATTCCCCATATTTTCTTTGTAAGCTTTTTGGTTACCCTAATGTTTGCCCCAATCCTTATCTACCACCTCAGGTGCTGTGATGTAATATAAAATTATTGGTGGTAGATTTTATATATATATAATTTTCTCTGAATATTTCTTACAAATGACTCCATGGAATGGTCTATTATCCCAGAGGAGCTCTTAGGTCTATTAAGGGTAGCCCTTGCACATGAGGTCTCCCTGAGAGCTGTCATACAGGTTGAATAATGACAGTTTTCTGGTAATGGGACTTTGAAGAAGTACCAAACTCATTTTACCCTCTTCAGCGATTACCACAGTACTGCTTTTCACTGTGACTGCATGCTGTTGGTTTTCAAGGCTGCTGTGGATCTGGGGGAGATGGCATGGGAACAGGACAAATAAAAATAATAAAAAGTTTATGTTTCTACTGAGCTTGATAGTTTTCTTAAATAAAGGCTCCATGGATTTCTGCAAGTCTTTGGTTAGTTTCTAGAGTTCTGAAAACAATGATTCTCACTTTTTTTTTTTCTTTTTTTTTTTTTTTTTTTGGCCAGTGTTCTCATTGCTTTTTATGAATAAGGGGTATACTGTAATACCTCACTCCACCATTTTCACTGATGACATACCAGACTGTATTCTTAAATTCAGATATTTTATGTGAGGTTTTTTGTTTGTTTGTTTCGTTTTGTTTCGGTTTAAATTGTAGTGAATATGGTTGACATTTGCTTTGAATTTTTTCCCAGGATGTATTTTTATTTTTGCTCTATGCTCCTCTGCACAACACATTTCTGGGGCATCAATTACTAAATTTTCATGTCCTGCATGAATCTATGAAGTGTTTATGAGAAATATCTTGGACATACACAAGGCATGCTATTCCATCGGCAAAGCACAGTGGCAAGGTGGAATACCGTATGTTCAGATACATATCAAGCTTTGGATTTCAGACTTTCACTAGAAGCTATCAATCTTGCATACCACTCACGAGCAGTACTTACTAGTAGTACTTATATTCTACTCACAAAAATTTATATTTCTGTACTTTGCATTTCCAGATGAGCATAATTCTGACATCTCTATTATTGAACTGCAAAAAACTTCAATGAGAAAAACAATATTTTTGGAGTTGGTAAAAAATAAGAATGGGTCAGTACAACCACTTTGGAAATCTATTTGGCAGTACTGACTAAAATTAATCATAGGCATAACCTTTGTTACAGCAATTCCACCCTTTTATATGTAATCAACAGAAATGAGTGTGCATATGTGTAGCAAAAAATATTTACATAAAAACTCATATAGTTTTTATTATTTTAGTATTATTATTATTAATAACCAAAAACTGAACATGACCCAAATGTCCATCAATCTTAGAAAGAGTAAATAAATTATGGTATAGTCATACAATGAAATACTACTGAGAAATGAAAAAAGAACAAATCACTGCTGCATACAACAGCATCAATAAATCTCAAAATCATTAAGTTGCATGAAATAATACAGTTACAAATGAATAGATATCATACCGGTTTCTCGTTCATATAAATTTCAAAAACAGACGGTAACAAATTATAATACTAGAAGACGGGTGAGAAATAATATTCTGTTGCATATTTCTGGTGCCAATTACACAGGTATGTTCAATTTATGAAAATTTGCTGAGCTGTGCATGTGTAACGTGTTACTCTTTGTATGTATGCTATATTACAATAAAATATCAGCAAATCAGAATGTAAACATACATATTCTGACTGAAGAGAGAAGAGAAAGTATTTGAAGCAAGGGGAACAACATGTACAAAGGTATTGTGATGTGAAGAACATGCTGTGGGCTGTGTTATTGGAATGGTGATTAGTTCAGTAGGGCAGGAGCACAGCTATGCTTATAGGTAAAGAGGAGAGGTGGAGCAAGCCTTTTGTTTCTGGAATATAGCAAGAGCGTTTAAAAATGTGTTTTGACTTCTTTCATTCCCCAAATTAAGTCCACTCTCACCATATGTATTGCATATATATATTTACAATAGGCCACCTATCTAAATGTTCCAGAAGCACCTCAACATAGACACTCTGGAACAAAATATCTTCAGTCTGATAACGCATACATAGACTAAAACTGGTTCTTCCTTTGGTGTCTTGGCACCATACTTTACTTCATTGTCCAAATCAGAAACCTGGGAGTCACCTTTACTTCCTCTTCTCCCACAACCAATCAGTAACCAAATATTAGTGATAACATATCATTTATATCTTCAGAATCGACCTACTTTTCTATGGTCCAGTGGCTACTACCTTAGTTTAAGGCCCACTGTTTCACGTGGACTATCACAAAAGCCTCTAGACAGTATTCCTCTTGCTACTTTCTCCTCTTTCTAAGCACGCTCCACACTGCTGTAGCATGATGTTTCTAAACACCAAAACTTTTAGTATGCCTTATACTGCCCTTCACTATTTTTTTTTTTTTTTACCCCAGAGCCCTTATCTTCTCTAAATAAAATTGCTGTCCTAAATAGCACCCCAGCTGAATACATGCTAATTTCCATTATGTTCAAAATGCTGCTTTAGAATTTCTTTCAATCTGGCTGGGTGCGTTGGCTCACGCCTGTAATCCTAGCACTTTTGGAGGCCGAGGTGGGTGGATCATGAGGTCAGGAGTTCAAGACCAGCCTGGCCAAGATGGTGAAACCCCGTCTCTACTAAAAATACATAAATTAGCCAGGCACAGTGGTAAGTGCCTGTAATCCCAGCTACTTGGGAGGCTGAGGAAGGAGAACTGCTTGAATGGGGTTGGGGGGCGCGGAGGTCGCAGTGAGTCGAGATGACGCCACTGTATTCTAGCCTGGGTGACAGAGTAAGACTCTGTCTCAAAAAAAAAAGAAAAAAAAAATTCCTTTCATATTTGGTGTATGTAGAATTCTAGAATAAGGGATATAATAACTAAAAACTTTGTTGTGCCTCTCGCCCACCTTTTATCTGACTTGTCACATGACATGACACATCAATACATGATTGTGGTCAATTCTCTATTTTCTTTTTATTAATCAAGCTTATCATTGTAGCCTTCTGTCACATTGCAGTCAGCTGTCAAATAAGACTCTAAGATTAAGGTTTGAGTTTAGGTAGAGGAAAATGGCCTCACAGGCCTCCAGACTTAATTATAAGTTCTAGCTTGACCAAACACAGTTCTCTGAATAGAGTTCTGGGAAACAAGTGTGTCTAACTATGTGTTATGTTCCTTCTCCTTGCCACTCTTTCTCGTGTTCCTCAGGGACTTTGTGGAGAGAACCAAGATAGGTCCAAGATAACTATTCTTGGTTTTCTGAGCCAAACACCATTAAAGTCTACTATTACTTCTAAAGTTGTATATGTATAGAAGAAAATCAGCCTCAGAACTTTACCTTACCACATAAGACTAATTACTAACTTTATGTACCCATCTCTGCTTTTTAGTCTTTTATTCCAAAAATTAAGTCCACTCTCAGTAATCTGTCACAGAGATATTAAAGCATTTGTGAATATCCAAAACCTAGGTCTTTGCAGAGTTTTCTGCATAGACCAAGTGTTCAATACATCAGCTGAATGTTAATGAAGATAATCCAATAACCTCTAAAACAGACAGTAAATGAGCAATTTTCTGGGAAAGAAGTGCATTTTTTTCCAAGGTATTCTCAGCACTCTCTGAAAAAACAGATTCTGAAACAGGAGCCATAGTTAAATAAACATCCATTCTCCAAGTGAAGGCTAAAGAGTAGCTTAATAACACACAACAATCTCCCAGGGGACTGTTTTTTTTTTTTTTCTGATTTTTTATTTTATTTATTTATTTATTATTATTTTTTTTATTGCATTTTAGGTTTGGGGGTACATGTGAAGAACATGGAAGATTGTTGCATAGGTACACACATGGCAGTGTGTGATTGGGACTGGTTTTTATATCACATGACTGTCTGAGAAGGTTTGGTCATATTTATGTAATCCAATACTAATTTTTCCTTTATAATCATGAGATTAACTGGCATATACAACTGGTTAGTTACTATCTTTCTTTTTTATGATGCTGATGAGTTGTTTCCTTTTCTCACTCTATACAGAATTTAAAGCGGATTGAATAGACTTAAACAGCAATATGAGGATTCCACCCGAACAATTCGACCAAAACATCTGGAGACTGTCAGAGCCTAAAATCACTGAGATTGATCAAAGAGCTCTCCTAAAGAAGGTAGAAGTTCATTCCTTAAAAATATATTGAAAAGAGAGTCCTAGCCACTTTTCTGAGATTCTTTCTAAATATGTAGAGATTCCTATGGCTTGAAAGTTTTGTCATGACATACACACACACCAAACTCACACATCCCCTCTCCCCTCTTCCTGTTAATCTCTTACTCTCTAATTTGTTTTAAACCACACACACACACACACAAATGCCCAGTGTAATCTTATAGGCTTGCTAATATTTAACAATTTTTACCTACAAAAGTAGCAATTTCTTATGGGTTAACTGCTTTAACTGAATATATATATATATATATATATATATATATATATATATATGTCTATATAGTATAGTAAATTAAATTATATTATATAATAATATGTATATGTGTGTAAATTACCATGTATTATATAATAAAACATATTGATGTGTGTGTGTGTGTGTGTGTGTGTGTGTGTATTTTTCCCCTCCTCAGAGAGTTAGGCCATACTAGTTTCTATGAAAACCAAATAACCAAACTTTGCCCAAAAGGCATAATTCAGCTGCTATGACTAGTTTCATTTTTCTTTCCACCCAACACACACTCATACACATAAACAGAGGAAACTCAAAAGCCTTTATTATCACTTTCATTCAGAACCTATGTCAAAGATAGGTTTCTTTTTTTCTTCTGAGTAGTGTATTTTTATTTGTAGTTAATAATGTGGAAACTAAAAGTTTAATAAAAATCAGGATAAAATTATGTTAAGTGAAATAAGTAAGGCACAGAAAGACATATGCATGTTCTCACTTATATGTGGGAGCTACACAATTAATCTCATGGAGGTAGAGAGTTGTAATAGTGGTTGCCGGAGGCTGAGAAGGGGGGATGATAGGGGGATGAAGAGGGGTTGGTTAACAGGTATGAAGATATGGTTAGATAAAAGAAATAAGTCCCAGTGTTTGATAACACAATAAGGCTACCATAGTTAACAATAATTTATTGTACATTTCAAAATAGCTAGAAGATATGATCTGGAATGCTCCCAACACAAAGAAATGATAAGTGCTTGAGATGATGGATATCCCAATTACTCATATATTTGATCATTACACAATGTATGTTTGTATTACATGTACCCATAGATATACACAACTACTATGTATCCATAAAAATTTAAGAATTTAAAATTAATAAAAATCAATAAAACACTTCCAAAAGCTATTGGGAGTAGGGTCAGATGTATTTAGAGAAGAGGTAAAACAGTCTATGACCTAAAACGAATGCAATTTTTCTTCATTTGGCTTTATGTCTATCATTTTTTTTAAAAAAAAATCCTTTTATGTTTAACTAAAGAGAATTAAATAAAATGTTATTATATACAACTAAAGGGAAATATCCATTCTACTCAAGATTATGACACAATCAGTACTACCCCTCAAAAGATCGAAACCCCACTAGCAAACATATACTACCACCATCACTATATCCAGTGCACTGGGGGACTTACTTGCTCACTTTCCATGGCAGAGGAGATCTTGCTCTATATCCCCACAGTGAACATTAGTGTCGAGTCTCAGACCAACTGCATCTTCCTCCACTGCCCTTTCCCATTCTTCTCTTTCTCTCCTACAAACTTCTTCTTGTTCTGTTTGAAAGAGTAACTGTGCCCTTTGTCTCCTCCAGGGCAGAAAGTGCTTTCTGCATTGATCAGGAGCCTCTGACCAGGAAAGCAAGGAGTCCGTGTTCTGGGTTTGCTGACATTGTGCTTGGAAGCCTACCTTACTTCTTTTAGGCCACCCTCTCAGCATACATACCAATTGCCACAGCAATGGTGTGCCTACAAGTTTGTCAGGTCCCTAATACTAGCTCTTCAGTCAGCTTCTGTGTTACGGGGAAAAATTAATATCAAGTAAAAATGCTTAGGTCTAGTGGCCGGGTGTGGTGGCTCACGCCTGTAATCCCAGCACTTTGGGAGGCTGGCTGAGGTGGGCGGATCACGAGATCAAGAGATCGAGACCATCCTGGCCAACATGGTGAAACCTCATCTCTACTAAAAAAAATACAAAATTTAGCTGGGCATGGTGGCACGCGCCTGTAGTCCCAGCTACTCGGGAGGCTGAGGCAGGAGAATTGGTTGAACCTGGGAGGCGGAGGTTGCAGTGAGCCGAGATTGTGCCACTGCACTCGTCTGGCAACACAGCGAGACTCTCATCTAAAAATAAAAATGCATAGGTCCTGCTACTATTCCCTTCAGGGCTAGACTTTGACAAAGGTTGGGAACAGGAAACAGATTTCTAGACCAGCCCCTGTAGTATTTTCTATAATAGAAACAACCTCTCTTTATTTTAAAATTAAATGTTAAAGATAGATGTATAGCACCTCCCTCAATCCACCACTCACCTCTCCCAGTGAACTATTGGACTTTTAAAAATGTTGTTTTATTATAAAGAGTTTAGCTGGGCGCAGTGGCTCACGCCTATAATCCCAGCACTTTGGGAGGCCGAGGCGGGTGGATCACGAAGTCAAGAGATCGAGACCATCCTGGTCAACATGGTGAAACCCTGTCTCTACTAAAAATACAAACAGTAGCTGGGCATGGTGGCGCGCGCCTGCAGTCCCAGCTACTCGGGAGGCTGAGGCAGGAGAATTGCTTGAACCCAGGAGGCGGAGGTTGCGGTGAGCCGAGATCGCCCATTGCACTCCAGCCTGGGTAACTAAGAGCAAATCTCCGTCTCTAAAATAAATAAATAAATAAAATAAAATAATAAAAAATTTCATTTTATAACATATCCACATGGTATTTCACTTCAAATATATTTGTATAAAAACTATGAAAAATAAACTTATAAGGTAAAGGCAGTAACATAGTAAAATAGATTTGACAATCCAGATGTCTCTATGTGCAACAGAAGGAATAGAAAAATCTAATTTGAATCCTAGTCTAACATTAACATATTGTGCGATACTAGGCAGGTCACTCCTCCTCTCTGACTACAGTAGTTAAAATGTAGAGTCAGGAACCACAGTAGTTGTTTGACCTTGGATAAGTTAATTAACTGCTTTATGCTTTAGTTTCCCATGTATAAGATGGGGATAATAATAGTTCCTATTTCATAATGTTATAGTGAAGATTCATGGCTTACTTAAAGTACTTCTAAGAGTGCATGAATATATTGTCTAATAAATGTGAGTTGTTATTGTTTCCAGTAAATTTTCATTTGGCATAGGAAATGAATGGCAGATTCTTATCAGTCTTACAGTCTAGTTAACTAATAATTACTATGTATATCACCAGGAGTTATTACATTTAAAATTACAATTAAAATGGAAGAAAAACATAAATTAATACAAACTACTATGACAGCTTCTAGGGCTTCAACATTGGGAATCTCAATTTTGAATTGATCTACTCAACAAATGTGCTGAATACTCACTCTGCACCAGGCAATATATTATATACTTCACATACATTACCTTACATTTACCTCACAATACTTCTGTGTAGAAGCTAGTGTTGTGCCAGTATTATATTGAGGCTAAATAATTTGTTCAAGGTCACAAAGCTGTAACTGCTTAAGCTGAGATTTGAACCCAGAGTTCCAAAACCCAGGTTCAACAGTATGCAAAAACTGGGCTGAATATCTAGAATCTTTAGAAGCAAATCCTCCAAAAATACATTAATAATTAGAGCTTATTGTTTGTTAGTAACTTTGTACACACAAACACACACATGCACATGTATGGTCTGGGAAAGGAAATGCTATTTACGAGTTTACTCGTTTAAAAGAAGTAGAGACTAGAGAAGACAAAACTGTCCTCTGTTCCCAAAATATTCTGTGGCTTCCAATTTGGCTTCTAATTTTCTCCCTTTCCCTCAAACAAAATCCTGTGGGGTCTCTTATATTAGTTTCTTCTCTACACCACCACTGACACTACCCTTTTACACGCTAGTTAACTATTAAAACAACTTCTTACCTCTTTTCTCTGTTACTATTCGCCCCTTCCTCCACTGCAGTCTGTATGGCTTTTACCTTGCTTGAATCCACCCACCTAGACTTTTAGAAAATGCTGAGAACCAAGTCAGAAAGTGCTGGAGCTACAAGACGCCTGTGTATTGAGCGAGGCAGAGATTATGTCATTTTCCTATTAAAAAACCATCAATGACATAATAGAAAATGTACAAAGGCAGGTCACAGAATCAGAAAGCCAAAATTGCCAACAAACAAATGAAAAGATATTCAGTCTCATTAGTTACCAAGGAAATTCACATTATAACAAAAATGTGATGTTGTTTAACCTGTCAAATTGGAAAACAATATAAATGGTTGGTGAGTGTGCGAGATAATACAAATTTTCCAATACTGCTATGGGAATGAAAACTAGTACAGCAACTTAGAGAGTGATTCAGGCTAAAGATGTATATATTTGTGACACATCAAATCTGACGTACTATAGATACAACTTCTTCATCAAAGGTCTAGAGAACTTCAGGAAGTTCATGATGTTGAATGGGGAAAGATTAGATTCTAATTTTATTTGGTTTTAAGTTCAGGGGTACATGTGCAGAGTATGCAGGTTTGTTACATAAGTAAACATGGGCTATGGTGGTTACCTGCACAGATCATCCCATCACCAAGGTATTAAGCACAGCACCCATTAGCGATTTTCCTGATGCTTTTCCTTCCCCTCCACACTCCCCAACAGGCCCCACTGTGTGGTGTCCTCCCCCAACCCTATCCAAGTGTTCTCATCATTCAGCTCCGACTTATAAGTGAGAACTTGCACTATTTGGTTTTCTGTTCCTGCATTCGTTTGCGGAGGATAACAGCTTCCAGCTCCATCCATGTCTCTGCAAAAAACATGATCTTGTTCCTTTTTTATGGCTACATAGTATTCCATGATGTACATGTACCATATTTTCTTTAACCAGTCTATCATTGATGGGCATTTGTGTTGATTCCATGTCGTTAATATTGTGAATAGTACTGCAGTGCACATATGCGTGCATCCGTCTTTATAATAGAACCATCTATATTCCTATGGGTATATACCCAGTAATGGGATTGCTGGGTCAAATGACATTTCTGGTTCTAAGTCTTTGAGGAATAGCCACACTGTCTTCCACAAAAGTTGAAATAATTTGCATTCCCACCAACAGTGTAAAAACATTCCTTTTTCTCCACAGTCTTCCCATCATCTGTTGTTACTTGACTTTTTAATAATTGCCATTCTGACTGATGTGAGTTGGTATCTCACTGTAGTTTTGATTTGCATTTCTCTAATAATCAATGATGTTGAGCTTGTTTCCATATGTTTGTTAGCTGCATGTATATGTTCTTTTGAGAAGTATCTGTTCATGTTCTTTGCCCACTTTTTAATGGGGTTGTTTTCTTGTAAATTTGCTTAAGTTCCTTGTAGATTGTGGATATTAGACTTTTGTCAGATGGATAGGTTGCAAAAAGTTCTCCCATTCTGTAGACTGTCAGTTTACTCTGATGATAGTTTCTTTTGCTGTGCAGGAGCTCTTTAGTTTAACTGAATCCCATTTGTCAGGTTTTGCTTTTTTTTTTGCAATTGCTTTTTATGTTTTTGTCATAAAATCTTGCCCATGCCTATGTCCTGAGTGGCATTGCCTAGATTTTCTTCTATGGTTTTTATAGTTTTGGGTTTTACATTTAAGTGTTTAATTCATCTTGAGTGAGTTATTAGATAAGGTATAAGAAAGGGGTCCAGTTTCAGTTTTCTGCATATGGCTAGCCAGTTCTTCCAGCACCATTTATTAAATAGGGAATAGTATGAATATGTTCTTATTCTACTAATAAAGGCATACCCAAGACTGTGTAATTTGTAAAAGAAAATAGTTAAATTGATTCAGTTCAGCATAGCTGGGGTGGCCTCAGGAAAATTACAATAATGACAGAAGTAGAAGCAAACATATCATTCTTCACATGATGGCAGCAAAAGAATGAATGCCTAGTGAAGGGGGAAGCCCCTTATAAAACCATCAGATCTACCGAGAACTGACTCACTATCATGAGAAAAAAAAGGAAGGAAACCACCCCTATAATTCACTTATCTCTACCTGGTCCCTCACAAGACACATGGGGATTATGGAAACTACAATTCAATGAGATGAGATTTGGGTAGGGACAAAGCCAAACCATATCATTCCAACTGTGGCCTCTCCCAAATCTCATGTCTTCATATTTCAAAATACAACCATGCCTTTCCAATAGTACCCCAAGGTCTTAGCTCATTCCCAGCATTAACCCAAGATTCCAAGTCCAAAGTCTCATCTGAAACAAGGCAGGTCCCTTCCACCTATGAGCCTGTAAAACTGAAAGCAAGTTAGCTACTTCCTAGATACAACTGGGGTACAGGCATTGGGTAAATACACCCATTGCAAGTGGAAGAAATTGGCCAAATAAAGGAGCTGCAGGCCCCAAGCAAGTCTGAAATCCAATAGGGCAATCATTTAACATTAAAGTTCTAAAATGATCTTCTTTGACTCCATGTCTCACATACAGGTCTTGCTGATGCAAGAGGTGGGCTCTCTTGGCCTTGGGCAGGAATCCTTTCTCCATTGCTTTTTTTTGTCGGGTTTGTTGTAGATCAAATAGTTGTAGATGGGTGATTTTATTTCTGAGTTCTCTATTCAGTTCCATTGGTCTATGTGTCTGTTTTTATTTTGTACCAGTACCAGGCTGTTTTGGTTAGTATCGCCTTTTAGTATAGTTTGAAGGCACATGACATGATGCCTGCAGCTTTGCTCTTTTTGCTTAGGATTGTCTTGGCTATTTGGGCTCTTTTTTGATTCCATAAATTTCATAAATTTTAGAATAGTTTTTTCTAATTCTGTGAAGTAAGTCAATAATAGTTTAATGGGAAGAGAACTGACTCTATAAATTACTTTGGGCAGTATGGCCACTTTCATGATATTGATTCTTCCTATCCATGAGAATTTGTTTCTGTCCTCTCTGATTTCCCTGAGCAGTGGTTTGTAGTCCTTCTTGAAGAGGTCCTTCACTTCCCTTGTTAGCTATATTCCTAGGAATTTTATTACCATTTAGCAATTACAAATCGGAGTTCATTCATGATTTGGCTCTCTGCTTACCTGTTGTTGGTGTATAGGGATGCTAGCAATTTTTGCACATTGATTTTGTACTCTGAGACATTACTAAGGTTGCTCATCAGGTTAAGAAGCTTTTGGGCTGAGATGATGGGGTTTTCTAGATATAGAATCATGTCATCTGCAAACAGAGACAGTTTGACTTCCTCTCTTCCAATTTCAATACCTTCATTTCTTTCTATTGCCTGATTGCTCTGGCCAGAACTTCCAATACTATGTTGAATAGAAGTGGTGAAAGAGTGCATCCTTGTCTTGTGCTGGTTTTCAAAGGGAATGCTTCAAGGGTTTTCCTTCAGTTCCACTCTGATCTTGATTATTTCTTGTCTTCTGCTAGCTATGGGATTTGTTTGCTGTTGCTTCTCTTAGTTCTTTTAGTTGAGACATCACTTTGATAAGTTGAGATCTTTCTAGCTGCTTGCTGTGGACATTTAGCGCTATAAATTTCTCTCAACACTGCTGCATCCAAAGATTCTGATACATTGTTTGTGTGTTCATATTTGTTTCAAAGAACTTCTTCATTTCTATCTCAATTTCATTATTTACCCAGGAGGCATTCAGGAGCAGGTTGTTCAATTTCCATGTAGTTGTGTGGTTTTGAGTGAATTTCTTAATCTTCAGTGCTAATTTGATTGTGCTGTGGTCTGAGAGACTGCTATGTTTTCAATTCTTCTGTATTTGTGGAGGAGTGTTTTACTTGCAAATATGTGGTCGATTTTAGAGTCAGTGCCATTGTGACACCAAAAGAATCCATACTCTGCTGCTTTTGGGTGGAGAGTTCTGTAGATATCTATCAGGTCCTCTTGATCCAGAGCTGAGATCAAGTCCTGAATATCATTGTTAATTTTCTGTCTCAATGATCTTTCTAATATTGTCAATGGCATATAAAAGTCTCCCAGTATTATGGTGTGGGCGTCTAAGTCTCTTTATAGGTCTCTAGAATTTCTTTCATGAACCTTTCTGCTCCTGTGTTGGATATAGATACAGATATAGATATTTAGGGATAATTAGCTATTCTTGTTGAATTGATCCCTTTAACATTATGCTATGTCCTTCTTTGTCTTTCTTGATTTTTTTTTTTGGTTTAAAGTCTGTTTGGTCAGAAGCTAAGATTGCTATAGATTGCATCTATCTGCTTTCTATTCGCTTGGTAAATTTTCCTCCATCCCTTTATTTTGAGCCTATGTGTGTCTTTGCATGTGAGATGGGTCTCTTGAATACAGCACATCATGGTGCTTGACTTTTTATCCACCTTCCCATTCTGTGTCTTTTACTTGGGGGGATTTAGCTCATTTCCATTAAAGGTTAATATTGTTATGTGTGAATTTGATCCTGTCATCATAATGCTAGTTATTTTGCAGACTTTCTGATGTAGTTGCTTCAGAGTCACTGGTCATTATACTTCATTGTGTTTTTGTAGTGGCTGGTAAAGGTTTTTCCTTTCCATATTTAATGCTTCCTTCAGGAGCTATTACAAGGCAGGCTTGGTGCTGACAAATTCCCTCAGCATTTGCTTGACTGAAAAGGATTTTAATTCTCCTTTGCTTATGAAGCTGTTTGACCAAATATGAAATTTTGGTCTTAAAGAAATTCTTTTCTTTAAAAATGTTGAATATTGGTCTCCAATCTCTTCTGGCTTGTAGGGTTTCTGAGGTTCTCCGTATTTCCTGAATTTGAATGTTGGCATGTCTTGCTATGTTGGAGAAGTTCTCCTGGATGATATACTAAAGTATGTTTTCCAACTTGGTTCCATTCTTTCCACCTCTTTCAGGTGCTCCAATCAGTTGTAGGTTTGGTCTTTTTACATATTCCAATAGTTCTTGTAAGTTTTGTTCATTGCTTTTCATTATTTCTCCAATCTTGTCTGCCTGTCTTATTTCAGCAAGATAGCCTTTTAAATCTGAAATTCTTTCCTCTGTTTGGTCTAATGGTTATTGATAGTTGTGATAGTATTGTCAAGTTCTTGTGTTGTGTTTTCAGCTCCATTAGGTCACTTATGTTCCTCTCCAAACTGGTTATTCTGGTTAACAACTCCTGTAATGTTTTTTATGGTTCTTTGATTCTTTGCATTGGGTTAGAACATGCTTTTTTTAGTTCAGCAAAGTTCATTATCACTCATCTTCTGAAGCCTACTTCTGTCAATTCATCCATTTCAGCCTCTATCCATTACTGTGCCCATGCTGGAGAGGTGTTGTGATCGTTTGGAGGAGAAAAATCACTATGGCTTTTTTTAATTTTCAGTGTTTTTTCATTAATTCTTTCTCATCTTCTTGAGTTTATCTAGCTTTGATCTTTGAGGCTGTTGACCTCTGGATGGGGTTTTTGTGGGAATTTTTTTTTGTAGATGCTGTTGTTGTTGCTTTCTGTTTGTTTTTCTTTCAACAATCAGGCCCCTCTTCCATAGGCTGGTTGCAGTTTGCTGGGGGTCCACTCTACAACTTATTCACATGCATTTGTTCTGCACCTGGAGGTGTCACCAGTGCAGGTTGCAGAACAGAAAAGATGGCTGCCTGCTCCTTCCTCTGGGAGCTCTGTCTAAGACTGGCACTGACATGATATCAGCAGGAACACTCCTGTATAAGGTACCTAGAGACCCCTGTTGAGGTGGGGGGTCTCACCCAGTCAGGAGGCATGGGATCAGGGACCACCTTAAAGAAGCTCTCTGGTTAAAGAAGCCCCTTGGTGCTGGGTGTAATCCCACTCCTCGGTACTGCCTAGATTCTTCAGACCCAGCAGGGGGGAAAGACTCAGTTCATTAATCTGTGATGACCGTGGCTGCCACTCCTACTAGGATCCCTATCCCAGGGAGATCAGACTTCTGTCTGCAAAACCCTGGCTGAAGTTGCTGAAGTTTCTGCAGGTAAGCCAAGCCAAGTGAGTTGGGATGGATCAGAGTCTGGCCTAAAGAGGCAGTCTGGCCACCGAATTGCCACAGCCACTGTGCTGTGGTGTGGGGAATTCCTCTTGGTTCCAAACCACCCAGTTTCCCTGCGCCAGCAGGAAAAAATGGCAGACTGGAGCTTCAGTGATGGTGCTGCTCTTCCCCCCCCAGGAGCTCAGTCATTTCAGGCAGCTGGCAACTGCAGTGATGGCAGTAATCCCTTCCCCGGGAACTCAGTAGTCTTAGGCAGTCTCCAACCAAGTGACCACTGAGAATCTGTAGAGCTCTGTGCTTGGGATGCAAGGTGCTGGTGGCATGGGCTCACGAGGATATCTCCTGACCTGTGGGTTGCACAGATCTGTGGAAAAAGTGTGGTTTCCCATGTAGGGTTGCTCACTGCCTCCCTTGGCTGGGGGTGGGAGCTCCCCTTGCCCCATGTGGCTCCTGGGTGGGCCATCAGTACACTCTGCTTTCCCTCACTCTCCATGGGTCATGCCAACTGCCTACTCAGTCCCAACAAGAGAACCTGAATACTTCAGTTGCTGGTGCAGAATTCACTGACTGTTTTCATTCTTCTCAGAGGGAGCCTCCAACCACAGCTGTTTCTATATACGTGTGTGTATATATATGTATATACATATATATAAAACTTTGCACTAATAAAAATTCCAGTTATTTGCATAATATATTAGTTATTGGAGCAATCTCAAAATAGTGCTTATGCTCATTAGTAATTTTAGATTATAGTAACTACTAGACTCACTAAAATATCTTGCTTTTGAATGAACTTAATTTAAAAAATCACATTTTTTTCCTCCAACTTTTATTTTAAGTTCAGCATTACATGTGCAGGTTTATTACACAGGTAAACATTTGCCATGATGGTTTTCTGCACAGATCATCCCATCACCTAGGTATTAAGCCCAGCATCCATTAGCTAAGAATCACATTATTCTGTCACAAACTTTAAAATGATTTGGTAAATATATTTCCAAAAAATTGGTTCCTTTTTTAGTCTAATGCATTGTACTTTATATATTTAAAAACATTTTTTTCAAAGATAGTTTACTAGAGACACCCAGCACCCAACTCATCCACAGAGAAGTACAAAAACAGCAAGTAGATAATCACATGTCAAATGCAGAGTTTAAGAGTATCCTGGAATTTACCAGAGCAGTGACAGGAAACCTCTAAGGCATGGAAGGAGAGGGAAGCAAAGTAGTGCAGAGCAAAAAAGAATTCCCAAACGTGGAAGAAAAGCAAGAGATCCCCAGTGGTTCAGGTTCCCACCACAGACTCCTGTAATCTTAGCCACAGATTGGGCCTCAGCCCTTACAGGTCCTGAGACTTAGTATAGGGAGTTACCTAAAGTCCACACCTTGGCATTATTCCAGAGGAATGTGTGCTGGGTCCCACATAAAATCTGAGACCCAAGTAGCTGCTTCACAGCACCATTTTGAGAGCACAACTCCCACCAGACTACATCCTGCTCTGGGGCCCAACTGATGCTGCATCTCCATATCCTAAAAGCCCTGCAAACATCCCCTCATGTCCAGTCAGAGGGTTGCAACATTATGACACTGGCTGGACCCAGAAATGCAGCCAGATACTCAGAACTCTAGTAGTGCACTGGGGAGGCTGCCTCTGGAACTTAGGGAGCTAAATTATGCATTACCCAGATCCTAAGAGCCACCTGCCTAGGGCTGCTACCACTGATGGCAACCCCATTGACCACTAGCAGCAAGAAAGCCCTTTGTCTACATGTACATTCAAGAATTCTGGGACCAGCTTGCCTGGGCACAGTCCAGGGGGCTGAGAATAGGCCCACCCTGCCCACTGACACTGACACCCAAGCACACTATCTGCTATTTGAGGGCCTGGGAACCAACCCAGCCTGCCTGTTGCCACTGGTACACATATGCACAATAAGAAAGCCTAACAACAGGCCCAGCCTACATGCCACAATCAACAGACTGAAGAGACAACCTGTAGAATGGAAGAAAATATTTGCAAACTATGAATCCAACAAGTGACTAACATCTGGAATATACAAAGATACCAAAAAACCTCAATGCAAAAATATAAATAATCTCATTTAAAAATGGGCAAATAAATAATCTGAATAAACATTGTTCAAAAGAAGACTCACAAATGTCCAACATATAAAAAATTCTTGACACCAATAATCATCACAGAAATGTAAGTCAAAACTACAGTGAGATTCTGGATTCAAGATGGAAGATTAGATGCAGCCATGAGGTACATCTGCCACTGAGAAACGGACATCAGAAAGACTGGTACACTCTGAGCAGATCTTCAGAGTGAAGGCCTTGAGAATGGATGTAGCTAGGACAAAGATGCTGGACTGAAGGGGAAAGAAGCTGGAAACCATGTACGGAGCTGCCATGCACTGGGATTTGTTCCTGGACCGCAGCAACTCCTGAGGAAGGACTGAGTTGAACAGGTGAGGAGCAGCATACTTTCACCATGGACCTCTGGAATCCTGGCAGCAGGCAACCTCACAACCCCCATGGACACTTCAGCTGGCAGGGAGAGCAATTTAGACAGATGGTAGGAGCAGGACTCCGGGCTGTGGAGAGTCCAGAGGGCCTGGTTTGGAAACACCTGCAGTGGAGCATGGCCAGGGATGCATAAGTCCCAAAGGTAGCTATGTTTCTCTAGGAGACTTTAGCCTTAAGGGAACTGTCGAAGCTGGGAAGAGCAGGAGAGTCTTGTATGTAAGATGGGGCCAGTGTAACCTGAGTACCCCTGTCTGTTGGCCTCCCCCAGGGTCTAAGCTTGGCCATGCCTGCCTGTAGTGCAGCCTCAGATGCCCAATCAGGGTGCTTCCAAAAGGCCCTAATTATAGCTGTTTAACTGGCAGACCATAACTGACCACGGCAGAGCTCCACCAGAGTGTCCTCCACCACCACACACCAGCCTACCTGCATCCTCTCCACCACTGTAGCCTCACCTACACTACGCTTCCAGCACACTGTCATCCACAGCCACCCATCAACTGCTTTGCCAGTGGATGTGCATGCAGATAAAGCTCACCTCCTCTCCTCTGCATGCACACACCCCCACCATGCCTATCCTGCAGGTTTGAGTACACTCTGTGAACCCAGTTGTGCTGCCATTGCTGGTGCAAACATGCACACAACGTTGGCAAACAAGCCTCACCCATGCAGTCACCAATGCCAATGTGAACATATGCATGAAGGCTGAAAACCACACCCCCTGTGCTGCCAATATTGCTGCCCCAAACATGCACAAGGAGATCAGCAACCCCACACCCACCAGTGCCATGCCTTCACCAACACCACTGCTGGCTACGGCATGCACTTAAATGCAGCAGCCTTGCTCTCACTGGTATGCCACCCCAGCCAATGCATGTGTACCCTGCTGCACAGCCACTGTTCCTGGCACATACAAATGAGTATAAATCCCACTGCCACCACCCCAACAAAGAACCATAACCAATGATTCAGGAACACCTGGAACCTACAGTGAAGAAGGTTCCTAACCTTGAGAGGCTAGAGAACAAAGCTGGGGGGCTGACAACAGCCCCCAGAGTTAAAGCATGAAGCCCAGGAGTGCTGAACTGGCCATGGCCTTCTAAAATATTCCAGAAATGGAGCCAATCGACTGAACCCACCTTATACCACAATCAAACACCCAAGAACATCAAAAAAGATAAAAGCAAAAACAAACAAAAAACCTCAACCAAAGTACAGCAACTAAAGATTTAAGGAATATCAGCTCACACAAATAAAAAAGAACCAGCTCATGAATTATAGCAACTCAAAAGAACCAGAGTATCTTCTTACCTCTAAATGACCTCAGTAGTTCCCCAACAATGGTTGTTATCCAGGCTGAAATGGCTGAAATGAAAGAAATAGAATTTGGAATATGGATAAGAATGAAGATCATTGAGACTTAGTAGAAAGTCGAAACCCATTCCAAGAATTCTAGGGAATATAATAAAACAATAGAGGAAATAAAAGATGATATATCCATTTAAAAATATAACTAAGTTTACCTGATAGAGCCACCACAAAAACGCACAAAATTACATAGACCATTGATACTATAAAGCCAACACACAAACAAGTGTGCATAATAACCAGCTAACAACAGGATAACAGGATCAAATCTACACATAGCAATAGTAACTTTGAATGTAAATGGGCTAAATGCCCCAATTAAAAGACACAGACAACCCAGTGGTCTTGGTTTGTTAACAAACTCATCTCACATGCAATGACACTCATAGGCTCAAAGTAAAAAGACAGAAAAATCTAACAAGAAAATGGAAAACGAAAACAAAACAAACAGGAGTTCCTATTCTAATTTCAGACAAAACAGACTGAACCAACAGAGATAAAAAAAGATAAAGGAGAGCATGATATAATGGTAAAGAGTTAAATTCAATAAGAAGACTTAACTATCCTAAATATAGATGCATCCAACACAGGATCACCCAGATTAACAAAGTAAGTTCTTAGAGACCTACAAAGAAACATAAATAACCACACAATAATAGTGTAAGAGTTCAACACACCATGAACAGTATTAGACAGATCATTGATGCAGACGACTAACAAAGATATCCAAGACATGAACATAAACTTGACCAAATAGACCTAATAGACAAACACACAACACTTCACTAAAAAAAAAAAAAACAAAACCCAGAATATACTTTCTTCTCATCTACACATGGCACATACTCAAAAACCGACCACACAATCAGCCATGAAAACCTCAGCAAATTAAAAAAACAAAACAAACAAAAAAAGCCCACAAAAAAGCTTATCATACCAACCACGCTCTTAGACCACAATGCACTAAAAATAGAAATCAACACTAAAATTTCACTCAAAATCACAGGGAAAATAAATAGCCTATTTCTGATGATTTTTGGGTAAACAATGAAATTAAGGCAGAAATCAAGAAATTCTTTCAAACTAATGAAAAAAAAAGGCCACAACATACCAGAATCTTTAAGACACAGCTAAAGCAGTGTTAAAATGGCAGTTTATAGTGCTAAATACTCACATCACAAAGTAAGAAAAATCTCAGATTTAGCAAGCTACATCTCACCTAGAGGAACTAGAGAAACAAAATATACTATAAAGTATCCAGGCATGGAGGCTTATAACACTTTGGGAGGACAGTAGGAGGATTCCTTGTGGCTGAAAATTGAAGGCCCCAGCCTGGGCAACATAGCCCATGAAAGCAGCCAGGAGAGGGGTTCCTAAAAATCTACAAGGGCAGAGCTGCCCAAGGCCATAGGAACCCATCTCTTGCATCAGCATGACCTGGATGTGAGACATGGAATCAAAAAAGATATTTATGGAGCTTTAAGATCTGACTGCCCCACTGGATTCTGGACTTGCATGGGGCCTGTAGCCTCTTTGTTTTTGGCAAATTTCTCCCATTTGGAATGGTTTTATTTACCCAATCGCCTGTATCGCCATTGTATCTAGGAAGTAACTAAATTTTTTTTTAAATTTTACAGGCTCATAGGTGGAAAAAACTTGCCTTGTCTTAGATGAGACTTTGGAAGGTAGACTTTTGAGTTAATGTTGAAATGAGATAAGGCTTTGGGGGACTGTTGGGAAGTCATGATTATGGTTTGAAATTTGAGGACATGAGATTTGGGAGGGGCCAGGGCAGAATGATACGGTTAGGCTTCTTGTCCCCACCCAAATCTCATCTTGAATTATAATCCCCATAATTCCCATGTGTCAAGGGAGAGACAAGGTGGAGGTAATTCGATCATGGGAGGGGTTTCCCTCATGCTTTTCTCATGATAATGAGGTCTCACAAGCTCTGATGGTTTTATAAATGTTTGGTAGTTCCTCCTGTGTTCATTCTCCTTCCTGTCACCTTGCAAAGAAGGTGCCTTGCTTCCCCTTTGCCTTCCACCATGATTGTAACTTTCCTGAGGCCTCCCCAGCCATGTTGGCCTGTGAGTCAATTAAACTTCTTTCCTTTATAAATTTCCCAGTCTCAGGCAGTTCTTTATAGCAGTGTGAAAATGGACTAATACAGGACATGCCTTTCTACCTCATTATATAAGGTCAGCATCATTGTGATATCAAAACCTCACACAGACACAACAAAACAAGAAAACTTCTGGCCAATATCCTTGATGAACGTAGACACAAAAACCCTCAGCAAAATACTAGCAAACAGAATCCAGCAGCACATTAAAAAGCTAATCCACCACAATCAAGTAGGCTTTCCTCATGGGATGCAAGGTTAGTTCAACATACACAAATCAATAAATGTGATTCATCACATAAACAAAAACAAAAACCACATCTCAATAGAACAAACAGGCTTTTGATAAAATTCAACATCCCTTCATATTAAAAAACCCTCAACAAACTAGGCATTGAGGAACATACTCCAAAATAGTAAGAGTCATCTATGAAAAACCTACAGTCAACATCATACTGAATGGGCCAAAGCTGGAAGAATTTCTTTACAAATCTGGAACAAGACAATGATGTCCTCTCTCACCACTCCCATTCAATATAGTACTGGAAGTCCTAGCTAGACAATTGGGCAAAACAAAAAATTAAAAGGCATCTAAATAGGAAGATGAAAAGTCAAAAAATCTCTGTTTGCAAACAATATGACTCTATGCCTAGAAAATTGCAGGGTCTGTGCTCATCAGTTCCTTGATCTGATAAATGACTTCAGGAAAGTTTCAGTATACAAAATTAATGTACATCATCCAAGCTGAGAGCCAAATGAAGAACACAATCCTATACACAATAGCCACAAAAGGAATAAAATACCTAGGACTACAGCTAACCAGGAAGGTGAAAGGTTTCTACAATGAGAATTACAAAATACTCACCAAAGAAATCAGGAGGCGATACCAAAAAATGAAAAAACATTCCATGATCATAGATAGAAAGAATAAATATTGTTAACATGGCTATACTGTCCAAAGCAATTTACATTCAATGCTATTCCTGTTAAACTACCAATGATATTCTTCAAAGAATTTTTTAAAAACTATTTTAAGGGCTGGGTGCGGTGGTTCACACCTGTAATCCCAGCACTTTGGGAGGCTGAGGCAGACAGGTCAACTGAGGTCGAGAGTTAGAGACCAACCTGACCAACATGGAGAAACCCTGTCTCTACCAAAAATACAGTAATTGGCCAGGCGTGGTGGCACATGCCTGTAATCCCAGCTACTCAGGAGGCTGAGGCAGGAGAATTGCTTGAACCCAGGAGACGGAGGTTGTGGTGAGCTGAGATCATGCCACCGCACTCCAGCCTAGGCAACAAGAGCGAGACTCCATGTCAAAAAAACACTATTTTAAAATTAATATGGAACGAAAAAGAGCCCGAGTAGAAGCAAGGCAATCCTAAGCAAAAAGTACAAAACTGGAAGCATAACATTACCTGATTTCAAACTACACTACAGAGCTACAGTAACCAAAGCAGCATGGTTCTGGTACAAAAACAGACACATAGACCAATGGAACAGAATAGATAACTAAGAAATAAGACCAGCCATCTACAACCATCTGATCGTCAACAAACCTGACAAAAGCAAGCAATGGGGAAAGGACCATCTGTTCAATAAATGGTGCTGGGATAACTAGCTAGCCATATGCAGCAGACTGAAACTGGGCCCCTTCCTACACCATATACAAAGGTCAACTAAAGATAAATTAAAAACTTAAATATAAAACCTAAAACTATAAAATCCCCGGAAGATAACCTAGGAAATACATTTCTGAACATAGGGCCTGGCAAACATTTCACGAAGAAAATGCCAAAAGCAATGGCAACAAAACCAAAAATTGATAAATAGGATCTAACTAAATTAAAAAGGTTCTGCACAGAAAAAAAAAAAAAAACCTTTCAATATAGTAAACAGGAACCTACAGAATAGAATATATTTATAAACTACGCATGTGACAAAATCTAATATCCAGAATACATAAGGAACTTAAACAAATCAACAAGCAAAAGACAAACAAGCACATTAAAAATAGGCAAAGGATATGAACAGACACTTCCCAAAAGAAGATACACACGCGGCCAACAAGTATATGAGAAAATGCTCAACATCACTAATCATTAGAGAGATGCAAATTAAATACATAAAGAAATGCCATCTCACACCAGTCAGAACGGCTATTACCAAAAAGTAAAAAGAAAAAAACAATTCTGGCAATATTGCAAAGGAAAGGAAACACTTATACCCTGCTGGTGGGAATGTAAATTAGCTCAGCCATTGTGGAAAGAAATTTAATGAGTTCTCAGAGAAATCTAAACAGAATTACCATGCTACCCAACAATCTCATTATTGGGTATATCCTCAAAGGAACAGAAATCATCCTACCATAAAGCCTCATGCATATGGATGTTCATCACAGCACCCTTAACAATAGCAAAGATATAAAATCAACCTTAATGCCCATCAGTGATAGACTGCATGGAATACTGCATAGCCATAAAAAGAACAAGACCATGTTCTTTGCAGCAACATGGATGGAGCTGGAGGCCATTATCCTTTGTGAACTAATACAGGGACAGAAAACCAAATACCACATGTTTTCACTTCTAAGTGGGAGCTAAACATTGAGTACACATGGACACAAAGAAGGGAATAACAGACACTGGGCCTAATTGATGGTGAGGGTTTTAGAAAGGTAAGGATCAAAAACTACCTAGTGGGTACTATGTTTATTACCTTGGTGACAAAACAATCTGTACAGCAAACTCCCATGACATGTAATTTACATATATAACAAAATTGCACAGATAGCATTAAACCCAAGATACGAGTTTTAAAAAACACAATGAAATATCATATCCCTCTAATTACAAGGGATATTATAAAGAACAGAAAAATCAGAAATCCTGGCAAGGACATAGAGAAAATTGAACTCTTACAGTGCTGGTCAAGAATGTAAACTAGTACAACCATTATGAAAAACAGTTTGGAGGTTTTTACAAATCTAAAGATAGAACTACCATAAAAATACAGCAATCTAACTACTCAGTATTTACCTGAAAAATAGCCAATCAGTATATCAAGAGGATACCGACGTCTGCATAGATATCGCAGCACTGTTCACGATAGTCAAGATACGGAATCAACCTAAGTGTACATCAATTGATGAACTGATAAAGAAAATATAGAATATAAAACTGGGTGTGGTGGCTCACACCTGTAATCCCAGCACTTTGGGAAGTCGAGGTGGGTGGATCACTTGAGGTTAGGAGATTGAGACCAGCGTGGCCAACATGGCAAAACACCATCCAGATATAGGTGATGGGGAGGAAGGCAGCAAATCACAGTGCCATGTGTGTACCTATGCAACAATCTTCCATGTTCTTCACATGTACCCCCAAACATAAAATGCAATAAAAAATAAATAAATAAATAAATAAAATAAAATAAAAAATAAAGAACAGAACCAATTCAGAAGAAAAAAAAAAAAAATACAAAACTTAGCTGGGCGTGGTGGCATATGCCTGTAATCCCAGCTACTCAAGAGGTTGAAGCAGGAGAATCACTTGAACCCGGGAGGCGGAGCTTGCAGCAAGCCAAGATTGTACCACTGCACTCCAGTCTGGGCAACAGAGCAAGACTCTGTCTAAAAAAAAAAAAAGAAAGAAAAGAAAAGAAAATATGAAATATGTATACACCATGGAATATTCTTCAGCCATAAAATCCTGTCATCTGAAGTAACATAGGGGGAACTGCAGGTCATTATTTTCAATAAAATATGCCAGACACAGAAAGACAAATATCATATCTCGTCACTCATATGCTGGGGCTAAAACTAAAAGTTGATTTCATGAAGGTAGAGAGTAGAATGATAGTTACCAGAGGCTGCAAAGGCTGTTGGAGTGAGTGATAAAGAGAGGTTGATTAATGGGTACAAACATTCATAGACGGAATAAGTTCTAGTGAACAGCAATACAATAGGGTGAGTATAGTTAACAGCAATATACTGTATATTCCAAAATATCTAGGAGATTTAAAATGTTACCAACACAATAAGGAAATGATAAATGTCTGAAGTAATAGATGTGCTAAATATAATAATTTAATCATTAAACACTGTATCCATGTATCAAATGTCACATATACCCAATATATATGCATAATATTATGCACAAATAAAAAAAGAAAAAATAATCTTTCTGAGAAGGGTCCTATAAACTACCAGACTCTCAAAATAATATATGGCACAAAAGGTTAAGAATATGTTATAAAGACATTCTTGCACATATATATCTGGAGAAATGTACATTTAATAATACGTTTATTTATTTGACAAAAATTGTAGGTTGGGTGCGGTGGCTCATGCCTGTAATCCGAACATTTTGGTAGGCTGAGGCAGGAGGATCACTTGAGCCCAAGGGATTGAGACCAGCCTGGGCAACATGGTGAAACCCAGTCTCTACAAAAAACAGAAATTAGCCAGGCATGGTGGTGTGCACATGTAGTCGCAGCTACTCAGGGGACTGAAGCAGGAGGATTGCTTGAGCCTGGGAGGTCGAGGCTACAGTGAGCCAAGTTCATGCCACTGCACTCCAGCCTAAGTGACAGAGGTGAGACCCTGTCTCAAAAAAAAAAAAACAAAAAGAAAAAAATTATATGTATTCATCATATACAACATGACGTTTTGAAATATGTAAACACTGTGGAACGGCTAAAAAGAGCTGATTAACATAAGCATTGCCCCATACTCCTATCATTTTTTTGTGGTAAGATCAGAAAATCTTCTCTCTTAGTGATTCCAAAAAATATAATACATTGTTATTTTCTATAATCACCATATTGTACAATAGATATACTAAACAGTATTCTTCCTACCTAAATGAAATTTTGTATCCTTTTAGTAACTTCTCCTCAATCCTCCTGTCTGCCTCTAGCTCCTGGTAACCACCATTCTACACTCTGCTTCGATGAGTTCAACTTCTTTAGATTCCATGTATAAGTGAGATCATGTTCACTTAACATAATGTCCTCCAGTTTCATCCATACTATCACAAATGACAAGAATTTTATTCTTTTTTAAGGCTGAATAATATTCCACTGTGTATACATACCACATTTTCTTTAACCATTCATCTACTAATGGATACTTAGATTAATACCATATCTTGGCTATTGTAGCTAATGCTGCAATAAACATGGGAGTGCAGATGTTTTTTCAGCATAAATTTCCTTTTCTTGGATACTTATAAATATATATCTCCAAAAAATGAAATTGGAGATTTATGTAAATATATATATATATATCAAAAAATAAAATTGGAAATACACATATATACACATTTGTAGTAATATGCTGGATCATAAACAATTCTATTTTTAGTTTTTTGAGAAATCTCCATACTGTTTTTAATACCTGTACTAATTTACATTCCCACCAACAGGGAACAAGGGTTCCCTTTTCTCCACATCCTCATTAATAGGACTTGCGGTCTTTTGTCTTTTTGATAAAAGCCATTCTAACAGGTATGTGTTAATATCTCATTGCGGTTTTAATCTGCATTTCTCTGATAAGTAGTGCTAGTGCTCATTTTTTAACAATAGCGTTATACGGAATAGTAAAGATTTGGAAACAATCTAATATCCATCAACGGGAAAATAAAATGTTAAAATGTCACATAATTGTATATCAGAGGAATGAATTAGATTGAAATATATTAACATTGTTAAATTTCAAAAACAAATCTGAATGAAAAAAAGATGCAGGACAATATGTACAATATGATACGTATGCAGCTTAAGAATACGCACATGGAGCTATATTATTTCTTGTGAATCTGTATGAAGGTATGTAAAATTATGAAAACATTGACTAAGTAAAAAATGTATTCCAATCTGCAGCAATGACTTGCACTTGGGTGGTGGGGGTGCTGAAGTGGGGAATAATATATTACTGGATAGTTAGTTATTTCCTAAATAACCTCATACATTCTAACATCTCTTCCTTTGTCCATCTTGTTTCTTTTCCCCTGGAATATTTTATGGTTCCACTTGTCAAATGCCTATGTCTGTTCCTCAAAGTCTAGCTCAAATGTCATTTTCCTCATATGACCTTCCCTGATTTTTAAGAAATTAGAGTTCTCTGAACTCTCCCACCACAATTTGCATCTTAATGGTATATACTCGTATTGCTCCTAGGTGACAGAGCGGTGAGGTAGCAGGAGAGGTAGTGGTTAGGGAAGGAAGGTGTAAGTTTAAGCACAGTTTAAGCAATTGTCAACCTTGAAGTCTTTATTTTTTAACGCCAGCTGGGGAAACAACCTCCTTTTCTCTTTTCTACTTCCTTTCTCCTTTATCACTCATTTCTTAAACACCAGCAACATGTCTTCTCCCTTAAAAGGCACAAAGGCTTTCAAGAGACATCTGAGGGACTGTGACTGAAGAAGGTCTAAAGAAAGATAATAATGAAAGGTATAGGCCAGGTGCAGTGGCTTATGCCTGTAACTGAGCACTTTGAGAGGCCGAAGCGGGTGGATCGCATGAGGTCACGAGTTCAAGACCAGCTTGGCCAACATGGCAAAACCCTGTCTCTACTAAAAACACAAAATGTAGCTGGGTGTGGTGGTGTGCACCTGTAATCCTAGCTACTCAGGAGGCTGAGGCAGGAGAATTGCTTGAACCTGGGAGGCAGAAGTTGCAGTGAGCCAAGACCATGCTACTGCATTCCAGCCTGGGCGACAGAGCAAAACTCAATCTCAAATAATAATAATAATAATAATTAGCATAAAGGTATAGGGAGCTCCCATTAAGGCATCATTCTGAACTGGCAGTCATTAATTTAACCCTGGAGCAAAGTGGGTGACTTTTATTTGTGGACTAGCATACAAATATTCCCATGGAAATCTCCCGGTATGCTGACAAGTTGTCAGTCATACCATAAATGCTTTGCAATTTGTCTTCAATACCTAACCTCATGATTACATTGTTATCTTCTATTTCTTCCTCCAGATTCACTCCTCAACCTTCTCCACTCTGCTTTGTGTCCCCGAAGGCTAGTTTTTATGTATTCCATTAATGGGCTACCTTCTTCTCTGGCTTTTGTTTGGGGTTTGGGCAACAAGAAGTACCTGCCAAGACTTTGAAATGAGAGAAGAGAGCATGACTGAATTACTCTCTCTCCAAGCTTCCACCCTACAGTAACTGTGGGCTGGCTGTTTCCTTCAACCAAAGATCACAGCTTCTGTCAATTGGCTCTTTCCAATAGCTATAGATACTCATATAAAGCTCCAGAAATTATTTCCTACTTGCACCTTTTCAGTCTAGGGGTACTAAAAGCACCTGTCATTACTATACGTAGAATAATACACTATTTTTGTGGTTTCCCCTATTCTTTGCTCACAACTTTGTAGGTAGTTCCAGTATTAAACTTGACCCCAGTTACTCAGTGGTATCTGTTTGCTTCTGGAACCCTGTCTGATAAAACCATTACCATCGTTACAATTCAAATAATAACGACCAATATCTGTTGAGCAGGTACTGCGTGCGAGGCTTAATTACAAACACTTGACATGTATTGACTCATTTAACCATCACAAAAACTCTATGTGGTAAATACCTCTTTCTTTTCTACAAATCAGTTCACTCTTCCTTTCTTCATTTCTGTTCCAGATATTTTCCTCTCCCTTTAACTGTGAAAAGAAATTGGAGCTTCATTTCCTGCTATAGTTTAAAGGGGAAGTAAGGAATAGGCCCCAAATTTCATCATGGCTTGCAAAAATAATAATAAGGGTAACAGAAAGGACATGATTTGGTTAATACATTCAGAGCAAGATAATCAAAGAATGGATAGAAAAACTACGCAAGGTAATTGTATAAAGTTGATAAATAACATAAGATACATTGTTCCTCACTTTCTGTCACAGCGAATGATTTTCAGGCTACAAAGAATAAAGAGGAAAAAGAGGTAAAACACATTTTAAGATGATGGAAAAGCCCATGATAAGCAAAACAATAGTAAGAAATCACACAGATCTGTTTTAAACAGTTGTTAAAATCAGCCATCAGGAAGAAGGGTAAAAAGAAGAGCACAAGAAAATAGGTCATAGATGCAAATCAATATCTAATTTCAAATGAGGCATTTTATCACCTTGTCCAGTAATTTTTCAATGACACCATATGGCCATGGAATTGTTTTGTTTATCATATATAGTCCTAAATTGTTCTTTAGTTGTTTCACGTGTGTTTTTGTTCTCTCACTAAACAGAGAAGGTTCATTCTCTTTTTTTTTCAATCCCACTGGGCTAAGTGCTCTTGATCAAAATCCTTCAAAAGCTTCCCAATGATCTTTAAAAGTTCAGACTATTTTTTTTTTTTTTTTTTGACAGAGTCTTGCTCTGTTGCCCAAGCTGGGGTCCAGTGGCGGGATCTTGGCTCACTGCAACCTCCGCCTCCCTGGTTCAAGCAATTCTGTTTAGCCTCCCAAGTAGCTGGGACTATAGGCACACGTCATGACACGTGGCTAATTTTTTTGTATTTTTAGTAGAGACGGGGTTTCACCATATTGGTCAGGCTGGTCTTGAGCTCTTGACCTCAGATCATCCACCCACCTTGGCCCCCACAAAGTGCGGGGATTACAGGTGTAAGCCACCACCTCCGGTCAAAGTTCAGACTTTTTACAAAAGACTTTCATAGTCACGGACAGAGAGGAAGGAAGAATGAAGTGATTTTAGTAAAAGTTAAAAGTGAATAATGGTTTTTCTTTCAATTATTCCTACTTTTTCAACTTCTTTTATCACTATCTCCTTCACTCATTTTATTCCAGCTACATTGTTCCTTTTGTAGTGTTGGATATTCTGCATTCCTTTAAACATCAAGTACTTTGTACTTGTTAATCTCTTTGGTATGCTCAGCAAAAAAGACACTTAGATACCTGAAAATAAAGCTTTGCTTAAATTAGACTGATAGCCATATGGAGTCTTCAAAGCTATGGGAGTGAAAACAATTGAGGTTGTTTACTGGGCTAAGATGCAGTTTATATGATTAGCATAGCAACTTACAGCATCAAATATATAGCATTTACCTATATATTCACTCATCTATTCATTCAGCAAATCTTTATTGAGTGACTGTTCTTTAACAGAACCCATAGATGCTTAAGGATACCTATTCATTGATGCAACTACTTTTTTTCTGAGTGTCAATCATGGGCTAGAAACAATGCTGGATACTTTGATGAATGAAAGAAAAAAAAATGGTCCCTGCTGTAATGAAGTTCACAGTCTACTGGGGGAAGGTAGACACTTAAAAGAAAACACACCACAAATTGATTAATTACAATTTTCTGTGTAAAAGTACAAACTGTGATGAGTGTGAATGAGGGGTTTAAAAATGTTTCACTAAGGACATACCTATTGAGTAAAAAACAGAACAGTGTGTAGAAATTGAAAAAGAAGTGGGATTCAAGGGTTGGTAAAGAGAATACCAGGCAAAGAGAACTGTAAGTGCAAAGGCCTTGATATGTAAAGAAATGTAAAATGTCCAGCTACTTTGAGGATCACTGTGACTGAAGTAAAGCAAATAGAAGACAGAGTGATAGAAGACGAACTTGGAGGGTAGGAATAATTGAAAGAAAAGTCATTCTTCATTTTTAGCTTTCTCAAATCACTTCATCTCTCTTTCCTTCCACTTTGTCCCTCATGATACAGATTATTTGTAGGAGGGCCTTCATAAAAAAGTCTGGACTTCATTCTAAAAACATTGGGAAGCTTTAAAAGGATTCTGTTTAAGCGGTGAGATGATCTGATATCTAATTTGAAAAGATCACGCTGGCTACTATGTGGAAATGGATTGCAAGACTGCATTTCAGGAGGTTAGTAAAGAAATCACTAGTGTTTCCATAAGAAAAGAGTGATGAATCTCATCAGATTCCATGTAGAGAATAAGTACTGACATGTGAGCATTGCGTGACAAGGAAGCTCCTGATGACTTTTGCAAGGGATGTTTTGTGGAGTTGTGAAGAGCTGAAGCATGACTACAAAGTTGAAGAGTGAGTGGAAACTGAGGCAATGTACCCAGTGAATGCATATAACTCTTTTGAGGAATCTGGTTGAGGAAAATATATTTACTTGTATGCCCATGGGAAAGAAGACTGATTTTATTTTTAAGACAGAAGCAAGCACAGCATGTTTACTGATAGAAAAGCTTACATAGAGATAGAGAAGTTGAAGATGCAAAAGGGAGAAATAATAAAGTTTCTCGGAAGGAACCAGTGAGTAGGGTCTAAAGCATAGACCAAGGATTGGCCACAGAAAGAAAGAGGGCCTTCTCCTCCATCATAACAAGATGGAAAAAGGAAAGAATGCGTGCAGATGCTGATACTCCTTTTTCCCACCATTAGGCTGCAAAGGCATGATGAATACATGATTTTAACTAAGCTCATCACATGATTGTGATGCTTTGGACATTTGATTCTGGAGTAAAGTATGCAAAGAAGCAAGAAGAAAAAAGTACACATTGTGTAGGTGTCAGAATCAACAACATCTGATTTCTTTTTTTTTTTTTTTTTGAGACAGAGTCTCACTCCGTCACCAGGCGCCAGGCTGGAGTGCAGTTGCGCGACCTCAGCTCACTGCAACCTCCGCCGCCCGGGGTTCAAGCAATTCTCCTGCCTCAGCCTCCCGATTAGCTGGGTGCGGTGGCTCACGCCTGTAATCCCAGCACTTTGGGAGGCCAAGGCGGGCGGATCACGAGGTCAAGAGATCGAGACCATCCTGGTCAATATGGTGAAACCCCGTCTCTACTAAAAATACAAAAAAATTAGCTGGGCGTGGTGGCGCACGCCTGTAGTCCCAGCTGCAACATCTGATTTCTAAGCACAGCAGTTTTGATGATCCCAATAGCAGTGGTCATTTCCAGAGAAGGCATCAGTGCCCACTGCAGCATTCCAGTATCAGTGGTAGCAACAACAAGGTCCATATGTCAGATGGCTCCTCTATTGTAAACATGGCTGTGGTGCTTGGTTCTTGCCTATTTACTTCGTCTGTTTCACTAAACTTCCAAGCAATTCTAGCAATTACTCAGTGCCCTTTTCACAAATTCCTCATCTGCTAAAGTGAGACAGAACTGGTTTCAGTGGCTTGCAACCAAAGAAACTGACTGATACATACATGAGAAGGAAACAATGTCTTTTTTTTAAAGTAAGGTGTCAATTGACATAGAAACAATACGAAAAATAAAACCAATAAAATGAAAAGTTGCTCCTTTGAAAAAATAAATAAAATTGATATGTAACTAGCTAGATTAACAAAAAGAGAATATTCAAATAATTATAATCAGAAATAAAAATAAAGACATTATAACTAATATCGGGGAAATGCAACAGATCAACTGAGACTACTATGAACATATCTGTGAACACAAACTAGAAAATCTAGAGAAAATGGATAAATTACTGGAAACATACAAACTCCCAAGCTTGAATCGGGGAGAAACAGAAATTCTGCATAGACCAATAATGAGTAGTTAGATTGAATCAGTAATCAGAAAAAAATAAATCCCCCTTCCCACCAAAAAAAGCACAGGACCAGATGTACTCACAGCTGAATTCTACAAGATATTTGAAGAACTGGTACCAATTCTACTGAAACAATTCCAAAAGGTCAAGGAGAGAATCCTCTCTGACTAATACTATGAAGCAAGTATCACCCTAATACCAAGCCAGGATAGGACACACACACACACACACACACACAAAACTACAGACCAGGCTGGTCCGAGTGCAGTGGTGTTTACAACTAATTGATAACAGCCAGTTACAGATCTCTTTGTTCCTTCTCCACTCCCACTGCTTCACTTGACTAGCCTTTTGAAATAAATAAATAAATAAATAAAACTACAGACTAATATGCCTGATGAACGTAAATGCAAAAATCCTCAACAGAATGCTAGCAAACCAAATCCAACAGCACATCAAAAAAGTAATTCACCATGATCAAGTGGATTTCATCCTATAGATACAGGGATGTTTCAACACATTCAAGTCAATAAATGTGATTAACCACAAAAACAGGATTAAAAACAAAAAGCCTATAATCATCCTAGTAGATGCAGAAAAAGCAACTGATAAAATCCAGCATCGCTTCATGACTTAGATCCTCAACAAACTAGATACAGCAGGAATGTACCTCAAAATCATAAAGGCCATGTATGACAAACCCACAGCCAACATTATACTGAATATGGAAAAGTTGAAAGTATTCCCCCTTCAGAACTGAGACAAGACAAGAAAGTCCACTTTCACCATTTCTGTTCAACATAGTACTGGAAGTTCTAGCCAGAGCAATCAGGCAAAAGAATAAAAGGCATCCAAATAGAAAATGAAGAAGTTGAACTATTTTTGTTTGCCAATGATACGATTTTATTTATACCTGGAGGGCAATAAAGATTAGCATGATTCTAGAAAAAGCTAAAATTGAATCCAAAAGACTCTTAAAAATCCAGTAAAACAATACAAGAGCTGAAAAATGGAATAGCTATTTTCAGAACCAAATTGATCTGATAGACCTGAAAAACTCACTACAAGAATTCATAATACAATCAGAAGTAGTAACAGCAGAATAGACCAAGCCCAGAAAAGAATCCCAGACTTCAAAGACAGGCTCTGCAAATCAACTCAAGCAGACAAAAATAAAGAAAAAATAATTTTTAAAAATATGAACAAAATCACTAAGATATATGAGATTATGTAAAGAGACCAAAATTATAACTCATTGGTGTCCCTGAAAGAAAGGAAGAGCAATCAACTTACAAAAAAAATTTGAGAATATTGTCTGTGAAAGTTTCTGGAACTTACTAGAGAGGGCAGCATTCAAATTCAGGAAATTCAAAAAAACCCTCCAAGATACTATGCAGGATCATCAAGACTCATGGTCATGATTCTCCAAGGTCAACATGAAAGAAAAAAATATTAAAGGCAGCTAGAGAGAAGTCACCTTCACAGGGAACCTTTTACAATAACAGTGGAAGTTTCAGCAGAAATCCTACAAGGCAGAAGACATTGGGGTCTATATTAGGCATTCTTAATGAAAGGAAATCCAAATTAAGAATTGCATATCCTGCCAACTAAGCTTCATTAATGAGGGGAAATAAAATTCTATTCAGACAAGCAAATAATAAGGAAATTTGTTACTACTAGACATAGTTTAGAAGAGGTCCATGAGGAAGTGCTAACCACAGAAACAATAAACAATTACTGGCCACCACAAAAACACATGTTAAGTACATAGACCAATAACACTATACATCTATACAATCAAGTCTACATGAGAACCAGCTAACATGAAGACAGGATCAAATTTTCACATTTCAGCACTAGCTTTGAATATCAATAGGTTAAATGTTCCAACTCAAAGGTAGAGAGTAGCATCTTGGATAAAGCAAGCAAGACCCAAGTGCATGCTATAATCACAGAGCTCGTCTAACACACAATGACACACATAGACTCAAAGTAAAGAGAAAGTTGAAGATCTATCAAGAAGAAAAAAGCAGAAGTTGCTATTCTTATTTCAAATAAAACAGGCCTTAAAGCAAGAAGGATTAAAAAAAAAAGACAAAAAAGGGCATTACATAAAGGTAAAGGGTTCCATTCAATAAGACTTAACTATCCTAAATATATATGCACCCAACACTGGAGCACTCAGATGCACAAAACAAGTTATTAGAGACCTATGAAGAGTTATGTGTAAACACATTAATAGTGGGAGACTCCATTAACAGTATTAGATCATTGAGAAAGAAAGCTAACAAAGATATTCAGGAAATAAATTCAACACCTGTCCAAATGCACCTGACAGACTTTAATAGAACACTGGACTAACAGCAGAATATACATTATTTTCATCTAGACATGGTACATAGTCTAAAATTAACCACATAATCAGCCATAAAGCAATTCTCAACACATTCAAAAACCCAAAATCATACGAACTACACTCTCAGACCACAGCATATTAAACATAGAAATCGATACCAAGATCTCTCAAAACCATACAATTACATTGAAATTAAACAACATGCCCCTGAATAACGTTTGAGTAAACATGAAATTAAGGCAGAAATCAAAGCATTCTTTGAAACTAATAAAACCAAAAAGAAAACATATGAGAATCTCTGGGACACACAGCAGTGTTGACAGGAAAATTTACAGCTCTAAACATCCCCATCCAAAAGTTAGAAAAATCTGAATAAACTAACATCACAAATAGAGGAACTAGGAAAGTAAGACGAAACCAATCCCTAAGCTAGCAGAAGAAAAAAATAACAAAAATCACAGCTAACCTGAACAAAATTTATATGTGAAAGCCATACACACAATCAACAAAATGAAAAGTTGTTTTTTTGAAATAATGAGTGAGATTGATAGACCACTAGTTAGACTGATAAAGAAAAAAGAAGATCCCAAATTAACATGATCAGAAATGACAAAGGAGACATTATCACCAATGCTACAGATATATTAAAACAACAACAACAACAAAAAACCCTCAAGTCTATAAGGAACATCTCTATAAACACAAATTAGAAAACCTTGATGAAATGGATAAATTTCTGGGAATATATAACCTCCCAAGATTGAAACAGGAAGAATTTCAAACAGAGAACAGACCAGGAATGAGTTCTGAAATTGAATGAGTGATTTAAGAAACAAACAAACAAAAAGCCTACCAACAAGAAAAAGCCTGTGAACCCGTAAGGATTTA
Organism: Ateles fusciceps; assembly: GCA_036589455.1. Classification (NCBI taxonomy): domain Eukaryota; kingdom Metazoa; phylum Chordata; class Mammalia; order Primates; family Atelidae; genus Ateles; species Ateles fusciceps. The sequence goes on along the minus strand of JAZHEH010001795.1, from coordinate 95,966 downwards.
CAGCCAAATTTTACATATAAATGTTTACATATAAACAAAAGTTGATCCCAGTCTTTCAGAAACCATCCCAAAAATTTAAGGAGGAAGGACTCCTCTCTACTACATTCTATAAGGCCAGCATCAGTGGGATACCAAAACCTTGCACAGACACAATGAGTTAAGAAAATTTTAGGCCAATATCCCTGGTAAACATACATGCAAAAATCTTCAACAAAATACTAGCAATCCACATCCAGCAACAAAACAAAAAGTTAATCCACCACAATCAAGTGGATCCTCTTTATTCCCAGAATGCAAGTTTGGCTTAATATATGCCAATCAATAAATGTTATTCATCATGTAAAAAGAAAACAAAAACTACATGATCATCTCAATAGACATAAAAAATGCTTTCAATAAAATTCAACATCCGTTTATGTTAGAAACCCTCAACAAACTAATCACTGAAGGAACATACTTCAAAATAATAACAGCAATCTATGACAAACTCACAGCCAACATCATACTGAATGGGTCAAAGCTTAAAGCATTCCTCTTAAAAACCAGAACAAGACAAGGATGCCAACTCTCATGACTCTTATTCAACATAGTACTGAAAGTGCTAGTCAGAGCAGTTAGTCAAGAGAAAGAAACAAAAGGCAGCCAAATAAGAAAGAGAGGAAGTCAAATTATCTCTCTTCTCAGACAATATGATTCTATACTTATAACATACCATAATCTCTGCCCAAAGGCTTACAGATCTTATAAACAACTTCAGCAAAGTTTCAAGATACAAAATGAATGTACAAAAATCAGTAGCATTTCTATACAGCAAATAATGTCCATGCTGAAACCAAATCAAGAGCCCAAGCCTATTCACAATAGCCATACAAACAATAAAATAGCTAGGAATACAGCTAAACAGAAACATGAACGATCTCTACAAAGAGAACTATAGAACATTGCTCAAAGGAATCAGTGATGAAACAAACAATTGGAAAAACATTCCATTATCATAGATAGAATCAATATTATTAAAATGGTCATAGTTCACAAAGCAATTTACAGTTTCAATGTTATTTCTATCAAACTACCAATGACATTCTTCACAGAATTAGAAAAAACGATTCTATAATTCATATGGAACAAAAAAGTATCCCAAATTGTCAAACCAACCCTGTGCAACAGAACAAAACCAGAGGCATCACACTACCTGACTTAAGTGGTACTACAAGGCTACAGTAACCAAAACAGCATGGTACTGATATATAATAAGGTTCATAGATCAATGGAACAGGTTAGAGATCCCAGAAATAAAGTCACATACTTACAGTCATCTGCCCTTGACCAAGTCAACAATAAGAAGCAATGGAAAAGTGACTGTCTATTCTATAAATGGTAACGGGATAACTGGCTAGACATATGCAAAATATTTAAGTGAACCCTACCTCTTCCCCCATATACCAAAATAAAGTTGATGTGGATTAAAGACTTAAATGTAAAACAAAATTATAAAAATTCTAGGAAAAACCCTAGGAAATATAATTCTGAACATAGGCCATGATAAATATTTCATGACGAAGACTCCAAAATCAATTGCAACAAAAACAGAAATGGACAAGTCGGACCTAATTAAATTAAAGAGCTTCGGCAAAGAACAATAAATTATCAAGAGAGCAAACAGACAAACTACACAATAGAAGAAAATATTTGCAGACTATGGATCAAAAAAAGTCTAATATCCAGAATCTATAAGGAACTTAAACAAATTAACAAGCAAAAACAAAACAACCACATTAACAAATGAGCAGAAAACATAAACGGACACCTCATAAGAAGACATACACGTGGCCAAAAAGCATATGAAAAAATATTCAGCATCACTAATCATTAGAGGAATGCAAATCAAAACCACAATAAGATAACACCTCACACAAGTCAAAATGACAATTATTATAGTCAAAAAATAACATATGCTTGTGAGGTTGTAGAGGAAAGGAAACAAATATCCTGCTGGTATTAATATAAATAAGTTTAGCCACCATGGAAAGCTGTGTGGAGAATTCTCAAAAAAACTTAAAACCAAATACCATTTGACCCAGCAGCCTCATTACTAGGTATATACCCAAAGGAATAGAAATCATTTTACCATAAAAATACATATATACACATGCTCATCATACCAAATACATGGAATCAACCTAGATGTTCATCAATGGTGGAGCTAAGTAAAGAAAATGTGGTAAATATATAATATGGAATACTGTGCAGGCATTAAAAAAGAACAAACTCATGCCCCTTCCAGCAACTTGGATGGAATTGGAGGACAACATCATAAGCAAATTAAGACAAAACAGAAAACCAGACACTACATGTTATTTCTTATAGGTGGAAGCTATACATTGACTACACACAGATATGATGAAGCGAAAAAATAGACACCAGGGTCTACTTGAGAGTGAAGGGTGAAAGAAGGTGAAGATCTGAAAACTATGTATCCAGTGCTATACTCATTACCTGAGTGACGAAATCATGTATACACAAAACACCCATGACATCCAATTTACCCATGTATCAATGCTGTACATTAACTCTCTGAACCTAAAATAAAAATAGAAAAAAATCAAGTGATCTCATTAAAGTGGGCAAATAACATAAAAAACATTTCTTAAGAGAAGATATACGAGGCCAAGATGGCCAAATTTGAAGCAGCTGCAGTCTGCAGCACTCACAGGGAAGAATGAAGGCCAAGTGAATTAAACATCTTCAGCTGAAATATCCAGGTTCTTACACTGGGCCTGATTAGGCACAACCTTATCCATCATGATCCTTGGAATGCAAGGTTGGTTAACATACACAAATAAATAGATAAATGTGATTCCTCACATAAACAGAACTAAATAGAAAAACGATATGATTATGATGCAGAATAAACCTTTGATAAAATTCAACATCCATTCATGTTAAAAACTCAATAAACTAAGTTTTGAAGGAACATATCTCTAATTAATAAGGGTCATTTATGATGAATCCACAGACAATATCATGCTGAATGGGCAAAAGCTGGAAGCATTCACCTTGAAACTGGCACAAGACAAGAATGCCCTCTCTCACCACTCCTATTCAACATAGTTTTAGCCAAGGCAATCAGGAAGAGAAAGAAACAAAGGGTATTCAAATACAAAGGGAGGAAATCAAATTGTCTGTTTGCAGATGAAGTGATCCTATATCTAAAATAACTCCATTGTCTCAGCCCAAAAGCTTCCTAAGCTTATAAACAACGTCAGGAAGATCTCAGGATACAAAAACAATGTGCAAAAATGGCTACCATTCCTATGTTCCACTTCTGCACCTGGTTCCTCTTTCCTTAGACGATAGAATCTGTAATAGTAACATAAATCTTAATGTCTTTGTTCTTTCTTGACAACTATGAGAAAAGTGCTGACACATTAGGTCTTCTCCTCGCCTTGGCTACTTGAAAAACCTGGGTCCCTATCTCCAAGACACGTGATTAAACTGACCTTATCACTGACCACCATTACCTCACCCTACCTACCCTGCCCCCTGCTTTGTACTCAATAAAAGTCAGAGTGTCCAGGCACTCAGGGCCACTGCCAGACTCTGCACTTGGGTTGGCAGTGGACCCCTGGGCCTAACTATTTTTCTGTTGATCTCTGTGTCTTGTGTCTTGATTTCCACAGTTTCTCATCTCCACACCAGTAGAGAAGGACCCTGTAGGGCTGCACCCTACAGCATAAATGTCTTCTTTTGAGAAGTGTCTGTTATATCCTTTGCCCACTTTTTGATGAGGTTATTTTTTTCTTGTAAATTTTTTCAAGGTCTTTGTAGATTCTGGATATTAGCCCTTTGTCAGATGGGTAGATTGCAAAAAATTTTTCCCATTCTGTTGGTTGCTGGTTCACTCTAATGATAGTTTCTTTTGCTGTGCAGAAGCTCTTTAGTTTAATTAGATCCTATTTGCCTATTTTGGCTTTTGTTGTCATTGCTTTTGGTGTTTTAGTCATGAAGTCCTTGTCCATGCCTATGTTCTAAATGGTACTGCCTAGGTTTTCTTCTAGGGTTTTTATGGTGTTAAGTCTTACATTTAAATCTTTAATCCACCTTGAGTTAATTTTGTATATGGTATAAAAAACGGATCCAGTTTCAGCTTTCTGCATATGGCTAGCCAGTTTTCCCAACACCATTTATTAAATAGAGAATCCTTTCCCTATTACTTGTTTTTGTCAGGTTTGTCAAAGATAAGGTGGTTGTAGATGTGTGGCATTATTTCTGAAGCCTCTGTTCTGTACCATTGGTCTATATATCTATTTTGGTAGCAGTGCCATGCTGTTTTCATTACTGTAGCCTTGTAGTATAGTTTGAAGTAAGGTAGTGTGATGCCTCCAGCTTTGTTTTTTGTTTTGTTTTTTGCTTAGGATTGTCTTAGTTATGAGGGCCTTTTTTGGTTCCATATGAAATTTAAGGTGTTTTTTTCTAATTCTGTGAAGAAAGTTAATGGTAGCTTGATGGGGATAACATTGAATCTATAAATTACTTTGGACAGTATGGCCATTTTCACACATATTGATTCTTCCTAACCACGAGCATGGAATGTTTTTGCATGTGCTTGTGTCCTCTCTTACTTCCTTGAACAGTGGTTTGTAGTTCTCCTTGAAGAGGTCCTTCATATATTTCTAAATATTTTATTCTCTGTAGCAATTGTGAATGGGATTTCCCTCATGATTTGGCTCTTTGTCTGTTATTGGTGTATAGGAATGCTTGTGATTTCTTGCACATTGATTTTGTGTTTAAAAAAACACAATTTTTTGTTTCATTGATCTTTGTGTTGTTTTCTTCATTTCATTTTCATGTATTTCTGCTCTTTATTATTTCTATGCTTCTGCTAATTTTGGGTTTGGTTTGCTCTTGCCCTCCTAGTTCTTCAAGATGCATCATTAAATTGTTTATTGAAGTATTTCTTTTTTTTTTTTTATGTGGTGGCTTATAAACTTCCCTATTACGACTGCTCTCACTGCATCCCATTAGTTTAGATATGTCACGATCCATTTTTACTTGTTTCAAAAATATTTTCCATTTCTTTCTTAATTTCTTCTTTGATCCACTGGTCATTCAGGAGCATAATGTTTAATATCCATGTGTTAGTACAGTTTCCAAAATTGCTCTTGTTTTTGATTTCTGCTTTTATTCCATTGTGATCACAGAAGATTCTTGATATTATTTCAATTTTTTCAATGTTTTAAGACACATTTTGTATCCTAACATATGCCTTATCCTTGAGAATTAACCAAATGCTAAGGACAAGAATGTTGTTTTGTGGTCTTCAATTCCTTTTTTCTTTCCTTCATGTCTTCCTTTTAGTAAAAGTGATTTTTTTCTTGTAAATATCTATTAGATACATTTGATCTATAGTGCAGATTAAGTCCAATGTTTCCTTGTTGATTTTACATCTGGAATGTCTGTTTTAATTTCTTGCTTTTCACTTTTTGTGTATCTACTGTATGTTTTTTGATTTGAGATTACCATAAGACTTGAAAATACTTATCTTAAAACCCATTATTTTAAACCAATGACAACTTAACACTGATTGCATAAACAAAAAAGCAATAGGAAAACTAATAAAAACTCTACACTGTAACTTTATCTCCCTGCTTCTAAAATTGGTTCTTTTCCATTTATATCTTACTATACTGTCTATGTCTTGAAAAGCTGTCATACATCATAGTTATTATTTTTGATTGTTTCATATTTTTGTCTTTCTATTTGAGGTAAGAGTAGTTTACACACTACAGTTATAGTGTTATAATATTTTGCATTTTTCTATAGACTTATTACCAGCGAGTTTGTACCCTCAGATTATTTCTTAATGCTCATGAATGTCCTTTCCTTTCTGATTGCAGAATTCTATCATTTCTTGTAGGATGGGTCTGGTGTTGATGAAATCCCACAGCTTTTGTTGGTCTTGGAAAATCTTTGTATCTCCCTTCATGTATGAAATACATTTTCACTGGCTACAGTATTTTAAGGTAAATTTTTTTCCTGCAGCACTTTAAATACATCATGCCACTCTTTCCTGTCCGGTAAAGATTTTCACTGAAAAGTCTGCTGCCAGAGGTACTGGAGCTCTATTGTGTGTTATTTGTTTCTTTTCTCTTGGTGCTTTTAAAAACCTTTCTTTATTCTTGACCTTTGAGAGTTTGATTATTAAATGCCTTGAGATAATCTTTGGGTTCAATCTGCTTTGTGTTCTATAACCTTCTTGTACTTGGATATTAATATCTTTCCTTAGGTTTGGGAATTTCTTTTTATTACCCTTTTGAATAAACTTTCTATCCACATCTTCTTTATACAGTCTATCATTGATGGGCATTTGCGTTGGTTCTAAGTCTTTGCGATTGTGAACAGTGCTGTAATAAACTCACATGTGCGTGTGTCTTTATAACAGAATGATTTATAATCCTTTGGGTATATATCCAATAATGGGATTGCTGGGTCAAATGATACTTCTAGTTCCAGATCCTTGAGGAATCACCACACTGTCTTCCACAATGGTTGAACTAATTTATACACCCACCAACATTGTAAAAGTGTTTCCTATCTTTCCACATCCTCTCCAGACAAGCAAAAGCTAAGAGATTTTGTCACCACCAGGCTTGCCTTACAAAAGCTCCTAAAGGAAGCACTAAATATGGAATGGAAAAACCTGTACCAACCACTGCAAAAACATACAAATTGTGAAGACCATCGACACTATGAAGAAACTGTATCAATTAATGAGCAAAATAACCAGCTAGCATCATAATGAAAGGATCAAATTCACACATAACAATATTAACCTTAAATGTAAATGGGCTAAATGCCTCAATTAAAAGAAACAGACTGGCAAACTGGATAAAGAGTCAAGATCTAAAATGAACACCCTAATATCACAATTAAAAGAACTAGAGAAGCAAGAGCAAACAAATTTAAAAGCTAGCAGAAGATAATAAATAACAAAGATCAGAACAGAACTGAAGGAGATAAAGACGCAAAACAACTTTTCAAAATATCAATGAATCCAGAAGCTGGCTGTTTGAACACATTAACAAAATAGATAGACCATTAGTCAGACTTACAAAGAAGAAAGGAGAATCAAACAGACACAATAAAAAAGATAAAGGGGCTATCACCACTGATCCCACAGAAATGCAAACTACCATCAGAACACTATAAACACCACTACTCAAATAAATTAGAAAATCCAGTAGAAATGAATAAATTCCTGGACAGATACACTCTCTCAAGACTAAACCAGGAATTAGTCAAATCTCTGAATAGACCAATAACAAGTTCTGAAATTGAGGGAGTAATTAACAGCCTGCCAACCAAAAAAAAAGCCCAGAACCAAATGGATTCACAGTTGAATTCTACCAGAGGTACAAGAGGAGCTGGTAACATTCCTTCCTGAAGCTATTCCAAACAATACAAAGAGAGGACCTCCTCCCTAACTCATTTTATGAGGCCAGCATCATCCTGATACAAAAACCTGGCAGAGACACAACAAAACGAGACAATTTCAGGACAATATCCCTGATGAACATTGATGCAAAAATCCTCAATAAAATACTGGCAAATCGAATTCAGCAGCACATCAAAAAGCTTACCCACCATGACCAAGTCGGCTTCTTCCCTGTGATGCAAGGCTGGTTCAACATAAGTAAGTCAATAAATGTACTCCATCACATAAACAGAACCAATGACAAAAACCACATGATTATCTCAATAGATGCAGAAGGGCCTTTGACAAAATCCAATGCTCCTTCATGCTTAAAACTCTCAATAAACTAGGTATCAACGAAATGTATCTCAAAATAATAAGACCTATTTATGACAAGCCCACAGCCAATATCATACCAAATGGGCAAAGGCTGGAAGCATTCCCTTTGAAAACCAGTACAAGATAAGGACGCCCCTCTCTCACCACTCCTATTCCACATAGTATTGGATATTCTCACCAGGTCAATCTGGCAAGATAAAGAAATAAAGTGTACTCAAATAGGAAGAGAGGAAGTCCAAGTGTCTCTTTGTAGATGACACGATTGTCTATTTTAGAAAACCCCATTGTCTCAGCCCAAAATTTCCTTAACTGATAAGGAACTTCGGCAAAGTCTCAGGATAAAAAAATCAATGTGCAAAACTCACAAGCATTCCTATATTCCAATAATAGACAAACAGAGAGCCAAATCATGGGTGAACTCATATTCACAATTGCTACAAAGAGAACAAAATGTCTAGGAACAAAACTTAGAAGGTATTTGAAGGACCTCTTCAAGGAGAACTACAAACCACTGCTCCAGGAAATAAGAGAGGACACAAACAGATGGAAAAACATTCCATGCTCATGGATAGGGAGAATCAATATCATGAAAATGGCTGTACTGCCCCAAGTAATGTATAGATTCAATGCTATCCCCCATCAAGCTACCATTGACATTCTTCACAGAAGTACAAAAAACTACTTTAAATTTTATATGGAACCAAAAAGAGCTCATATAGTCAAGACAGTCCTAAGCAAAAAAAAAAAAAAAAAAAAAAACAAAGCTGGAGGCATCTACTACCTGACTTTAAACTATACTACAAGGTTACAAGTAACCAAAACAGCATGGTGCTGGTACCAAAAAGATATATAGACCAATGGAACAGAACAGAAGCCTCAGAAATAACGCCACACATCTACAATAATCTGATCTTTGACAATGCTGACAAAAGCAAGCAATGGGAAAAGGATTCCCCTATTTAATAAATGGTGCTGAGAAAACTGGCTAGCCATATGCAAAAAAACTGAAACTGGATCCCTTCCTTACAACTTATATTCAGTATGAATTAAAGACTTAAAAGTAAGACCTAAAACCATAAAAACCCTAGAAGAAAACCTAGGCAATACCATTCGGACACAGGCATGGGCAAATACTTCATGACTAAACACCAAGAGCAATGACAACAAAAGCCACAATTCATAAATGAGATCTAATTCAACTAAAGAACTTCTGCACAGCAAAAGAAACTATAATCAGATTGAACAGGTAACATACAGAATGGGAGAAAAATTTTTGAAATCCATCTGACAAAGGGCTAATATCCAGAATCTACAAAGAACTTAAACAAATTTATAAGAACAAAACATCAAAAAGTGGGCGAAGGATATGGACAGACACTTCTCAAAAGAAGATATTTATGCAGCCAACAAACACATGAAAAAAACTTATTATCACTGGTCATTAGAGAAATGCAAATCAAAACCACATTGAGATACCATATTATGCCAGTTAGAATGGCGATCATGCTGGAAAGAATGTGGAGAAATAGGAACACTTTAACACTATTGGTGGGAGTGTAAATTAGTTCAACCACTGTGGAAGACAGTGTGGCGATTCCTCAAGGATCTAGAACTAGAAATATCATTTGACCCAGTAATCCCATTATTGGGTATATACCCAATGGATTATAAATCATTTTATATAAAGAAACATGCACATGTATGTTTATTGCAGCACTGTTTACATTAGCAAAACTTGGAACCAACCAAAATGCCCATCAATGACAGACTGGATAAAGAAAATGTGGCATATATACACAATGGAATACAATGCAACCATAAAAAAGGATGAAGTTGTGTCTTTTGCATGGACATGGATGAAGCTGGAAATCATCATTCTCAGCAATCTAACACAGGAACAGAAAGCCAAACACTGCATGTTCTCACTCATAAGTGGGAGTTGAACAATGAGAACACATTGATACAGGGAGGGGGAATATCACACACCAGGGCCTGTAAGGGTTGGGAGGCTAGGGGAGGGGGTAGCATTAGGAAGAAATACCTAATGTAGATGACAGGTTCATGAGTGCAGCAAACCACCATGGCACATGTATACCTATGTAACAATCCTGCATGTTCTTCACATGTATCCCAGAACTTAAATAATAATAAAAAGAAAAAAAAAGAAAAGGGAAAGTGGAGTAACTCAGCAGAAAATCTAGACAATCTTAACCGAATGGTCAAGGTTAACATCTCTAGTAATAAGTCATGTAAATATCATGTACCCCTTAGTATGACATGATGAGGATACCTCATCAGGTGGTATTCTCCCCCAAAATCCATAGCTTCAGTCTAATTATAAGAAAACATCAGACAATCTTAAATTGAGTTACATTCTATAAAACAACAGAGCATCAACATTCAAAAATGTCAAGGTCATAAAAGATGGCAAAACTGTCACAGAACAGAAGAAACTAAGGAGACATGAAGACTAAATACACTGTATTCCATATTGGATTCGAAAAGAGTAAAAGAGGCATTAATGAAAAAATTGAGAAAACTCAAATAAAATATGTAGTTTAGTTAGTTGTAGCATATCAGTGTTCATTGTTAAGTTTTGACAAATGTATCACAGGAAAGCTAGGTGAAGGATATACACAGAAACTTTCTGTACTATCCTTTGCAAGTTTTCTAAATAAAGACAATCCACAGGCTGGGAATGATATTTACAACACACACAATCAATAAATAGTATACAAAATATATCAAAAATTCCAAATTACTAAGAGAAAAACAAAAATAACTATAAAAAGGCAAATGAACGAAAAGAGCTTTCAAAGAAAACAAAATGTGAATGACCAATCAACCTTTGAAATGATCCATAATCTTTTGAAAGGAAATACAAATTAAAGCTATTGATTACCATTTGATACCCCTTAGACTGGAAAATTACTAAGTCTGAAGTCTGATAATTCCAAATAACAGTAGATACAGGGAAACAGAAACTACATTCCTGATGGCTGAGGTGAGGAATGGGGGCGTTGAACTCCAAATTGTAACATCTACACTAGAGAGCCAACCCTGGTAAAGTTGAAAATGCGTATACACTATACATACCTGGCAGGGGAGAGACCATGATCACGAAGGTGGTTTTCCAGGGTGAGGCTTATCCAATGCACTCCAGATGTGCTGACCCCTACGATTTCCACAAATGTGGGAAACTCGACTGCATAATTAGTGGTAGTGGGGGACTGTGTTCGCGCTTTCCCTGGTCTTTGCAGTTAAACAAAAATAAAATAAATAAATAAATAAATAAATAAATAAAAGAAAATGTGTATACACTATGACCCAATTCTGCTTCTAGATTTCTGCCCTAGAAAAACTCTCACATATGTGTATAAGGAGAAAGAAACACGTACAAGACACTCATTGCAGCACTATTCATGATAGAAGAAAGAGAAGAAGGACAGAGAGATTTGGATTTTTCATTGTCACAACTGAGGACTTGCTACTGGCATATAGTGGGTAGAGGCCAGGAATACTGCTAAACATCTTACAATGGACAAGATAGCCCTCCAGAGGAAAACATTATCTGGCTCAAAATATCAATAATGCCAAAATTAAGAAATCTTCTGTTATCACAAGAGTATATGTATAACTGTTTTCTAACCAGAGAAAATATTTCCACTGTATTCTTTTTTGTTAATTGCATTTTAGGTTTTGGGGTACATGTGAAGAACATGCAAGATTGTTGCATAGGTACACACATGGCAGTGTGATTTTCTGCCTTCCTACCCATCACCTATATGTGGCATTTCTCCCCATGCTATCTCTCCCCCAACTCCCCACCCTCCGCTGGCCCTCCCCTGTTTCCCCCCGACAGACCCCAGTCTGCTCCCCTCCCTGTGTCCATGTGTTCTCATTGTTCAACACCCACCTGTGAGTGAGAGACATGCAGTTTGATTTTCTGTTCTTGTGTCAGTTTGCTGAGAATGATGGTTTCCAGGTTCATCCATGTCCCTACAAAGGACACAAACTCAACGTTTTTGATGGCTGCATAATATTCCATGGTGTATATGTACCACATTTTCCCTGTCCAGTATATCATCGATGGGCATTTGGGTTGGTTCCAGGTCTTTGCTATTGTAAAATGTGCTGCAATGAACATTCGTGTGCATGTGTCCTTATAGTAGAATGATTTATAATCCTTTGGATATATACCCAGTGTATGTTTCCACTGTATTCTAAAACTTCTTCCTGATACTTTTATATTCAAGGAGTTTTGGTTAGACCTCATAATTTGTACTTTCATCCTATTTGTCCTACTGTCTGCTTTTGTGCTTCAATTTATTCACAATTTTGCACTGGCACTTCTATAGACCTCCTTTCTCTCTAGGAAATTTCATTCCACTTCCTACAACTCACATTTTTCTTAGGTTTGTCTATCTGTATGTCTGAGCATGTCATCTGGCTTTGGAAGCTTTAAGTGAACTATAATTCAAATTTGATTAATTTAATATCTAGTCTCTATGGCCCTTGAGTTACAAAAAAAATAGGCTGCTTAATTATAAAGTACACTCCATGTTCCTAAAATTGCAAAAATGCTGTATTTATTCAGAGTCAATTTTTGATAGACTTACTGACTATACTAATAGTAGGCTAAGTATTTGTGTGTGTGTGTACATTCAGAATTTTTATTTTAAAACGAAGAATCAGAGTAACATTAACAATAGAAAATCCATATGGAAATATTCACAATCTGCTGAGTGAGAAATGGTAAAACAATTTCCCTGCCTTACTGCCAGCCTACTGTTTGAGGAGCCAGAGAAATTAACATGCGTTTGGAAGTGCACCTTTTCCAGCTAAACCCCACTCCATAGCTATGTACATTTTTATTCAAAGGCTCCACAACCAGAGGGAATAGTGAGAACTGAGAACCAAAATGCTGCTATTGGCAAGGGTTTGACCAAAGGGTCTGAGATGTATAAGCACCAAGATGGGAAAGGGAGATCGAGCAACATATGAAAAAGGGGCTGTAGGAACAAACAGAGAAAATAAGTCAAATAACAAAACACAGAGAAAATAGTTCAAAATAACCTACTTCCACCCAGAGCAAAGTGACAGTGCACATGCATTCATCCTCTCAAGTGTGGGCTACACTGCACAGTGACTCATACTATCTCAAACGTGGTCTACTGGAAAGATTCAAGTCCCCTAAGGACACTCAGCATAGGACCACAGTGACATGGTAACAGACATACACAAGCATGCTGTGACCCAAAAGCAACAACACACTTTAGATAATAATCGTTCAAAAAAAAGCCCTCTCCCAGCACTGAGGTTACAAATTCCAAGTTAGCTATAAACATTATTTGGGGAATTCCTTTAAAGATATGAGTTAAAATAAAATGAAAATCAACACCTAAAATATCCTAAAGAACAAAGTGGAGAAATAAGGAATCTCTACCAAGAACTAATTTTTTTTTTTTTTTTTTGAGATGAAATTTCACTCTTGTTGCCCAGGCTGGAGTACAATGGTGCGACCTCAGCTCACTACAACCTCTGCCTCCCAGGTTCAAGCGATTCTCCTACCTCAGCCTCCTGAGTAGCTGGGATTACAGGCATGCTCCACCATGCCCGGCTAATTTTGTATCTTTAGTAGAAAGGGGTTTCTCCATGTTGGTCAGGCTGGTATCGAACTCTCGACCTCAGATGATCCACCCGCCTCAGCCTCCCAAAGTGCTGGGATTATAGGTGTGAGCCACTGTGCCTGGTCAAGAACCAATTATTTTAGGTTTCTCATTTGGATGGCTCTCCCACCAGATAGGTGGTGGGATTACTTCAAACGTAATGAGTCCACTACAAGTAAGAGTTGTCTGGTCCAGTGAGGGGGAACAGGCTTTCTAGAAATAACTTTCCCTTCCCTGGACACCATCCAAAATTAGAACTCATCAACTGCCATTAACTACAATGCCCATATTAGTTAATAATCCTAGATTTCAAGTACTACTACATGTAAACTATTATATTAAAGATAAAAGTTCCAAAGGAAATCAGTAGCTTTATTATATAGGCATATGCTTTTTATGAGAAATCCAACTTAACAGTGTCCATCTGAAAGACAGAAATTGTTAAGAGGTAACGTGCAGATCTCAGGTACCACATCATTTACCCTCTAATAATGAACTGCATTGCTCCCTAACTTCTTCTTATTGCACCTTAACCTCTCCAGCATCAAATCTTCTACTCTATAACCTCTTGTTAAACACCTCTCTCTAACCACAATTTCCTTCTGTTTTTATTATTTGACATAATTACACTTAAATAAACATTTCCACCATAGCACATGTATGCCTATAAAACAAACCTGCACATTCTGTGCATGTATCCCCAAACCTCAAAGTAAAAAAAAAAAATTATGTAATTAAACCAGAGGATAAATAAATAAAACTCAACTTAATTTGCTGTGTAGAGCTGTATAAAAGTGAGGAAGTTGCCCTTATATAAACCCCGTCGGCCTTCCACACTCATATGTATATCTGCTTGGCTAAGGATATTTTTTAAAGGTAACTACAGTATATTTTAGTTGTAAGGCCTAGACCCTGATCCCAACTGTTAGCCCCCATATGCAAAATACATTATCATATTCTCAACAAATATGAATGTAAATATATAAGAGAGTGAATGGCAAATGGGAAATTGAGTGTGTGAGTAAATACACAGACTAATGTAGTCAGGAAGTCTACTAAAAATTGACTCTGAATAAATATATTTTTGCAATTTTAGAAACATGGAGAGTACTTTATAATTAAGCAGCCCAATTCTTACCTGCAAATACAGATAGGAAGCATGGAAAGACAAGGAGATGTCACAGATTTACAATCTTGGCTCAGCCCCCTAGTGCCTAGTGCTTTCCTCTAAAGTTTCCTCAGACTCATAGGATTTGGATAGGGGGCATCCTGAAGGGCATCACTGTCACAGGCATGCAACATTCCTTATACAACCTATTCTTATCTCTAACTACTCATGCAGTAGAATCTGTGCTTCATCCAAACTTATCTACTCAAGAGGTTACACATTATGACTACTAATGTTAGCAAATTTCTACTAAGTGTCAGGCCATGTACTAGGCACCAAGAATATGGTGCTAAAATAACTAAAAGAGTATAACTGGATTGTTTATAACACAAAGGATAATGCTTGAGAGGATGAATACCCAATTTTTCATGATGTTATTATTACATATTGCATGTCTGTACCAAAATATCTCATGTACTCCATAAATATATACACCTAGTATGTATCCACGATAATTTTAAAAATGTTTTTAAAAGGCAGACACATTTCCTGTCTTCATGGAACTTATAGACTAGCAGGCTGACTTTGGACCATCCCTTGTCCCCACAAAAATTGCCTCTCTCCTTTCTGTCCTTGATAAAATTTCATCTTCAAAATGTAGCTCAAGCCTTTCCATCTCCTTGATGTCTTTTCCAACCATCTTGTCCACTATAATTGGTCTTAAATCTAGATTCCTGGAGCACGAGGTGTCTTCCCTTCATGTTGGACATTCTTCACTGCCTTGTATACCTATTTCTTTATGGGCCTCACCCACCCAATTGGACCATTAATATATTTACAGCACAGATCACGCCATACTCATCCCTTACTCTAGTGCTTTGCACAGCGCCTGGAGTGTAGTAAATGCAACAAATGGTATTGTTGCTTCTGCTCCTAGTTAAGACAGTATAATATGCAGTGTGTGTGCTCCTAGTTACAATATAATACGTAGAGTGTGTGCACGCACACATATGTAGTGAAAGGTAGAAATCCACGACCTCTCATGCATTTGCACCTTTACATATATTGCTCCCTTGCCCTTTTGTCTGCTTAATACATAGGACTCTTTCAAAAACAAGTGAAATGTTACCTCCTTTCCAAAGTAAACTGTCAGGTGCTTGACAGCAGGACCGTAGTTTATTTATGGTAGAATTCTTGGAGTACAAAAGTTTCTAAATGAAATGAAACCACCAGGCCGAGCACGGTGACTCACGCCTGTAACCCCAGCACTTCGAGAGGTGGGAAGCAGGTGGCTCACCGGAGGTCAGGAGTTTGAGACCAGCCTGGCCAACATGGTGAAACCCCTTCTATACTAAAAATACAAAAAATAAAACAAAACAAAAATTAGCCAGGCGTGGTGGTAGGTGCCTGTAATCCCAGCTACTAGGGAGGTTGAGGCAGGAGAATCGCTTGAACCTGGGAGGCAGAAGTTGCAGTGAGCCGAGATGGCGCAACTCGAACTCCAGCCTGGGAGACAAAGCGAGACTCCATCTCAAAAAAAAAAAACAAAAAAAAGAGAAGAAAAGAAATGAAAAAAGAAAAGAAATCACCAATCTTCCACATAATAATAGGAGCGACCTGAGTCACTTTATTCCACTAGAAAATTTGCAGACACTGATTTCACATTTGCTTTCACCCGATTTTCCCTGTTTGTGTTACAAAATCCCCCAGGCATTTGAGTATCAAATGAAGTAATATATGACCTGGCATTAAGTAGATGCTCTATAAAAGCTCTCTTCCTCTATGTTAATTCACTGCATGAACAAATATTGACTGCCTAACATGTGCCATGCCCTATTTTATGCTCTGGGAAAAACTGCATCAAACAATAACAAACAAAATCCAAGCTTTCATGAACCTTACATTCCAATAAGGGGAAACAGGCAATAAAAAAAATAAATATGTAATGGTCAGCAAGTATCACATGTAAGAATAAAAAGGAAGCAGGTAAGAAAGATTAATTAGGAATGTTAGGGATGGGTGGGGCTGAATTATTTTGTATAGAACAGTCAACGAAGGCTTCTCTGAAGAGACAATATTTAAACAGAAATCTGAATGAAGACAGGGAGTAAGTCATGAAAATATCTGGGGTAAAAGGAGTGTTAGAGTAAAAGTGAATACAAAAGTCTTGTGGCAGGAATGTGTTTAGAATGATTAAGGAACATCAAGAAAGGCTTTTATAGATGAGACCGTATTTGTTGACCCAACCAATGTACACTATACATGAATGTTCTATGATGTACATATATATATATGTCCCTCTTTATGGATATCTAAGTGCTATGGGTTAAATTGTGCCCTACCAAAAGATATGTTGAAGTATTAACCCTTGGTACCTGTGAATGAGGTTTATGAGAATTTTATACCAACAGAAACACTGCCAGTCTCGGTTGAAAAAGACAGAGATGAGAAGAAGGCAGGAAGAATAACATCTTGTTTTCTTTAGCTGTTTTTTTTTAATTTCCAACATTTATTTTAAGTTCAGAGGTACATGTGCAGGATGTGCAGTATACATAGGTCAACTTGTGCCATGGAGGCCTGCTGCACAGACCATCCTATCACCTAGGTATTAAGCCAGGATCCATTAGATATTCTTCCTGATGCTCTCCCCTCCTCCCACCCCCTCACCCTGTGACAGCCCATTTTGTGTGTTATTCCCCACCGCCACCCATGTGTCCATGTGTTCTCATCATGCAGCTCCCACTTATAGGTGAGAACGTGTGGTACTCGATTTTCTTTTCTTGCATTAATTCACTGAGGATAATGACTTTCAACTCCATCCATATCCCTACAAAGGATATAATCTTATTCCTTTTATAGCTGCATAGTATTCCATGGCATATATGTAACACTTTTCTTTATCCAGTCTATCATTGATGGGTATTTGGGTTGATTCCGAGTCTTTGCTATTGTGAACAGTGCTGCAATGAACACTATGCATACATGTATCTTTCTAAAATAATGATTTATATTCCTTTGGGTATATACCCAGTAATGGGATTGCTAGGTCAAATAGTATTTCTGCCTCTACATCTTTGAGGAATTGTCACACTGTCTTCCACAATGGTTGAACTAATTCACACTCCCCACCAACAGTGCAAAAGAGTTTCAATTTCTCCAAAATCTCAGCAGCATCTGTTGTTTCTGGACTTTTTAATAACAGGCATTCTGACTGGTGTGAGACGGTATCTCATCGTGGTTTCTACATCCATTTCTCTAATGATCGGTGATATTAGTGATATTGAGCTTTTTTTCAGTATGTTTGTTGGCAATGTGTATATCATCTTTTGAGAAGTGTCTGTTCATGTCCTTTGCCCATTTTTAATGGGAAGTTTTCCTTGTTTTGTTTTAATTTAATTTTAAGTTTAGGATACGTGTGGAGAACGTGCAGATTTGTTACATAGATAAAAGTGTTCCATGGTGGTTTGCTGCACCTATCAACCTATCACGGAGATATTAAGCTCCACATGCATTACCTATTTATCCTGATGCTTCCCCCTCCCCTGCGGCCCCACTGAAAGGCCCCAGTGTGTGTTGTACCCCTCCCTGTGTCCATGTGTTTCACTGTTCACCTCCCACCTATAAATGAGAACGTGCAGTGTTTGGCTTTCTGTTCCTGTGTCAGTTTGCTCAGGATAATGGCTTCCAGCTCCATCCATGTCTTACAAAGGACATGATTTCATTCCTTTTTATGGCTTCATAGTATTCTATGGTGTATATGTAGCATATTTTATTTTTCTTTCTTTTTTTTTTTTTTTTTTTTTTGAGATGGAGTTTGCTCTTGTTGCCCAGGATAAAGGGAAATGGCACAATCTGGACTCACCACAACCTCCACCTCCCAGGTTCAAGCGATTCTCCTGCCTCAGCCTCCCGACTAGCTGGGATTACAGGCATGCAACACCACACCTGGTAGCACATTTTCTTAATCCAGTCTATCATTGATGGACATTTGGGTTGATTCCTACAGTGGACTCTGCTGTTTCAGAGTTCTTTGAAGTTTTCACGCACTAGTTAAGAGACATTTCCAGCCAAAATAACTTAAAACTATTTTCAAGGAAACTTTAAATACAGTCACAATTCAGCAAAGCAAAGTTGTGTTCAGATCAGACATAACCTCCAAGAAGATTCCCATAGGCTAAGCTGAGGTAGAAAAAGCAAGTCAGGATCCAAGATGGCAGATTAGACACAACTCCAGCACACAACAGCCAGCAAAAGAGACGCAGAAACCCAGAGATCTCCCAGCTCCAACCGAGGTACCAGGTGCATTTCAACATGTCTGGTTCAAGGGTGAGCAAAGCCCACTCAGGGCACACCGAGGTGGGGGAGGGGTGCTGCTTCACCCAGAAAGTCCATTTGACTGGCGAGTCGGGAGGCTCCACCTCTGGCGCTCCGGTCCAGATACAGTGCTTCCCTCAAAGCCTCAGCAATACACAGAACAGGGGATCTTTCCAGTCAAGCACCAGGAATTACAAGTGCGGAGTTGAATAAGAGTCTGCAGATTGAGCTACCAACCCTTCCCCCCACTCGGAGAGAGAGGGAGCTGTAAGCAGGAGCAGCTGGGTGGTCCCTACCCCATGACAAGAGACAGAGAAAGCTGAAAGGGAGAGACTGCCAGGTGCGGCTGGGTGGGTCCCTAATCTCCCCCCCACAAACCCCAGAGGGCTGAAGCTCTGACTCTAGTGGGTTGCGTAGCCAGTGCCACAGTCTGAGATGAACCCTGAATGAGCCAGCCCAGTGGAGGAGGGGCACAACCCCACCACTAGAGGGGTGGGACTGGGCTACATGTTTTAACAAAAAACACAGGAAGCCTACGTAGCAATGGGACAGCATTCTCAACAACCCAGCAGCGCCTATAGGTCAGTGGAAGAGGGGGGCCTAATCTCCCCAGCATAAACAAAAAAGACACAGGAAGCTTCCCTAGTAACCTGAAGGAGTCCCTAGAAACCCAGTAGCGCCCCACAGACAGACAAGCGACCTCATCAAGCAGCCCTCTGACACCACAGCCAGGTAAATCCACAAAGATCAGAAAAAACAGTGCAAAAAAGGTGAAACCACCAAAGACCAGAACACCTCTTCTCTTTCAAGGGATCACAATTCCTCAACAACACAGGATCACAACTTGACGGAGAAGGAGTGTGAAGAATTGATGGAAACAGGATTGAGATGGTGGATAATAACAAACTTCTCAGAGCTAAAGGAACACGTTCTAACAATGCAAAGAACCAAAAACCTTGAAAAAAGTTAGACGAAATGCTAACTAGAAGAATCAGAGAAGAACATAAACGACTTGATGGAGTTGAAGAACACAGCACGAGAACTACGTAGAGCAAACACAAGTTTTAATAGCCAAATCGATCAAGCAGAAGAAAGGATATCAGAGATTGAAGATCAACTCAATGAAATAAAAAGAGAAGGCAATACAAGAGAAAAAAGAGTGAAGAAAAAACGAACAAAGCCTCCAAGAAATATGGGATTATGTGAAAAAACCTAATCTACACTTGATTGGTGTACCTGAATATGACGGGGGAGAATGAATCCAAGCTGGAAAACACACTCCAGGATATTATCCAGGAAAACTTCCCAAGCTTAGCAAGACAGTCCAAATTTCAAATTCAAGAAATACAGAGAACTCCACAAAGATATTCCTCAAGAGAGAGCAACCCCAAGGCACATAATTGTCAGATTCACCAGGGTCGAAACGAAGGAAAAAATGCTAAGCACAGCCAGAAAGAAAGATCAGGTCACCCACAGAGGGAAGCCAATCAGACTCACAGCAGATCTCTCGGCAGAAACTCTAGAAGCTAGAAGAGAGTGGGGGCCAATATTCAACATCCTTGAAGAAAAGAACTTTCAACCCAGAATCTCATATCCAGCCAAACTAAGCTTCATAAGTGAAACAGAAATAAAATCCTTTACGGACAGGCAATTATTGAGAGATTTTGTCACCACCAGACCTGCCCTACAAGAGCTCCTGAAAGAAACACTAAGCATGGGAAAAGGAACAAGTCCCAGTCACTGCAAAAGCAAATCAGTTGGGCAAAGATAAAAAATGCAATGAAGAAAATCAGTCAGCTAATGAGAAAGAAAATCAGCCAGTAACAAAATGGCAGGTTCAAATGCACACATAACAATATTAACATTGAATGTAAATGGCCTAAACACTCCAATCAAAAGACACAGAGTGGTAAAAAAAATTTTGCAATCTACCCATCTGACAAAGTGCTGATATTCAGAATCTACAAAGAACTAAAACAGATATACAAGAAAAAAACAAACAACGCCATTCAAAAGTGGGCAAAGTATATGAACAGACGCTTTTCAAAGAGGACATATATGAGGCCAACAAACATGAAAAAATGCTCATCATCACTGGTCATTAGAGAAATGCAAATCAAAACCACACTGAGATATCATCTTACGCCAGTTAGAATGGCGATCATTAAAAAATCAGGAGACAACAGATGCTGGAGAGGATGTGGAGAAATAGGAACACTCTTACACAGTTGGTGGGAGTGTAAATTAGTTCAACCATTGTGGAAGACAGTGTGGCGATTTCTCAAGGATCTAGAAATACAAATTCCATTTGACCCAGCAATCCCACTATTGGGTATATACCCAAAGAACTATAAATTGTTCTACTATAAAGACACATGCACACGTATGTCTATTGCAGCCCTGTGTACAATAGCAAAGACCTGGAACCAACCCAAATGCCCATCAATGAGAGACTGGACAAAGAAAATGTGGTACATATACACCATGGAATACTATGCAGCCATAAAACAACGATGAGTTCGTGTCCTTTGTAGGGACTTGGATGAATCTGGAAACCATCATTCTCAGCAAACTGACCCAAGACAGAGAGCCAAGCACCATATGTTCTCACTCATAGGTGGGTGTGAACAACCAGAACACATGGACTCAGGGAGAGGAGCATCACACACAGGGGACATTTGGTGGGGTAGGGGAGAGACAATGGGGGGTGGGAGGGAGGGGAGGGTGGGGAGGGGATAACATGTGGGGGAAATGCCAGATATAGTATGCACCTAAAGTAAAATAAATAAATTGTTTAAAAAAAAAAGAAAGAAAAAGCCAGTCAACATCAAAGAATTGCTTTGAGAAATAATTACAGAAGTGTAGGGTATTGGTACACAATGAATCCATCAGGAAATGGGTTCAAGTTTGGACTCTACCGCTTATTAGCGGTGTGCCCTTGAGAAAATCATTCAGCATTTTGAAGTCTCAATCTTCTCATCTGTTAAAAAAAATTGAGGTTAATAAACCTTGATCTTCTTTAGGTGCTTGCTGCACAATGTGTGGTTCATCCAATGGCATTTGCGTCACTCAGAAACATAAAAAATTAGAAACTCTTTAGGTCCCACCCCAGATCTTCTGCCTCAGAATCTGCATTGTAAGCAGATCCACAGGTGATGTATACACATTAAAGTTTGAGCAATACTGACTTAGGTGTGGTGGAGGAGAAATGAGAGAACTCATATAATCTGATCAGCAAATTAGGAGGCCAAAGTTGAAAGTAGGTATAAATGGGGCATGACATATATGGAAAAGTCTTAAAACTGTTACTGTGGGGTTAGATGAAATGAAGGCGGAGCAGCCAGTATGTCCTCTCTGAGATCACAAAACATGTGCTTATAATAGGCCAAATCCAAGTACATTTTAAAAGAGAAGGAATAGGACAAAAGATAGAGAATATACAAAAGCTACCATTCATTGACTGAACATTAAATCTTAGGTATATTTTTGGGGGTTATATAATTATCATGATCATTTTAGTATATAGATATTGTCAAGAATTTAGACTAGTGTCTTGCACTTAGTAATTGCTCAATTAATGTTAATTATTATTGCTATTTGTGATAAATACTGCCTTAACCCGTCAACTGAAGAGTTGGGCAAAGGAGACGGGGGATCCAAAGTAAGAAACCCATATTCACTTTATTGCAACTTGAACTGACTTTATCAAAGAGGAAAGGGGGAAGAAAACAATCGCTCCAAGTGAAATTGCTCTAAATGCTCCAAGTGAAATTACACTTCCTAGGAAGTTGCTTGATTTTGGCTCTGGTTTCTTCCCACTTCACTTTGAAAAAAGTAGACTCTCACTCTGGAAATAAGCAACTCTTAGCTTGAGGAAGTCAGGATAATTCTATTCTATTTATAAAAAGCAAAGCAAATTCCAGAGAAGGCAGCAAGACTTGAGAGGGAGATTGGATTCCTTTGGAAGAAATGTTTCCCAGGATCTTGAAAGTGGATAGTTTCAGCCAAATCAGCTTACTTTGGTATTTTGGAGGGTAGTAGAAGCTTCTCTATCAACATTGTCTAAGGTTAGCGATCTCTGCATCCCAACCTCTGACAATAGCTCTAAGAAAACCTGGCTGAGAGCAAAACTTCAATTATCAATTGCTACTTCAGTAAGGAGTGTCAGGAAGGGCTCTTTAGAGTCACTAAAAAAATCATTGATAAAAGAAGTGTCCAAATCCTCAGCAGGGAGCATAAATCTTGGAAAGCTCCTGGGAGTAAGAGGACGCACAAAGGGGAAACACAGTTAATCACTGTCACTATGTCTAGTTCTAAAGCCCGGGCATTACATTTATAAATGCAACTCTTGCTAATTCTCTAGGCCTAGGCACATCGGTATCAACTACCCTCCCCATGACTTCCCTCTTTTTATCCAGGGCTGTCACCCTTTAAGAAAGCACTCACCAGGCCCCTCTCACTGGTCTTTAGATTGTTATGATGATTAATAAGATAATTTTAAGCAACTGAAGGAAGCCCTGTGGGCTTCAAAGTGCAGAGAAAACTGGGAGCAGGGTGTTATGGCAATTTTGGTCTCAAATTGCTTTATACCGTAAAAGGGATAGATTCACCATAGGAAAGGACTAGGCCATTGGGAGCGCAGTGAACCCCATATGTTCCCAAAATAGCAGTAAAACATACCTGGCAAGCATATCAAAGAAGACCAGGCCTACGGTGGGCTAGAAACTTCCAGGAAAACACAAGAAGTTACTACAAAGTGGGTAGGACCAAAATAATGTTTGGTACAGGGGACATATTTGGAAGTGTCTGTTCTGTACACAGTGACCCCCTTATAACTCCACTTTGATTAGCAAAGGTGTACCAATAGCTTGTATTACATGACCCTAGCCTCCTGACCAGAGCTGGTTTATCTAGGTTTAAGTAGTTGGCTCAAGTCAGGTCTATCGGTGTGATATGGGAACTGGAACAAACAAAGTCAGTACCTTTCGTGTAACTGAACTGTAACTTATAAACTCAAGAGACGAGGGAGCTATCTGTTGCTCACTATGTGATATAATTTGCTAAGAGAGAAGAAATAAGGAGATATGCCAAGGGAAGCATATATAAGACATAGAAAATCACCTTAGGTTGCTGACAACTTTCCAAAACCCAGTCCATTCCTAAATTCCAGTCACGTTGCTCTTGTGTTTAAGCTACCTTCAGCTGGTTTACACCCTTTGCAACCAAAAGATATTAATGAATAAATAACATGTATAAAGGGGAGCTGCTGCATCAGCTTGTGGTGTCACCATGAGGCAGTATAGGCCCAGTGATGACACATATTTCAAGGTTTTCAAGAAAACTGCAAACATATTTTATGTGAAATCATCTACCTTTTATACACTGGCAGTAAATTCAAATTGTGAAAAGAACATGGATCAAGATAAGTACACCTGTGGCCTGAATGCGGCTTGTGAACCCTTGAGTTGTGACCTCGGTGAGCAAAATCTGTCTTACATGTTGCTTCCTTACTTCTTAGATCTTTCATCTATTTTTATCTTTTCCATATGCGCCCATTTGTACATTGCATTATACTGCTTAACAGGACCCACAGTTACTGACTCACTTTGATTCTATTTCCTTTTTCGGTCTTGCTGGCTAGTTAGTTTAACATTTCATAATCATTAAAAATGGAGATTGTGCAGCCAAACTATTTACGTTCAAATTCAACTTCTACAAATTATTAGCAGAGTGTTCCCAGTTTCTTTACAGATATTGTCAGAAGTTTGGGGTACTGGAGTTCCCCCATTTATCAAATGGAATAGTAAATTCAATGCTTAGAGTAGTACTTGGTGTATTTATTACT
This sequence comes from Ateles fusciceps, assembly GCA_036589455.1. Lineage (NCBI taxonomy): Eukaryota > Metazoa > Chordata > Mammalia > Primates > Atelidae > Ateles > Ateles fusciceps. The sequence continues at coordinate 71,217 of JAZHEH010001795.1, read as the reverse complement.
GTATTATTAAAATTACTATTATTGCTTTGACTACTCTGACTAGCCATCATTTCTACCAGTCCAAACTCCCACAAAGTACCAGTCTCATCCCTTCTCCCTGATCAGCAATGACTTTTGAGCCCTAAGGTTTCTGTCCACCTTCTGGTATCACCAATTTTTCTGGTCTTTGCTGACTGACCCTCAGTGAAAAAAAGTCCCTCTAATTTCTCTGTATAGCACTGAAAGCAGCTGTTTACGCAATCTCTAATGTTTTGAATAGTAAAGAATAGCTTTTGGGTACAGTGTCCCTTATATTGTGCCTATAAAAAAAGACTCGGCCAGGCGCAGTAGCTCATGCCTGTAATCCCAGCACTTTGGAGGCCGAGGCGGGGTATCACGAGATCAGGAGATCAAGATCATCCTGGCCAACGTGATGAAACTCTGTCTCTACTAAAAATACAAAAAAAATTAGCCAGGTGTGGGTGGCACGTGCCTGTAGTCCCAGCTACTTGGGAGGCTGAGGCAGGAGAATTGCTTAAACCCAGGAGGCAGAGGCTGCAGTGAGCAGAGATCGTGCCACTGCACTCCAGCCTGGGTGACAGAGCAAGGCTCCATCTCAAAAAAAAAAAAAGACTCTTATTTATGGTTGATTCCTGGGTTCTGCCTAGTGTTCCAGTCTTTTTCCTGCCACCAACTTATGTATCAGCCATAACGAAACACTATTTCCTGAACACAGCATATTTCTGGTATCTCCATTCATTTACACATGGTGTTCCTTCCACCTGCAATGCTTTCTTTCTGTATATGTTGACAACTCCAATTTATCCTTCAGAGAGTCAAATGTCATCTCCTCTAGCAAGTCTTCTCTGACACTCTAACCCCCAAATCACCCATATATTACTTGCTCATAGTAATGACTTTCTCACTTGGCAAGTTTGCCAAAACTCCCCTCCTTGAGTTGACTCAAGTTTCCTCTAACCCTCAGTGTCCTTATCTAAAAACTGAGCATAAGTATTGTGAATTATCTTAGTATGGTCCACGGCATATGGTATGTAATCAAGAAATGCTAAATGTTAGCTAGAGTTTTGTCTGTCTCCCAGCTGAGCTGCAGGGCAAGATTGAGGTCTCAGATTTTTGTATTCCCAGGCTGTAGCACAGAGCTAACTACATAGAGGGCTCTCATGGCATATATATTGAACCAAAAAAACGAGATGAATAACTGAATGCTGCTTCCCCATTTCAAAACCATCTGCCTTACATAAGTGGAAATGGTTAATATATATGACCAGGTTTAATTAAACCAAGGCTGCAGATCACATTCAAGTTATTATCTTGTAAAAATAGTACTCTGAACACCTTTCCACGTTCTCTGTTCAATACATGTAAATCATGCCATCATTGACCAGCAAAATGTTCCCAGCTCAGGGCGCTATTCCTAAGTCTAGCTTTCTAAGGAACAAAATATAGGCCATCTTAGCATCAGGAGGTGTGGGTAACCCCCCATATAGGCATCGAGGAATGAGAGCTAAGCAGAACCCTGGTACAGTTAGGGCTTGAAGAATATCTCACTTTATAGTGTTACTACTCAGCTATTTCCTTTTATATAATCCTTTACATAATCATATATTAGTTTATAGAATTAGGGCTTGAAGAATCCCTTTATATAATCCTCTATATATAATCATATAATAGTTGGTAGTATGAGTGCCTAAAGAATATCTCCCTACATAGATACCTATAATTATATCTTAGTTTATAATCGGAGGAATGCCTAGAGTGGACATAGTACAGAGCATGAATTAAGGAATAAGCAGCCTATAATCAGAGGAATGCCTAGAGCAAACACAGTGCAGAGCATGATTTAAGGGGGAAAATAGTTATACCAGGGACAAGAATCCATGGCCCAGGCGGCAGCGTTCAGTATCGTAAAGATACCCGCTGTATGGCAGACTTGGGCAGAGCCACTCCTCCTGATAAAGGAGTTGTAGGACCTTGCTCGAGTTCTTGTGGAAGGCTGCCCTCAGACCGGCAACCCACCTTGGTGACTGTGAACTTTATCAGCTCTTGCTACTGTGCTGCTTGAAAAGCATCTTCCTATAGAAATCATTGGAAGCTGTCAGAAGGTGGCGGTAACCTTTACAGCTCCGTCACTGCTATGTGACTTAAAGCATCCTCCTATAAATCTTCTTAGAAGTAGTTTGCCCATAGATAGAAGTACTGCACACTGCACCCTCTTCACTGCGCACGGCCCACCTTCAAGCCTCGGTGACCTAATGGGGGTGGACCCCTTACTGCACACAGCCCTTGCCTTCATGGGAATGGGCCTCTTGCTGTGCACTGTCCACCTCCTGGCCTAGGTGACCTAATGGGGGGTGGACCCCATGTTTTATTGCTCATGACCCTATCACTATTCTTAAAGATGATTTCACTCACTGCCCTGCCCCCTAACCTACACAATAAATACTCATGCTTCTGGACATTCGGGGCCTCGCCTGACTCCGCTTATAGGTAGTGTGACCCCCCGAGCCCAGCTGCATTTTCCTTGTACTTCTGTGTCCTGTCTCTTTATTTCTCAGATCCTGCGCCTCAGCACAGCTTAAGGCTTACCCCATGACCCTATGGGGCCATCAGCCCTACAAGGAGGCATTAGCTAGATAATATTCTTTGAAACTTAGCTATTTCCCTAAGACACTAGGAGAAAGAGTTTTAACCTTGTTGTTTATCCAGAGCTGTTTTTGCCCAGTAAAAGGTTCTCTTAAACTCACCCCTTCTCTAACCCTACCCAGTCCTTCTCCAATTCATATTATGTTAATGCTCATTACCTGCCTCGGGTACTAAGGTTCTTCCTGCCTGGAATACCCTTTTCCCTTCCACTCTGCATTAATTTCCTAGGACTGCTATGACAAAGTGTCGCTTAAACAATGGGGATTTATTGACCCATAGTTCTGGAGGATAGAAGTATGAAATCAAGGTGTCAGCAGCGTTGGTTCCTTCTGAGAGCTGTGCAGGAAGAATCTGTCTAGGCCTCTCCTTGGGCTACAGATGGTTGTATTCTCCATGCCTCTTCACATCATATTCCCACTGTGCGATCTCACTTTAACTTTATTACCTCTATAAAGACCCTGTCTCCCAAATAGCCACATTCTAAAAAACTAGTAATTAGGACTCCAACATATATTGGGGAACACAATTCAACCCAAAGCAAAGGACATACAAATTGGAGGCAGAGAGAACAATAAGGGAGCTATTATAATAAGCTAGGTCAGATATAATGAAAAAATAAGCAAAGACGATACAAGTAGGGATAGAGAGCACACAAAGGTTCAAGAAGAAAAATCTAGAAGGTAAATAAAAAGGAAGAGTCATAGATGACTGTAGGCTTTATAGCTTGGTTGATTAGGTCACTGTCAATCACAAGATAGAAATGGGAGTGGAGGGTTTAATGACATATGAAGGGTTTTAGAAATATTAAGTGTACAGTACTGAGATATGAGTTAATGAATAATTAATCTAGGCTCAGGAGAAACATTCAATCTGGAGATGCAGACAGTGATCAGCATATAAATGGCAGTTAAAACTCAAGTGGACAAGATAACCCAAATAGGATTACAGAGTGGCAAGAGAAGAGAGTGAACAAATGGTCAGAGGCAGGTAGCAATTTACGAAACAGTATTGTCATGGAAGACAAGGCGGAGGTTAAATAAGAAAAAAGTGGCTAACAGCCTTGAATGTAGCAGACAGTCAAGTGGGCTGAAGATCTAAAGAGAGGGCACTGAATATGACAGATCTTTAACTTTGGCAAGAGCAGTTTCAGTGATGGTTTAAATGGAAACTGCACAAAAAAGGGGAGTGGTAATTTAAATGAGTTCTGTCAAAGAAATATTTAGACAAGGGAAAAAACGTGCTTGCAAGCTTAAGATTAGGCAGTATGGCATAATAGGCATAGACTTCGTAGACTTGGGTTCAAATCTCAGCTCTGCCACTTACTAGCTATCAGCTTAGCCAGAGTTGCATGATTTTGCTGTGCCCCAAGTTCCTTAACTGAACAATGAGGAAAATAATAGTATCTACTTAATAGGACTGTTGCGAACATTATATACATTGATACCTATGAAGTGTTCAATAGAGGACATGGTACAAAGTAGGTCTTCAATATATGTCAGCAATATTAGGTGGATAGGGTTGGATGAGTGGGAAAATCAAAGAATAAGAAGAAATTTAAGAAAATAAGAGAGAGAAGGAAGCTAACAGATGAAACAACTTAGAAAGTACAAGAGAGGATGGATCTCTTACACTTACTAGCTGTATTGACCTTGGGTAAAGTACTTTCCTGTGCCTCAGTTTTCTCATCTACAAAATAGCAATGATAATAGTGTCTACCTCACAAGATTACTGTGAGGATGAAGTGAAATGATGCATGAAACATACAGAGTACTGAAATTAAAGGAAATAATGCATAAAATTTAAAAAGCCATATGCTCTAAAACAGTGATTGTATATTCTGCAGTAGGGAATGGGAATGGGCGTTCTGATATGGGATGGGAACAGGCATATTCCTTTTCCACCTTTCACAAATAGGGCATAGTAAGCCTCTGTTACTAATAGAGTGTGTTATATTCCTTAGGTGTATTGGGAATGAAAATTAAATGAGAACATCTAACTTCTAAGGCAGTAGTTCTAAAACTTCAGTGTGTATCCAAGTCACCTGGATGGCTTGTGAAAAAAGATACTGATTGTTTTATCACAATCAGTATGAGTTTCTGAATCAGTGCATCTGGGGTGGGGCCTGAAAATTTGCATTTCTAAGAGGTTCCCAGGTGATGCTGATGCTGTTGGTACAAGTACCGTACTATGAGAACCTCACTCTAAGCTAGTGGTTCTCAACCTTTACTGCACATCAGAATTACCTAGGGGGCTCTTTAAAAATCCGTCTTCCAAGCTGTGCCCCAACCAATTACATCAGTATCTCAGAGGAGGGGGACAAAGTTATCAGTATTTTTAAAATATCCCCAACTGATTCCAGTGTGTGGTCAAGGTTAGAATTGTTTTAGGGAAGCCCACCCTAAACCACAAGTTTCCCTTTACACGCACATCTAACATGCATACCTACCTTATCCCTAAAAGGGAGCTGCAAAAATAAGTGGAAATTTCAAGGCCAGAAATGAGTGGAACTTTCAATGTATAGAACAGAGGGGCTACAATTTTCTATTTGTGTGACTTGTTCTTGCTTTTACTGCATTGTTCTCTTGGAATTATTTGGCTTTTTTCTTCTTTCTCTCAATTCCCTTCCTCTCACTCTTCTCTCCTTCTGAGTTCCTTGAGACTAAACTTACAGCTCCCACTGGTAAGGACTTGGGGGAAACAGAGTGCATAACTTAAAAGGAATCGTGTGCCAGCAGGACTGAAAGTTTAAAAAAAGGTTTCCAAGCAAATAATTTTCACAATTTCGTGACAAACAGTGCTACAAAATCTTGTGATCTTTTCTTAAAGCAGATGAGATTTTTCTAGTGCTAATAAATTTATTGTAATATATTTTGTTGAAGTACATTGAAGAGACTTTCTGTGTTTAAGCATAGTTGACCCTTGAAAAACACAGGTTTGAACTGCATGGGTCCACTTATACATAGATTTCCTTCCACCTCTCCCACCCCTGAAAGAGCAAGACCACACCCTTCTCTTCTTCCTTCTTCTCAACCTTCTCAACATGAAGATGGCAAGAATGAAGACCTTTATAATGATCCACTTTCACTTAATGAACAGTAAATATATTTTCTCTTGTTTATGATTTTCTTAACGTTTTCTTTTTCTAGCTTACTTTATTATAATAACACAACATAATATGTATAACATACAAAATATAGATTAACTAACTGTTTATATCATCAGTAAGGCTTCTGGTCAACTGTAGGCTACTAGTAGATAAGTTTTGGGGAATCAAAAGTTACATATGGATTTTCAGCTGTGTGGGATCAGCACCTCTAACCCCTGTGTTGTCCAATGCTCAAGAGTAGTTTCAAATGCATTTGAAACCTTCTTCAGATAATAATGTTATAAAACAATGGTTAGTATGAAATTAAATTGTATTAATTGACATGAACAAGTTAGCAATAAGTTTACTAAGCTTTTCTTAAAGGAATATTAGATCCCAAACATAAAAACATAATCCACCTTGATTGTATAAGATAAATAATTCAAGATTCATTCTCTTTAATACAATAGAATTTCAAATAGAATGATTGTCGATTATTTCTTTTTTTACAAATGACTTCCTGTCTCATTCAGAATAAAAGCCAAAATCTTTACAAGTTCCTATATGATCTAGCCCCCTCTATCTCACTGACCTTATATCCCGTTACTCTTCCTCCTCTCCACTCCAGTGATACTGACCTTTTAACTACTCTTTGAACACACCATGCCTTTGCACTTGCTAGTTCCTCTGTCTAGAACACCCTTCCCCTCCGGTATTCTCATGGCTGGCTCCTCCACTTCATTCAGATATATTCTTTAATATCACCCCAATTCAACATGTCCTGTAGCCTTTCTCCTGTCTTATCTCCACTCAACGCATATGGTTATTGTTTGGTGTTTGTCCCCTCCACCAACACCTCTTCATTAGAATATAATCCGTAAGAGGGCGTATTTTCCCCATAGTCTTGTGTGGTGATGATACAGAGTAGACTCTCAGTATGTAATTGTCAAATGAATGAATGAATGAATATAATAACACAATGTAATTTTGTGCCAATACCTTTCTCTGTCACAGCTCCCTACACTGGACTGCTGAGTAAGAACTAGGAAGGGACTCAAAACAAAGGAAATTGCAGAGCACTGGGAACTGTGGCATTCAATTGACCAAACAAAAACTTACAGAGTGAAATATTAGCCCTAAAACCTCAAACAACGCGTTTTCATCTCTTTGACCTGTGGGATATCATTAGGCTCTATCCACCGTCCTGCCACCCTTCCTGTACAGAAACATTAGAGAGACAAATATGTAAGAGATGTCACTGGTCCATAAGAGACCCTTTCTAACAAGTTTCTGCCACACCAGCTGTTAACTTTAACAGTAGAAGGAAAGATGGTGAAGCCCTCCTTCTCAAAACAATCTCCCTTACTGGACATGGATAATGCCAAAGTGGCATTAGCTTTTCTATTGAAGTTTCCTGCTCTTTCCTCTTTGTATGCCATTTTGACTTGAGTTCTTATTTCTTCTAGCTGGAATTCCCAGTCACTTGGCTTTGAGCATATGGACATCTGGTACTGAATGGAAGTCAATAAAAGTGAACCATTGAGCCATTCATGTGAAAAATGTTTGGTAAATGTTGGAATCAAATTCAACATTTATCTCCATATCCTTGGAAGGCTACTAATCAGTTAAAAAGGGAGTCATTGACAACACTCAGCATGGTCTTGACATTTATACACATCTCCTAGCAACATGATCAGCTACAAGCAATGCACCTAGCATTCGATAAATATTTGTAGAATGAATGAATTTATTCAAGTTACCTGCACTGCCATGGCGCCTCTCAGGAAATGGAAATTTTCTTTTTGAGCTAAAACTGCAGAGTCAACTGACTGCAGTTAACTAATGTGTAACTTGGCAACATTGCCCAGGGTACACCTCCTAAAAATCAAATGGATATTAGAACCAAGTTTGGAAGCTGGTCTGAGTAAGAAAAAGCTGTCCTTGCCGCACAAATTCCTTCCAACATACATGTAGTTTTACAGTAAGGTGAGGCACTGCCACCCTTCTCATAATGGAATTTCCAGTCAAATTGAATTTCCAGTTAAATAGTGCACTGTCCCTTTAAAAAGCCAGGCAAGATGGAGCTCTCCTAGCTCACAGTTAGAGGCTTCAGACAACCTGACAGGGTTGCTGCAGGGTGGAAAAAAGAAAGAATGCCAGGAGGGAGGAAGTCGAGACTCTAATACCTGGAAGAGAAATCAAGGATCCAACCACACAGCCATTGAACTGAGCGCGCCTCTCCCGCCCTTGGCAGCTCCCCTGGGCTCTAAAAAGCACCACCTCCCCTCCCCTCCCCTTCTTATCCAACCCCACTCAGCTCCACCCTCCAGGTCTTCCTTGAAAGAGGCTATTTCGCCGCTCAGAGGGGATGATAAAAGGAAGGTGGAGTGGGAGGTGGCAGTTGGTAAAGCAAAATGAAAGGAACTTACTTTCGGAATCTGCGCCTCCGAAGGCATCCTCTCCTCCCAGCCCCAGGGCAAGGGCCGACGGGGCGGGGCCGGGATTAAGCTGGTGGACCCGGGGTCGTCACTCCCTCGGACTACAAACGTAGTTGAATGAGGAGTTAGGGGGAATGGGCACCAACCAGGGCCGAGGTACAGTCTATTTTAATTATCTCAAGGGAAGACAGAAAAGTGTGAAGAGTGTTAGCCAGAGGAAGGAGTGGAGGTGAGCTCTAAAACCTTCCTTTTCCTTCCTTTCTGGTTAGCTTCCCCTCTCCCGGCATTAGCGATATTAAGGGCAATGATTTTCCTTTTTCCTCCTTTTGGTCTCTCTCAGCTGCCAGTCCCGACCCCACCCAGCGGCTCCACCCCATCCACTGCTACACATTCTGTCAATCATCAGCCCCTTTAAAGCTGCATCGCACAACTTGGTTGTTCGTCTCACTTAGGCGGGCGGACAGGATCATGGTCCTCCGACCTTCCAACAATACCCCGGACCTTTCCAACAACACCCCGGACCTTTCTGCTGGGTTTATGAAGTGAGATTGTTTGCTAGTGGCGGCCTCTCCTCCCGCTTTGTCCTGGAGCTTGAATACTGACTGGGCTCCACCCAAACTTCCGGCAGGGGCAGGTCCCACCACACCCCACCCCATCTCTTTACATTACTTTGTTTCCGGTAAAAGTGGTTACTTAGGCTGCCAGATCCCCAAGAAAGCTTTCTGTGCGCCCTATTTGGCGCCGCCCACTCCCATGCAGTCTTTGGACTGAACTGGCTGCAACAGCTCTGGGGTCTCTGGGGCTTCTTGGTTCTGCCTGGCCTGGGATGCTCAGTCTTCCCCGTCTCATCTCTCCTCTGTGTGAGTCCATGTTTCTGACTAGAATGGGGGAGGAGGAAGGAGGAAAGGGTGGGGATTTCTAAATTCACCCCAAACAGCAGTTTCTTACTACCGCCCCACCTCGTAACTAGGCAGCTCAAAGTCAGAGAAGGACCCTGAGATTCCATCCCACAGGTATAATTGGAACTCCAGAATGACCCATGAGAAATCATGTTTAATCTCATTCCCCCCTTTCAGTTAATGACAATACCTGGTTGCTTAGGTCAGAAATCTTGGAGCCATCTCTGACAATTCTTTTCACAAGTCTCATCCAATTCTTGAGGAAATCCCCTTGGCTCTATCCTAAAAATGTGTTCAGCATCCGACCATTTCTAACCCTTTCCACTACTACTGCCCTGACCCTGGCCATCACCATCTCCCAGATGGATGGCTAGTACAGTGTCCTCACTGGTCTCCCTCTTCCACATCTGCCCGGCTAAAATCTGTTCAACAGCTGGCAAACAAATAGTCTTTCTTTTTTTCTTTTATTCTTATTTATTTATTTATTTTGCGTTTTAGTTTGGGAACAAATAGTCTTTCTAAAAGGCAAATCTGACCAGGTCTCACCTCTGTTTAAAACCTTTCAGTCAAGCCAGGCGCGGTGGCTCACGCCTGTAATCCCAGAACTTTGGGAGGTCAAGATGGGTGGATCACGAGGTCAGGAGTTTAAGCCCAGCCTGGCCAGGATGGTGAAACCCCGTCTCTCCTAAAAATACAAAAAATTAGGCGGGCATGGTGGTGGGCACCTGTAATTCTGGCTACTCTGGAGGCTGAGGCAGAGAATTGCTTGAACCTGGGAGGCAGAGGTTGCAGTGAGCCGAAACTGCACCACTGCACTCCAGCCTGAGCGACAGAGTGAGACTCCGTCTCAAAACAAAACAAAACAAAACAAAAAACCTTTCAATCATTTTCCACTGCAGTTAGTTAGCATGCAAATTGTCTTCTATTATCTACAGGGCCCTCAAGATCCACCTGTCCCCTGCCTGTCTCTTTGACTTGATTTGTAAACACCTTGTTCACACTGCTGTAGCTATGCTGACCTCCTTTTCATTCCAATATATTAAGATCTCTCTCACCTCAAGGCCTTTGCACTTCCTTTTCCTTCTGTCTGATTATACCCATGATGGGCTCCAATATCCTACATATCTCAGAAAAACTTTCCCTTATCGTGCATATTAAGGTAACTCCCACAGTCCGGGCACTCTCTATGATCTCATTTCATTTTATTTTATCACAGCACAGATCACAATTTAATCTAATATGTGTGTTTGTTTCTGTGACAAAGAAGTCTCCCACTAGAGTATAAGCTCAATAAGAGCAGGGACATCATCTATTTTGCTCACTGCTCTATCCACAGCATACTGAACAGTGGCTGTCATATAGTAGGGACTCAATAAAAATTTGAAAGAACAATTAAAGGCAATATCATCAGGGATTCATCTGGGTGATAACTTTTTAAACAATAAACCAAAAAAGAAGACAGGAAAGAAATACACATCTGATATGAACCACTTTCCCTATTTCTTCTTCCTTAGAACATCTGCTTGAATATTCTGCCTCTGGGCTGGGTTGGTAACATGATTGGAACAGTCACATAGTAGAAGTGTGCTTTCTGGTTGGTTTTAGGGTTGTCAGTTGATAGCTGATGGTTGACTTGTGTTCTTGATTTAAAGATGAAGGGAAGAATAAAATCAGAGACATTGGTTACATAAAGCAAGAAGGGTCGTTTAAGCAATTCTGTAAACTATGACCTTGATACAGGGTCGTAAGAGGCAGCCATTTTCCTTCACCGGTAGAAGAATATAGGGCCATTTAGTCTCAACAAGAGAAGACTTAGGCCGGGCGCAGTGGCTCATGCCTGTCATCTCAGCCCTCTGGGAGGCCAAGGCGGGCAGATCAGGAGGTCAGGAGTTTGAGACCAGCCTGACCAATATGGTGAAACCGCGTCTCTACTGAAAGTATAAAAATTAGCCGCGCGTGGTAGCACCTGTAATCCCAGCTACTCAAGAGGCTGAGGCAGGAGAATCGCTTTATCCCGGGAGGTGGAGGTTGCAGTGAGCCGAGATCGCGCCATTGCACTCCAACCTAGGCAACAGAGTGAGACTCCATCTCAAAAAAAATAAAAGAGAGAAAATTTAGGAGGACAACAATCTTTTCTTTCAGGGTTGTCTTGAGCTGTCATTAACATGTCATTGATTCTTTATACCTCCTATGTCCTAACCTCAACTATCTGCCTGTTCATAGAGGTTACTCAGCCCAAATCTCTGGACCTCTAGCCATGAATGCCAAGCAGCTCTTACTAGATTGCTACTTATACCTGAGCATAATATTATAGGGAGGTTTGATGGATACCATAGTTATGTTCTTAGCACAATGCTAAGCACTGTGGACCGTAGGAAAAGAAAGGACCCTTTCAATAAATTTCCCCTTTCTCTAACTTTTTTTTTAACTTTTATTATTTATGCTAGCAAATGTCTACTTCTCGTTTATTGCCATATATTTTTTTGTGTCTAACAAAAAGTTGGTGCTCAATGAATACTTGAGCACCAACTTAATGAAGAATGAATGAATGAAAAAATGAACAAAGCATGATTGGCCTAGACCTAACCCAACTCCTGATTTTTCTGTGTTTCCATTTCCATGTTGTTTAAAAATATAGTTAGTTAGTTGTAGTCCGGGCGTGGTGGCTCATGCCTGTAATCCCAGCAGTTTGGGAGGCCGAGGCAGGCGTATCACCTTAGATCAGGAGTTCGAGACCAGCCTGGCCAACATGGTGAAACCCTGTCTCTACTAAAAATACAAAAAAATTAGCCAGCATGATGGCAATCTCCTATAATCCCAGCTACTCGGGAGGCTGAGGCAAGAGAATTGCTCGAACCCGCGGTTGGAGGTTGCAGTGAGCTGAGATCGCGCCATTGCACTCCAGCCTGGGCGACAGAGCAGGACTCTATCTCAAAAACAAACAAACAAACAAACAACAGTTAGTTGTTTCTGTGCTATCTTTCCAAATTGTATAAGCTCCTTGGGAGTATGATCTGTGTCTTGTTTATCTTTATATATTTTGCAGTGACTCCCACATAGCTTTGTACATAACGGATACTCCAGGCATGTTGATTTGAATTCAACTCTGTACTACACATGGGACCTCAGTCAGCCATGTAGCAAGGTAACAAGACCCCGAGATGTGAAAGGCAATTGAAGTATAGTAGAAAGAGGACAGGATTTGGAATGAGAAGAACTCCAGTTCCAGATTTGTCTCCGCTGAGCTGTGTGACTCTGAGGCAAGTTACATAACCTCTCTGAGTTTCAGCTTCTTCACACAGAAACATGAGGGACAATATACTGCTCTCAAGCTCCTCTGTGCATATATGAAGATGGCTAAGAAAGTAGAGATTCTGACCAATAAAGTACTTTGGGCTAGAAAACAGTTCTTGTGGGAATTATAGGAGGCTCTGATGGTTTTGACATCAGAGAACATTTACACTATTTCTGAGAATCAAGGCAGAGTTATTTGTAAGGATGATGCAGAGGGTCTTAGCATCTGACATCAGGCAAGCTAAGACTGGGTTGAAATTGAGACCTCCCTGAAAACTGGAAATTTCTTTTTTTTTTAAATATATATTCTTTATTGCATTTTAGGTTTTGGGGTACATGTGAAGAACATGCAAGATTGTTGCATAGGTACACACATGGCAGTGTGATTTGCTGCCTTCCTCCCCATCACCTATATCTAGCATTTCTCCCCATGCTATCCCTCCCCAACTCCCCACCCCCCCACTGTCCCTCCCCTTTTCCCCCCCCCACAGACCCCAGTGTGTGATGCTCCCCTCCCTGTGTCCATGTGTTCGCATTGTTCAGCACCCGCCTATGAGTGAGAATATGTGGTGTTTGATTAAAAACTGGAAATTTCTATAGAACACAGGTTACAAACCAACAGTCCATAAGTTAAATTTTACCAGCAGATGTATTTTGTTTAATCTGCAATGTATATGCACATGTGTATGTGCATGTGTGCCTGTGCAGGTGTTGACTAAACAAATTATCAACATTGAAAAATTTAGAGATATATGAAAATCTGTATTTTCATCCTTAAGCCTGTTTTCCAGAGTGCTGTCAATCTGTTGGAAATCAGCAGTGCCTGGCCCCTCTAGATATGCCATGATCTCGTCAGTTTATTACAGCCCTCACCTGAACATTTCACTTATTTTTGTTACCAGTTTGGCCTGTGTATGCATTTCAGTTTCTAACCGTTGCTAAGAAGAAATGACTAAGAGTTGACTGCAAGAATACATAGTTAAATATAGTATTTATCCTCTAGTTAAGGCAACACTTGAAAGCTCTTGATTATCCCTAAATGTCCAAGAGTGGTTTTCCAAGTATCTTACAAAATTGTTTTGGCTTCAGGGTTATGCACCCATTTTGAGGCCATATTTAATATGTAGTTTGGATTGCATTTACAGAAAACACCTCATACACTCATGCTATACTTTTTTGTTACCTTCCCAACTAGAATGTAATTCTCTGAGGATGGGGACAGAAGCCACATCTAATTTGGTTAAGTTCAAGAAATAAATTACTGCACATTCATCACATAGAAAAACTGTGCTAGATTCCAAGCACATGAAGTTAGATGGCTCATTTCTTTTCTTTAAGGAGCTTCCAGTGGACAGAGCCACATCTAATTTGATTAAGTTCAAGAAATAAATTATTGCACACTCATCATGTAGAAAAAACTGTGCTAGGTTCCGAGCACATGAAGTTAGATGGCTCATTTCTTCCCTTTAAGGACCTTCCAGTCTGAAATTTTCCCGTGATTTCCATCTCCTGGGGTGACTTTGGACTCCCCCGGCAATACCCATTTACTCTTAAACACATTCCAACCTGCCTTCCTTCTTCATGACTTCATGAATGAAATGGCTCTTCTGAAGGTCTCCAAGTTGCCTCCATGTTGCTAAATCAAATAGTTACATTTTAGTCCTTAACTCACTGTACCTTTCAGCAACATTTGGAATAGTTGATCGCCACTGCTGTCTTGAAGCAGCCTTTTTCTCTTAACTTCTATGTGAAAAAGCCATGATTTACTCTTATTCGACTGGCTGCTCCTTTTCCATCTTCTTTCTCCTCCTCTACCAAAGTGTAAATATTAGAGTACTTCAGGGCTTCTCCTTAAACTTCTTTTCTATCTATATTCTCTCTCTAGGTGATCTCATACAGTCCTATGACTCTAAATATAAGCTGATGAATTCCTAAATTTATATCCCAAAACCAAACCCCTCTAAACTCTAGATCTATATGTGGTATCACAGTTAAAAAAGCAAGTTCTAAAGCCATACCATCTTTGTGTATATCATGGTTCTGTCATGAAGTAGCTGTGTAATGCAAGGAAAGTTACTTAACCTCTCTGAGCCTTAGTTTTCACATCTGTTAAATGGAGACAATAATTGCAACACCTCATGACTGAATTTTTGTCACCTGTCTCAATCAACTCTTTATAAGTATCCAGAGTAATCTTTAGTAATTACACACCAGATCATGTCGTTATCCTGCATAGTGACTTCCAGTGCACTTGTGATAAAAGTCTACATCCTTACCATGGCCTACAAGGTCTTGTATGATCTGTCCATTGGCTGCTCCTCCTAACTCGTCTTCTGTCACTCTTCCTCCGGGCCTCAATACACCAAAGTCACCGACCTTCTTTTCTATAATTCCTCAAATTTGGTATGCTTTTTCTCATCCCAGGGCCATCACACATGATATTCTTTCATTCAAATACTGTTATACTCACAGTTCGTCTGGCTTGTTTCTATTAATTATTCAAGTAAAAATTAACTACAGTTCAATACAACACAATGGATAGATCTTAATACCAAAATATTGAGTGAACATAGCAAGTCTTAGAAGAACGTATATGGTTTAATACCAATTTATAAAGTTCAAAAACAAGCAGAACTAAACAATATATTGTCTGTTCATACATATATGTAAGATAAAACTTTTTTTAAGGCAAGGGAAGTACTAATATAATCTAAGGTTACTTCTGGGAGGGAGGTAGGAGAATGGGATAGAAAAGATACCCGTAGGTAGATATGAGTTATTGGTAACGTACTAGGTTTTGGGTTGGGTGGTGGGTTCACATGTATTTGTTATATGATTAAAAAAGGAAATGACATAAATGGACCAATAATAATAGTGTGTCAGGAACCAAGGATTGTCATTAATCTATTTTTTAATATCTGAAGTCCATTAACAATGTTTTTAAAAAACTATGAGGGATCAGAGAAGAACATATTTTTTAAATATTGGAATGTGAAAACTATTTTAAAACATTTTCCCAGTAGCAAAAACCACAAAGTGGCAGATTTGTTTATGGACAACATTTAAATATCCTACTGCATACCGATATTGTTTGGCTGTATCCCCACCCAAATCTCATCTTGAATTGTAATTTGCACAGTTCCCACATGTCATGGGAGGAACCCGGTGGGAGGTGATTAAATTATGATGGCAGGTCTTTCCTGCACTGTTCTCATGATAGTGAATGAGTCTTACCAGATCTGATGTTTTTAAAAATGGGAGTTTCCCTGCACAAGCTCTTTTTGACTGCTGCCATCCATGTAAGATGTGACTTGATCCTCCTTGCCTTCCATCACGATTGTGAGGCTTCCCCAGTCACAAGGAACTGTAAGTCCATTAAACCTCTTTCTTTTGTAAATTTCCCAATCTCAGATATGTCTTTATCAGCAGTGTGAGAACAGACTAATACATACTGTAAGTAAAAATAAAAGGCAAAAGGCAAATTGGGTGAAAATTTTGCAGCAATGCAACAAAAGGTTAACGTCCTTAATATATAAAGTGTTCTCATGGACACAGGGAGGGGAGTATCACACACTGGGGTCTGTCGGGGAAAAAGGGGAGGGATAGTGGGGGGGTGGGGAGTTGGGGAGGGATAGCATGGGGAGAAATGCCAGATAGAGGTGATGGGGAGGAAGGCAGCAAATCACACTGCCATGTGTGTACCTATGCAACAATCTTCCATGTTCTTCACATGTACCCCCAAACCTAAAATGCAATAAAAAAAAAAGAAGAAAAAAAAAAAAAAGAGAAAAATAAGAGGAAAATAAATCTTCTGGATTTCTAACATTTAAAAAAAAATATATATATATATAAAGTGTTCTTACAAATCTTAAGAAAAATAGCCATCAACATGGAGAAAGTAAAAGTATCAACTTAAAGTCAATTTTAAAAGTCAATACTATGGAAAGAACTGCCTTTTTAACAAATGGTGCGGGGGAAGACTGGATAACAACATGCAAAAGAATGAAATTGGGCTTTTACCTTACACTATATGCAACAATCAACACAAAAGGGATCAAAGTCCTAAGCATAAGAACTAAAACTATAAAATTTTTAGAAAAAAAACATGAGAAAAAAGTTTCATGTTACTGGACTTCACAGTGCCTTCTTGGATATGACATCAAAGGAAAAAATTGATAAATTGGACTTCATCAAAATTAAAAACTTCTGTGCAGCAAAGTGCAAAGATGACCTCTAGAATGAGAGAAATATCTGCAAATCATAAATCTTAAAAGGAATTAATATTTAGAATCTGTAAAGAACCTCTAAAACACCACCAGCAACAAAAGCAACTCAATACAAAAATGGGCAAAGGACTTGAATAGACATTTCTCCAAAGATACAGGCATGGTCAATAAGCATATAAAAAAATGCTCAACAACATTATTCATTAAGGGAAGTACAAATCTATCTATCTATCTATCTATCTATCTATCTATCTATCTATCTATCTATGGTTCAGTACTGTCCACAGTTTCAGGCATCTGCTTGGGGTCTTGGGACACATCTCATGAATAAGGTGGGACTACTGTATATACTCAAAATAATTGAAAGCAGGGATTCAGATACTTGTATACTAATGTTGATAGCAGCATAATTCACAATAGTGAAAAGATGAAAATGTGGTAGCTCTATTTTTTATATTTTGAGGAACTTTCACACAGTTTTCCATAATGGCTGTACGAATATACATTCCCACCAGCAGTGTACAGGGCTATTTTTTTTCATATGCTTGCCAACACTTATCTTTTGTCTTTAATAATAGCCATGCTAACGAGTGTGAGGTGATATCTTATTGTGATTTCAATTTGCATTTATCTGATGATCCGTGATGTTGAGCACCTTTTCATATACTTGTTGGCCATTTTTGTGTCTCTCTTTGGAGAAATGTTTATTCAGGCCTTCTGATTTTTTTTTCTTTTTTATCTTTCCCACAGAACATTGATGTACTTTTGATAATTTTTCAAGTGAGCTATTCATTTTACTTATTTATTTATTTTGCTATTGGATTTGTGTGTTTTTTATACATTTTGGATATTCTTTATTAGATAGACGGTTTTCTCATATCTTCTCCAAATCTGTAGACAGTTGATGTAGTTTGGATATTTGTCCCACCCAAATCTTATGTTGAAATGTAATCCCCCCAGTGTAGGAGGTGGGGCTGTTGGAAGTTGATTGGATCATGGGAGTAGATTTTGGTTTAGCACCATCCCCTTGATGCTGTCCTCACAATAGTAGGTGAATTCTTATGAGATTTGGTTGTTTAAAAGTGTGTGGCACCTACCCTCTCTCTCTCTCTCTCTCTCTCTCTCTCTCTGGTACTTCTGCTTTTGCCATGTGATGTGCCTTCTCCCCTTTCACCTTTTGCTGTGATTATAAATTTCCTGAGGCCTCCCTAGAAGCTGAACAGATGCTTGCAAAGAATATTATATGCTTCCTGTAAAGCCTGCAGTACCATGAGGTAATTAAACCACTTTTCTTTATTAATTACCCAGTCTCAGGTATTTCTTTATAGCAATGAAAGAACAGCCTTAATACAGCTGCCTTTTCATTTTGTTGAGTTTCCTTTGCTGTGCAGAAGCTTTTTAGTTTGATGTAGTCCTACTTATTTATTTTTGCTTCTGTTGTTTGTACTTTTGGTGTCATTTCTAGGAAATCATTGCTAAAACCAATTTCAAGCAGATTTTTACCTTTTTTTTTTCTAGGACTTTTAGTTTTAGGTCTTATATTTAAGTCTTTAATCTATGTTGAGATTTTTGTGTATGTTTATGGTATAAGATAAGGGTCTATTTTATTCTTTGACATGTGAATGTTCAGTTTTCCAAACAATACTGAGAAGACTATACTCTCTCCACTGTGTCTTTTTGGTGCCCTTGTTAAAAATCAGTTGACCTTATAAGCTTGGGTTTATTTCTGGGCTCTCTATACCTTCCATTGGCCTATGTGTCAATTTTTATGCCAGTACCATACTATTTAGATTACAGTTCACTTTGTAATATAATTTGAAATCAGTTAGTGTGATGTCTCCAGCTCTATTTTTTTTAATTTTTTGATTTTTTGCTCAAGATTGTGTTACTATTAGGGGTCTTTTGTGGTTCGTAGAAATTTACAGAATTTTTTTTTTTATTTTGTGAGAAAAATGCCATTGGAATTTTGGTAAAGATCGCATTGAATCTGTACATTGCTTTAGGCAGCATGGACATTTAAAAATATTAATTATTTTAATCCACAGAACTATCATATGACCCATCAATAATCCCTCTTCTGTATATACCCAAACAAAATGAAATCAGCACCTCAGAGATATTTGCACTCCCAGTGTTCATTACAGAATTATTGACAATAGCCAAATTATCAAATCAACCTAAGTGTCTATTAATAGATGAATAAAGTAATTGTGACATGTCTATACACACACATATGTAATGAAACATTATTCAGCCTTTAAAAATGAGATTTTTTTATTTGCAATAATGTGGATGAACCTGGAAAACATTATGTTATGTGAAATAAGACAAACACAGAAAAAAGAATATTGCATGATCTTTCTTACATGTGGCATCTAGAAAAAGATGAAGTATAATACATAGAAACACACAGTAAAATGGTAGTTACCAGAGGCAGCGGTGGAAGGGAGGAGAAGGGATGGGGAGATGTAGGTCAAAGGGTATGAAGTTGCAGTTCTGTAGGATGAATAAGTCTAAAGATGTAATGTAAAGCATGAGGGCTATAGTTAATAATATTGTATACTGGAAATTTTTTAAGACAGTACATTTTAGGTACTCTTACAACAAAAAAAAAAGGCAAGTATGTGAGATGATGGATATGCTGATTGGCTTAACTGTAGTAATTACCTGTACATATATATGTGTATATATATACATATATATGTGTGTGTATATGTATATATATGCATCATGTTGTACACCTCAAACAGATACAGTAGAAATAACCCAAATATCCATTGATGGATGGCCAAAGGTAATATGTATACACATACAAAGGAATAGTATTTTGCCTTAGAACGGAATGAAATTCTATTACATGATGCAACATGGATGAACCTTTAATAAACACAAAAGAACAAATACTGTATGACTCCACTTATATGAGGAACATAGAATAGGCAAATTTATAGAAACAGAAACAGAAAATAGAATACAGGTTATCAGGGACTCAGGAAAAGGAGGAATGGGAAGTTATTTTTTAATGGTTAGAAAATTTCTCTTTGGGATTATGAAAAAGCTCTGAAAATGGGTATTGGCACAACATTGTGAATGTATTTAATTGTAGTCTTGAAGATGGTTACCACAATTTTTTTAATGGGCTATAAAATATCACTTGTACATGGATTGACATCACCATTTGGCAGTACCTCTCTGTGTGAAAAATAATGAAAATTTTCAAATAATAAAGTCTTATTACAAATCAGCATTGATGAACATTTTCAATTAATTTTGATGATAGAGAACACTAACTTTGAACTCAAATTGAGTGACATATTGTCTTTAAAAAATTTGATTCTGCTCAATAGTAAACCTGTATTACAAAAATATATTCAACTATATTAATAAAATAAACATATCAAATTATAATTAGAATTTCATCAATAAAACATTTATGGAAAAATTCAATAACTGTCCCCCTTGCTCTCTCCTTCATCTTGAGAATCAGTGAGCCCACAGGGAGTATGGTAACTGCTCTGCCATTTGGTTAAAAGAAGGCCCATGTGTATGGGACAGAACGGTTTTTCCAGTACTCTATACTGTCAAGTAGCCACCAATACATGGAACTCTTGCCATTAGAAATCCAACCATTCATTCTAAAGCTTGAAGTCTCCAAGTATGTCCTGCTAAAAATTAAACACCTGGAGAACTTTCAGTCAGGACAAGATGGCACAGACCCATTTCTCCCTGCTCCAACCCACTAAGTGGGAACTATAAACCCATGAAATAATGCACAAGACATCCAAATGAGAACTATGTGGTAAGAAAGTTGTAGGAGAAACATAAACTGATTTGTGATCTCAGGAATGAAGAAACAACATATCACTGGGGCATCTTATACCCCCTACCCCCACAACTGAAGGAGGTGACCCAGACCCAGCATTTCCTGACCTCCTTACCTAGAAACAAAAGGCAGCCCAAGTGGGATCATTCATTATATGGATCCAAAGGTAATCTCTCCCATCACCAGCAAGGTGGAGGGTACATTGGGAGTCCTACTAAATATAGAGATCAGGGGGAAGTGTTCTCCTTCCCTGAAGGTCTTGAGACTGCTGACAGATATCTACATGGGCAGGCCTAACTCACAAGAGAGACCCAGTTGCAAAAGCAGCCCAGCCTTGGAGGCCTATTTTTACCCTTGTGTACTGAGATTCTCTTCACACTGAGACTGCTGGACAAGACAATTAGATTCTTACTGAATCCTGCAGGCCTAACACTCCCCTCACATGTCCAAAGACCCTACAGCATTGTCATTGTAACCTCACCCAATAGGACATAATAAAAATCACTTGTAATATCAAAAGCCAAGAAAATCACAACTTGAATTAACAAAGACAATCAAGAGATGCCAATACTGAGATGTTGACTTCGATTTATCTAACAAAGAGACACAAGTAGAGGAATTTCACCGTAAGTATCTGGCTCAGGAAATGCTCTCCATTACCCACACTGGTGGTGGTGGTGAGGGCGCAGGCAAATTTTGCTACAACTACCTGCCAAGGAAGCATCTTTGACCATGCAATATGAGACCCCTTTCCACCAGATTTCCAGAAACCTAGAGATACTCAGGGACCTCGCCTGGGGAAACCACTCTACCATCTCAAGTAGCAGCAGCTGAAACCAATGGAAGCCCAGACAGCAACAAATCAATCAAAATACTACCAGAAAGGCTCTGCACTTAAATTGTCATTGTAACCTCAGCCAACAAAAGCCAGGACCTACATGCTAAACCTAAACAGGGCAATTGCCTTCTAAAATAAAAGATTTAAATGAGACCCAGAGTCTACTTATGTAATACATGAAAGTTCAGGATGTAATCAGATATCACTTGTAGTATCAAAAGCCAAGAAAATCAACTTGAATGAGTAAAGACAATATAGAGATACCAACACTGAGATTTTGACTTAGATTTATCTAACAAAGATTTTTTAAGCATTAGAAAAATGCTTCAGGCCAGGCACAGTGGCTCACACTTGTAATCCCAGCACTTTGCGAGACTGAGGCAGGCAGATCACCTGAGGCCAAGAGTTCGAGACCAGCCTCACCAACATGGTGAAACCCCGTTTCTACTAAAAATACAAAAGAATTAGCCAGGCGTGGTGGCAGGTGCCTGTAATCTCAGCTACTTGGGAGGCTGAGGCAGGAGAATTGCTTGAAACTGGGAGGCGGAGGTTGCAGTGAGCTGAGATCGCGCCATTGCACTCCAGTCTGGGCAACAAGAGTGAGACTCCATCTCAAAAAAAAAATAAAAAACTTCAATAATCAATTGTAAATTTTCTCAAGACATGAAAAAAATAGAAAATTATAGTAAAGAACTAGAAAATATTAAAATGGAAATTGTAGAACTGAAAATATAATAACAATGTTTTTAAAAAAAAAAACATAGTTGAATGGGCTCAGTGGTAAAAAAGATATGGCAAAAGATAGAGTCAGTGAACATGGGGGCAGAAAAATAGACCTTACCCAATGTGAAAAACAAAGAGAAAACAGACAAAAACACAAAAGCACATGAATAGAACCTCAGGAATCTATACAATACCAAAATTTCAATATTTGTATCTTGAGCATTCCATAAAGAGTGGAAAAGCAGCCAGATGGGGTGGCTCATGCCTGTAATCCCAGCACTTTGGGAGGCCGAGGCAGGTGGATCACGAAGTCAAGAGATAGAGATCATCCTGGCCAACATGGTGAAACCCTGTCTCTACTAAAAAATACAAAAATTAGCTGGGCATGGTGGCACGCACCTGTAGTCCCAGCTACTTGGGAGGCTGAGGCAGGAGAATTGCTTGAACCTAGGAGGCAGAGATTGCAGTGAGCCGAAATTGTGCCATTGCACTCCAGCCTGGCGCCTGGCGCCTGGCAATAGAGCAAGACTCTGTCTCAAAAAAAAAAAAAAAAAAGTGGAAAAGCAAGTGTAGCTAAAAAGGGTATTTGAAGAAATAATGGCCAAACAATTCCCATATTTGGCAAAGATATAAACCTACAGATTTAAAAAGTAAATGAAACCCAAACAAACATGAAAAGCCCAAAGAATTACATACCAAGACAACATTTTGATTGAATTTCTGTAAGACAAAGAAAAAACCTTGATAGAAGCCAGAGAGAAAGAACATATTGCCTATAAGAGGAACACCAATTCAAATGACAGTGAACTTCACATCGAAAACCATGGAGACTACAAAGAAGTAATGCTTCAGTATCTTTCAAGTGCTAAAAGAAAAGAATTGCTAACCACATCATATGGTTTAGCTCAGTATCCCACCCAAATCTCATGTCAAATTGTAATCCCCCAATGTTGGAGAAGGGGCTTACTGGGATCATTGGATCATGCGGGTGGACTTTTTTCTTACTGTTCTTGTGATAGTGAGTCTTCATGAGATCTGGTTGTTTAAAACTGTGTAGCACCTTCTCTTTCTTTCCCTTTCTCTTGCTCCCACCATGTAAAACATGCCTGCTTTCTCTTCACCTCCCACCATGATAGTAAGTTTCCTGAGGCCTCCCCAGCTATGCTTCCTGTACAGCCTACAGAACTATAAGTCAATTAAACCTCATTTCTTTACAAATTACCAGTCTCAGGTAGTTCTTTATCGCAATGCAATAATGTACTAATACACCATGATTTCTGTATCTGGCAAACTACTCTTTAGTAATTAAGAGAAAACAAAGACATTCTCAAAGGAAAACTAAAATAATTTGTTCCTAGCAGATGTACCTTTAAAGATGGCAAAAGAAAATACTTCAAACCAAAAGGAAATAATAAAAGGAAGAATCTTGGAGCATCAGACGGGAAGAAGGAATAAAAAATGAGCAGAAATATGAATACATACACAGAGTATTCTTTTCCTCTTGAGTTTTAGAATTCATACTTGATGATGAGATAAAATTCATGATATCATCTGATAAGGTAATGATATTTAAAAGTGGGGATTACTCAAAGTGGTAATATACTGATGTCAGTAGACTATGATAGGTCACATATGTATATTTTAATGCCCTAAACCACCATTATGAAAACTATACAAATAGATTCACTCAAAAACATTATAAATCAATCAACATGGACTCCTTTAAAAAAGTTTAGCCCACAGGAAAGCCAGAAAAATGAGAATCAGATGAAACGAAATGAAAACAAGTAATGAAATTGCAAACTTAAGTGTTAACATATCAATAATTATCTTTAAAGTAAATTGCCTAAATGCACTAATCAAAACATAGAGATAGGCAGAGGAGATTGAAAAACAAAAAATGTATACCCAACTGTGTGCTGTTTATAAGAAACTCACTTCAAATTCAACTGCTTAGGTAGGTTAAAAGTAAAAGGATGGTGGTATGGGTTGAATTGTGTCTCCCAGTAAGATAGGTTGAAGTTCTAAACTTCAGAACCTGACCCTATGCATGTAGCCTTATTTGGAAATAGCGTCTTTTCACATGTAATCAAGTCAAGGTGAAGTGATACTTGATTAGGGTGAACCTTAATCCAATGACTGGTGTTTTCACAAGTAGAAGGAAGTTTAGACACAGGCACACGGGGGGGGGAGGCCATGTGAGGTGAAAGCAGAGACTGGAGTGATATATCTACAATCCAGGGAACATCAAGGATTGCCAGCAACCACCAGACTCTAAAAGGGGCAAGTAGAGCTCTTCCCTAGAACTTTCAAAAAGAGCACAGCCCTGATAACACCTTGACGTTAGACTTCTAGAGTCTGTCTGTATCTATGAGACTGTAAGTTTTCTTGTTTAAGTCACTCAATCTGTGGTATTTAGTTATGGCGGCTCTGGGAAACTAACACAGATGAACAAAGACACATAATGCAAACATTAATCAAAAAAAGGCAGAAGCAGCTATACTAATATCTGACAAAGTAGACTTCAGAATAAACAAAATTACTAGAGACAAAAAGGGTATTGCATAATAGTAAAATAATCTGTCTACCATGAAGACATAATGATCCTACATGTTTGTGTATCAAACAAGAGCTGCAAAATGTAAGAAACAAAATTAACAGAACTAAAAGAAGAAATACAAAAACCCACAATTTTACTGGGAAACTTCAGTACCTTCCCTCAGAAACTGATATAATTACTAAGCAGAAAATCAGCAAGGATATGGAATTGCCAAACATGATCAACCAACAGTACTTAATTGACATATATAGAATGTTCCATACAACAGCAAAATACATTACTTTCAAGTGTCTGTGGAAAATTCACCAAGATAGACCATACTCTGGGTCACAAAAGGAATCTCAACAAACTTAACTGAAATTATAAAGAATGGAATAGAATCAAACACACTGATAATGGAAAGACAACAGAAAAGTCTTTAGAAACATAGAAATTAAACAACACAATCCTATAATCTATGATTAAAGAGGCTTTAAAGCAAAACATACACAGAATTAAATGAAATGAAAATACAGCATGTTGAAATACGTCAAAATTTAAATAAAAATTTATAGCACTTAATGATTACATTAGAAATGAAGTTTTCAAATAAAAACATCAAACTTTCTGCCTCAAAAACCAAGTAAAAGAACAAAAATATTCAAAGCAAGCATAGAAAAAGAATGTAAATCAGAATAGCAATCAATAAAATTGTAATAAGAAAATAGACAAAATTAATGAAACCAAAAGTTGATTCATCAAACAAAATACGACTGACAAGCCTCTAGAAAGATAGATAAAAGTTAAAAGGGAGAAGACACAAATTGGCAGCATGAAGAATAAAATGAGAAATTACAGATCCTATGGCCATTAAAAGGATGTTAAAGAAATACTATGAATAACTTCATGGTTAAATATTTGATAATTGTTCCATTGAAATAAAAGGAACAATTCTAAAACCACAGACTGTGAAAACAACCAAGAAAAAGTAGAAAATAAATAGTCTCATAAATATTAAATTTTAATATATAATGAAAATTCTACAAAAAAATCTCCAGACCCATATGATGTCTCTGGAGAATTTCACTAATCACTTAAAGAATAAACAACAATTTTATGCAATCTCTTCCAGATAATAGAAAAAAAAGAAAAAGAAAATCTCCAGACCCATATGGTGTCACTGGAGAATTTTACAATCACTTAAAGAATAAACAACAATTTTACACAATCTCTTCCAGATAATAGAAAAAAAAAATTTTCCCAAAAAAACCAGCTCCTGGATTCATCGATTTTTTTTTGAAGAGTTTTTCGTGTCTGTATCTCCAGTTCTGCTCTGATCTTTATTTGTCTTCTGCTAGCTTTTGAATTTATTTGCTCTTGCTTCTCAGTTCTTTTAATTGTGATGTTAGAGTGTTGATTTTAGATCTTTCCTGCTTTCTCCTGTGAGCATTTAGTGCTGTAAAATTTCCGTCTAACCACTTCTTCAGCTGTGTCCCAGAGATTCTGGTACATTATGTCCTTGTTTTCATTGGTTTCAAAGAACTTATTTATTTCTGCCCTAATTTCCTTATTTACCCAGTAGTAATTCAGGAGCATGTTGTTCACTTTCCATGTAGTTGTGTGGTTTTGAGTGAGTTTCTTAATCCTGAGTTCTAATTTGATTGCACTGTGGTCTGAGAGACTATGATTTCCATTGTTTTGCATTTGCTGAGGAATGTTTTACTTTCAGCTATGCAGTCAATTTTAGAATAAGTGTGATGTGGTGCTGAGAAGAATGTATATTCTGTTGATTTGAGGTAGAGATTTCTGTAGATGTCTATTAGGTCTGCTTGGTCCAGAGCTGAGTTCAAGTCTTGAATATCCTCCTTAATTTTCTGTCTTGTTGATCTGTCTAATATTGACAGTGGGGCATTAAAGTCTCTCACTCTTATTGTGTAGAGTCTAAGTCTGTTTTTAGATCTCTAAGAATTTGCTTTAGGATTCTGAGTGCTCCTGTATTGGGTGCATATATATTTTAGATAGTTACCTCTTTTTGTTGTATTGATCCCTTTACCATTATGTAATGCCCTTCTTTGTCTTTTTTCATCTTTGTTGGTTTAAAGTCTGTTTCATCAGACACTAGGAATCATGTGGTTTTTGTCTTTAGTTCTGTTTATGTGATGATTCACATTTGTTGATTTGCCTGTGTCGAACGAACCTATCATCCTGGGTATGAAGCCAACTTGATTGTGGTGAATAATCTTTTTGATGTGCTGCTGGATTTGGGTTGCCACTATCTTATTGAGGATTTTTACGTTGATGCTCATTAAGGATATTGGCCTGTAATTTTCTTTTCTTTTTTTTTTTTTTTTGTATCTTTATGAGGTTTTGGTATCAGGATGATGCTGGTCTCATAGAATAAGTTAGGGGAAGAGTTCATTCTTTTTCATGTTTTTGGAATAGTTTCAGTAGAAATTGTCCCAGCTCTTCTTGTACCTTTGGTAGAATTCAGCTGTGAATTCATCTGGTCCTGGGCTTTTATTGGTTGGTAGGCTATTTATTGCTGCTTCAATTTCAGAACTTGTTATTGACCTATTCAGGGACCTAATTTTTTTCTGGTTCAGTCTTGGGAGGGTGTATGTATCACAGGAATTTATTCATTTTTTTCAAGATTTTCGAGTTTATGTGCACTGAGGTGTTTATAGTAGTCTCTGAAGGTTGTTTGTAATTCTGTGGGGTTAGTGGTGGTATCCTACTTATTATATTTTATTGTGTTTATTTATTTGATTATTCCTCTTTCTTCCTTATTAATCTAGCTAGCAGTCTATCTCTTTTTATTAATTGTTTTAAAGAACCAAGTCCTGGATTCATTGATTTTTTTTTTTAAGAGATTTTTGTATCTCTGTATCCTTCAGTTCAGTTCTAATTTTGGCTATTTCATGATTCTGCTAGCTTTGGAGTTTGTTTTCTCTTGGTTCTCTAGTTCTTTTAGTTGAGAAATTAGGTTGTTACCTTGAGCTCTTTCTAGCTTTTTGATGTGGGCATTTATTGCTACAAATTTCCCTCTTAACATTGCTTTAGCTGCATCCCAGAGATTCTGGTGCATTGTGTCTTTGTTCTTATAAGTTTCAAAGAAGTTCTTGATTTCTGACTTAATTGTATTATTTACCCAGGAGTCACTCAGGAGCAGATTGTTCAATTTCCATGTACTTGTGTGGTTTTGGGTGAATTTCTTAATCTTGAGTTCTAATTTGATTGTGCTGTGGTCTGAGAGACTGTTTATTATTTCAATTCTTTTGCATTTGCTGAGGAGCGTTTTACTTCTGATTATTTGATCAACTTTAGAGTATGTGCCATGTGGCAATAACATGAATGTATATTCTGCTGTTTCAGGGTGAAGAGTTCTGTAGTTATCTATCATGTCCACTTGATCCAGAGCTGAGTTCAGGTCCTGAATATCTTAGTTAATTTTCTGTCTTGATGATCTAATATTGTCAGTGGGATGTAAGACTGCATACAAATGGGTCTTGACTCTTTATCCAACTTGCCATTCTGTGTGTTTTAATTGGGGCACTTAGCCCATTTACATTTACAGTTAGTATTGTTATATGTAACTTTGATCCTGTTATTATGATGGTAGTCGGTTATTTTGCAGATTTGTTTATTTGGTTTCTTCATAGCGTCACTGGTTTTTGTAAAATGTGTTTTTGTAGTGGCTGGTAATGGGTTTTTTTTTCCCCCATGTATTTAGTGCTTCTTTCAGTAGCTCTTGCAAGTCAGGCCTGGTGGTAATGAATTCCTTAAGCATTTGCTTGTCTGAAAATGTTCTTATTTCTCTCTTGATTATGAAGCTTTCTCTGGCTGAATATGAAATTCTTGTTTGGAATTCTTTTATTTATGCATGTTGAATATTGGCCCTTAATATCTTCTGGCCTGCAGGGTTTCTGCTGAGAGGTCCACTGTTAGTCTGAGAACTTTTACTTTGTAGGTGACCTGGCCTTTCTCTTTGGGTTACCTTTAACATTTTTTGTTTCATTTCAAACTCGGAGAACCTGATGATTATATGTCTTGGGTTTGATTTCCTCATGGAGTATCTTACTGAGGTTCTCTGCATTTTTTGAATTTGAATGTTGGTTTGTCTTGCTAGGTTGGGGGAAGTTCTCCTGGATGATATCCTGAAGTAGGTTTTCCAGTTTGGTTCCATTCTCCTCATCTCTTTTAGTTACCCTGATCATTCCTAGGTTTGGTGTCTTTACAGAATCCCATATTATCTCAGAGGTTTTGTTCATTCATTTTTATTCTTTTTTTTTCTCTATTTTTGTCTGCCTATGTTATTTCAGAAAGACAAGCTCTGAGATTGTTTTTCTTTTGCTTGGCCTATTCTGCTCTTGATACTTGTGATTGCATTGTGAAGTTCTTGTGTTGTGTTTTCAGCTCTATCAGATTGGTTATGTTCCTCTCTAAACTGGCTATTTGGGCTATTAGCTCCTGCATTGTTTTATCATGATTCTTAACTTCTTTGCATTGGGTTACACCATGCCCCTTTAGTTCAGCAAACTTTATTATTACCCACCTTCTGCAACCTACTTCTGTTAATTCGTCCATCTCAGCCTCAGCCCAGTTGTGTGCCCTTGCTGGAGAAGTGTTACAGTCATTTGGAGGAGAAGAAGCACTCTGGCTTTTTGAGTTCTCAGCATTTTTGCATTGATTATTTTTCATCTTTGTGGGTTTATCTATCTTTGATTTTTGAAGTTGCTCACCTTTGATTGGGGTTTGGGGGGATCTTTTTTTTGTTGTAGATGTTGTTTTTTGTTTTTCTTTTAACAGTCAGGTCACTCTACCATAGGACTTCAGCACATTGCTAGGGGTCTGCTCCAGACTGTTGTTGTTTTTCTTTTAACAGTCAGGTCACTCTACTCTAGGGCTGCTGCATATTGCTGGGGGTCAGACCCTAGTTGCCTTGGTTTTTCCCATACCTGGAGATATCACCAGTGAAGGCTGCAAAACAGCAAAGATGACAGCCAGCTCCTTTCTCTGGAAGCTCTGTTCCACAGTGCTACTGACCTGTTGCCAGCCCACATGCACCTGTAGTAGGTGGCAGAAACTCCTGTTGGGAGGTCTCACCCATTCAGGAGGAATAGGATCAAAGACTTGCTTAAACAAGCAGTCTCACTGCTTTTAGGTAGAACATGTGTGCTGCACTGGGGGGACCCATCCTTGTCTGTACCATTTGTATTCTCTAAATCCAGCAGATTAGAACCACTAAGTTAACTGAGATGCAGAGATGGCAGCCACACCTCCCCCTAAAAACTCCATCCCAGGGAGTGAAAAGAGCTCTATCCGTAGAACTCTGGACGGAGTGGCCGAAGCCCCCTCAGGGAGCTTCCTCCCAGTGAGGAGGAATGGATTGGAATCCTGCTTAAAGAAGCAGTCTGGCCACAATTTGGCAAGACAGCTATGCCATATTGTGGGGGACCCTTCCTTGGCTGGACCATTTGTATGATCCAAAGCCAGCAGGCTGGAACAGCTGAGTCTACCAAACTGTAGAGATGGCAGCTGCCCCTCCCCTCTGGGGCTTCATAGCAGGCAGAGATCAGAGCTCTATCTGTAGAACTTTTGCTGGAGTGGCTGAAACCCTCACAACAGAATGTTTTGTATCTTGAATGTGGTGGTGAATACAGAAACCTACACATGTGACAAAATTGTATAGCACTAAATACACACAAAGTGTGATCCAAGGGGCAGAAAAAGATGGCAGAGTTAGACTTTTCAGCAATTGTCTCTCTACAGAAACATAAATTTGCACAATTATTTATGCATGAAAGTACCTTTTCCAGATTTCAGGAAACTTGTTGAGAGGCTACAATTCCTGGATGCAGCACAATAATAAGAAAAGATGCATTGAAGAGGGTAGGCAGGACAGTTTAACATCATCCATGTCACCCCATTCTCAACCCCAGGCTTCACAGCACAGAGAGAAATATAGTCTAATTGGTTAAAAGAGAAGGAAGTGGAAGTAAGCAAAAGACTTTGCACTGGACTCTACACTGGGCATGCTATAGTAAAACCCAGCACTGGACAGCCCCCTACAGCCACAAACTCCAGGATGGTACCACACATGAAGCTTTCAGACCTGTCCTGGTGCCTGACAGGACCCTGCATCTACAAGCATCAGATTGGCATAGTGGAATTGATCTCTAGCTTAACCCAACTCTATACAAATTTCAACACCCTAGCCTTAGGCATGTCCCAGCACCAAGACAGCTATAGTGTCTCTGGGTACTTGGCTTGTACCAGTGTTGTGCCACCTTCAGTTATATCCCAGTGTTGTGCAAGCCACAGCAAACCCCAGGCTTCTGGTGCCTCAGTGCCATGCCAGCCACAGCAGCATGGGCTTTAGGTCTTCCTTAGTGTCATCCAGCTGCAGTGGGTTTGGCCTTCAGGCTCATCCCAATGCCATGTCATTCTAGAAGCCCTGAATTTGGGGACCACACCAGACAGCCTGCCCAGAACCTCAAGAAGACCTGACAATTGAAGGGCTCTCCCAGACAAATCCAGTTTGTGAAGACAAGAGTGAGCATCATACTTACTCTATGTGCAAATAGTGATGCATGACCACACAAATGAAGAACAATCAGGGAAACTTGACATCACCAAAGGGACAAAATTAACTGCCAGTGACAGACACAAAAGAAATGGAGATGTCAGCCAGGTGTGGTGGCAGGTGCCTGTAATCTCAGCTACTTGGGAGGCTGAGGCAGGGGAATTGCTTGAACCCAGGAGGCGGATATTGTGGTGAGTGGAGATTGCACCACTGCCCTCCAGCCTGAGCGACAGAGCGAGACTCCGTCTCAAAACAAACAAGCAAACAAACAAAACAAACAAAACAGAAAAACACTAAACTTTTTCATTACATAAAATTTAAAAGAAAATTTATACATGATGAAAGATATCACAAAGTAAAGAAAGATTAGGGGAAAATATGTGCAATGTGTTACTTATAAGGGATTAATAACCTAAATATTAAAACAGCACCAAAAACTCAGCACAAAATATAAAATACCCACTTGAAAAATAAATGTGGGATGTGGTGCAGTTGGAACAATACATAAATGAACTACGAATAGTCTTAAAAATTTGGATAAGTAGTCTATTGAAATTTCATAGTTCTCTTTGCTAGGCTCCAAACACCACAAACCTAATTTTATGGCTACCATAATAAGCTCCCACGGGAACCAGAAGTAAAAGGACAAATAGAGGCATCAGCAAAATCACTGTCACAAAGGTGCCTGAAAAGTGACCCGCAAGTTCATTTGGATGATTCAGGTCCATAGAAGACCCAGGTTCAGAGCAAATGCTGTGGGACTCAGTATCTTCCAGATCTTTGAGAGGATGAATTGTATTTTCCATCTGTTTGTGGCTCGACAGGACTCCATAGCTAAGAAAAAAGAGTAATATTGTCCTGGTGATGCTTTGAAAAGCATCTTGGAAATGCTGAAACCTTTCTTGGAGAAACAAGTCAACAGCATAAGTTTGGGGTAGGCCAGGGTGAGTGAGTTGGCCTCAAAAACCTAGAGAGAATCTGGAGAAGTTTGCCACAGTGAGAGAGTCAAGACACATGCCTGAGGTTGAGGCAGCAATTAATAACCTACCAACCAAAAAAAAATCCAGGACCAGATGGGTTCACAGCCAAATTCTACCAGAGGTACAAAAAGGAGCTGGTACCATTCCTTCTGAAACTATTCCAAACAATACAAAAGAGGGGAATCCTCCCTAACTCATTTTATGAGATCAACAGCATCCTGATACCAAAACCTGGCAAAGACACAACTAAAAAAGAAAATTTCAGGCCAATATCCATGATGAATATTGATACAAAAATCTTCAATAAAATACTGGCAAACCAATTGCAACAGCACATCAAAAAGCTATCCATCATGATCAAGTTGGCTTCATCCAAGGGATGCAAGGCTGGTTCAACATACGCAAATCTATAAACGTAATCCATCACATAAACAGAACCAAAGCCAAAAACCACAAGATTATCTCAATAGATGCAGAGAAAGCCCTCAACAAAATTCAACAGACCTTTATACTAAAAAGACCTTTATACTAAAAACTCTCGATAAAGTAGGCATAGATGGATCATATCTAAAAATAATGAGAGCTATTTATGACAAACCCACAGTCAATATCATACTGAATGGGCAAAAACTGGAAGCATTCTGTTTGAAAACTGGCACAAGACAAGGATGCCCTCTCTCACCACTCCTATTCAACATAGTACTGGAAGTTCTGGCTAGGGTCATCAGGCAAGAGAAAGAAATAAGGGGTATTCAAATAAAAAGAGAGAATGTCAAATTTTCCCTGTTTGCAGATTACATGATTGTATATTTAGAAGACCCCATCGTCTCAGCCCAAAATCTCCTTAAACTGATAAGCAACTTCAGGAAAGTCTCAGGACACAAAATCAATGTTCAAACATCACAAGCATTCCTATACACCAATAATAGACAAACAGAGAGCCAAATCATAAGTGAACTTCCATTCACAATTGTTACAAAGGGAATAAAATACCTAGGAATACAACTAACAAGCAATGTGAAGGACCTGTTCAAGGAGGACTACAAACCACTGCTAAAGAAAATAAGAGAGGACACAAACAGATGGAAAAACATCCCATGCTCATGGTTAGGAGGAATTAATATTATGAAAATGGCCATACTGCCCAAAGTAGTTTATAGATTCAATGCTATCCCCATCAAGCTACCAATGACTTTCTTCACAGAATTGGAAAAAAACACCTTAAACTTCATATGAAACCAAAAAAGAGCCTGTATAGCCAAGACAATCCTAAGCAAATGAAACCAAGCTGGAGGCATCATGATACCTGACTTCAAACTATACTATAAGGTTAATGTAATCAAAACAGCATGATACTGGTACCAAAACAGATATATAGACCAATGGAACAGAACAGAGGCCTCAGAAAGAGCACCACGCGACTACGACCATCTGATCTTTGACAAACCTGACAAAACCAAGCAATGGGGGAAAGGATTCCCTATTTAATAAATGATGTTGGGAAAACTGGCTAGCCATATGCAGAAAACTGAAACTGGATCTCTTCTTTACACCTTATACAGAAAATTAGCTCTAGATGGACTAAAGATTTAAACATGAGGCCTAACACCATAAAAATTCTAGAAGAAAACTTAGGCAATACCATTCAGGATATAAGCATGGGCAAGGACTTCATGACTAAAACACCAAAAGCAATGGCAACAAAAGCAAAAATAGACAAATGGGATGTAATTAAACTTCAGAGCTTCTGCACAGCAAAAGAAACTATCAATAGAGTGAACCAGCAACCAACAGAATGGGAAAAAATTTTGCAATCAATCCATCTGACAAAGGGCTACTATCCAGAATCTACAAAGAACTTAAACAAATTTACAAGAAAAAACAACCCCATTACAAAGTGGGAAAAGGATGTGAACAGACACTTCTCAAAAGAAGTCATTTATGCAGCCAACAAACATATGAAACAAAGCTCATCATCACTGGTCATTAGAGAAATGCAAATCAAAACCACATTGAGATATTGCCTCACACCAGTTAGAATGGTGATCATTAAAAAATAAGGAGACAACAGATGCTGGAGAGGATGTGGAGATATAGGAACGCTTTTACACTGTTGGTGGGAGTGAAATTAATTCAACCATTGTGGAAGACAATGTGGCGATTCCCCAAGGATCTAGAATATAGACCCAGCATTTGACCCAGCAATCCCATTACTGGCTATATACTCAAAGGATTATAAATCATTCTATCATAAAGACCCATGCACACATGTTTATTGCAGCATTGTTCACAATAGCAAAGACTTGGAACCAACCCAAATTCCCATCACTGATAGACTGGATAAAGAAAATGTGGCACATATGCACCATGGAATACTATGCAGCCATAAAAAAGGATGAGTTCATGTCCTTTGCAAGGACATGGATGAAACTGGAAATCCTCATTCTCAGCAAACTGACACAAGAACAGAAAACCAAACACCACATGTTCTCACTCACAGATGGATGTTGAGCCATGAGAACATACAGTTACAGGGAGGGGAACATTGCACACTGGGACCTGGGTGGTGGGGGGCTGGGGAGAATAGCAGGGTGTGGGGGAATTGGGGAGGGATAGCATTAGGAAAAGTACCTAATGTAGATGTCGGGGTGATGGATGCAGCAAACCACCACCATGGCACATGTATACCTATGTAACAAACCTGCATGATCTGCACATGTACCCGAGAACTTAAAGTATAATTTAAAAAAATAAGAAAAAAGAACAGCACATGCAGCAACACCTAGAACATGTTACTGAGCTCTCTGCCATTGTGGGATCCTCTCCAGGATATCAGTCAACTGAGCCAAGACAGCTCCATTATCTGCAGGACCCAGTGCAAAATGTAAAAATCAGGCCCCTTGTTCAAAAAACACCAAAAAAGTTCTACTGAACACACTAAACGATCAAGCCGTTACCTTTCTCCCACAGTCTCCATGTTGTTTTGTCATGTCTCTTTTATTTGCTATTTAATGTCATTCTAAGTAAGGAAACAAATTTGATCATTACCAAAAAAAAAAAAAAAGAAAGAAAGAAAGAAAGAAATTGTGAATTACCTGACAAGAGGATCCTGAACGCATCAAAAGAAGCAAATGACATATAAGGGACTGGGCAAAGTGGCTCATGCCTGTAATTCTAGCACTTTGGGAGGTTGAGGTGAGAAGATTTCTTGAAGCCAGGCGTTTAAGACCAGCCTTGGCAACATAGCAAGTCCCCATGTGTACAAAAAATTAAAAAATTAGCTGGTTGTGGTGGCATGTGCCTGTAGTCCCAGCTACCTTAGAGACTGAGGCGGGATGATTAATTGGATTAATTGAGCCAAGAGTTGGAGTGAGCTGTGATCATCACTTCACTTTAGCCTGAGTAACAGAGCAAGAGACCCTGTCTCTCTCTCATATATATATGAAGATCCAATGTAGCTATAAAGCCTCTCAGCAGAAATCTTAGAGGCAAGTAGTGAGAGGGAATATATATTCAAAGTGCAAAAGGAAAAATTAAAAAAGCAACTTATCAACTGAGAATACTGTACCTAGCAAAGCTCCCTTTCAGAAATAAGGGAGAGATAAGGATTTTCTTAAACAAAGTAAAGCTGAGGGGTTCATTATCACTGGAACTGCCTTACAAGAAATGCTAAAGTGAGTTATTGAAGATTAGAGAAAAAGATGCTAATGAGTAACATGGAAACGTCTGATAATATAAAACTCACTAGTAAAATTTACTACACAGGAAAATTTGTAAGACTTTGTTATTGTAATGGCCATATGTAAATCACTTATATCTTTAGTATGAAGGTTAAAAGACAAGCATATTTTGAAAATAATAATAGATGCAATAATTTGTTAACGTATATGCAGTTAAAAACATATACATTGTGACATCAAAAATTCAAAATGTTGGGGGGGGTGCGTGGAGTAAAAGTGTAGATATTCTTGCAATCAAAGTTAAGTTTTTATCACCTTAAAATAATCTACTACGACTGGAAGAGGCTTGTTGTAAGCCTTATCATAACCACAAAGCAAGAAACTATGTAAATACACCAAAACAAAAAGCAAGGAATCAAAATATACTACTAGAGAAGATTACTTAACCAGAAAAAAAGACAGCAAGAGAGGAAGAAAGGAACAAGACATCTAGGAAACAACTAGAAAACATTTAACAAAATAGCAGTAGTGAGTCCCTACCTAGTAATTATTACCCTAAATATAAATGGATTAAATTCTCCAACCAAAAGATATAGAGTAGTTAAATGGGTAAAAATCAAGGCCCAACTCTGTGCTGCCTACAAGAACCTCACATCACTTTTAAAGATACTGTATTAGTCCATTCTCACACTGCTATAAAGGAATACCAGAGACTGGGTATTTTATAAAGAAAGATTTAATTTGGCTACAGTTCCACAGGCTCTACAGGAAGCACAGACAGGGAGACCTCAGAAAACTTACAATCATGGCAGAACACAAAGGGACAGCAGGCATGTCAACTTACATGGCCAAAGCAGGAGGAATAGAACCTAGTAAGGAGGTGCTGCACACCTTTAAACAGCCAGCTCTCCTGAGAATTTACTCACTATCATGAGAACAGCAAAGGGGAAATCTGCACCATGACTTAATCACATCCCACCATTACCCTCCTCCAACATTGGGGATTACAATTCGACATGAGATTTGGGTGGGGACACAAATACAAACCATATCAGATATACACAGACTGAAAGTGAAAAATGGAAAAAGATATTTCATATAAATGGAAACCAAAAGAGAGCAGAGGTAGCTGTATAGTTGACCCCTGAACAACACAGATTTGAACTGCATGGGTCCACTTATAAGTCGATTTTTAAAAAAATAAGTATATTGGAAACTTTTTGGAGATGTGTGACAATTTGAAAAAGTCTTGCAAATGAACTGCATAGCCTAGAAATATTTTTAAAAATTAAGAAAAATTTAGGTATGCCATAAATCCATAAAATATATGTTGATACTAGTGTATTTTATCATTTTCTACCATAAATATACATAAATCTACTATTAAAAAGTTAAGATTTAACAAAACGTATGCACATAAACATCTATACATCATACATAATACTATTTGCATTCAGAGAATTGTAAAGAAAGATACAGTATCAAATCATAACTGCATAAAATTAGCTGCAGTACATACTGTACTGCTGTAATCATTTTGTAGCTACTTCCTTTTGCTATTGTGGTAAGCTTAAGTGTTGCAAGTATCCACTTAAAGTGCCATGTGAACTAATCACCCACACGTGACAAGTTTGTCTGTTTACTAAATTGTGTATCACAGTAAAAACTGATCTATTGCAATTCTCATGTATTTTTTGTTGTGTTTAGTGCAATACTGCCTACCTTAAATAACACTATGAGACCCATACGAGGTGCCACTAGTGATACCGGAAGTGTTCTCAAGAAGCAGAGAAAAGTCATTATATTATGAGAAAAAAGTTGAATTGCTTTATATATGCCATAAATTGAGGTCTGTTGCTGTGGTTTCCCATCATTTCAGGATAAGTGAATTCAGTGTAAAGACCTTTGTAAAAAAAGGAAAGGAAATTGGTAAAGCCATTGCTGCAGCTATGTGAGCAGGTGGAAAAACCCTGCACTTTTTGTGAGTACTTTTTGTTGTTGTTGTTGTTGTTGTTGAAAATGCAATTTTCATGTGTGTGCAGGATTGCTATGATCCATACCTATAGACTTCAATATGATTCTATAAACAGTGAAGTCATTATATGACAATTTAATGAAAAAGGAAAGTGAAAGATCTAAAGGTGGTTAATTTAATATTAGCAAAAGATGTTAGAAAATTTTAGAAAAAAACTTGCCTTGAAAAATTTCAAGATAACAAGAAAAGCAACTTCTGCTGAACAAAACGTAGCAAACTAGTTCCCCAGATGATGTTAAGGAAATCACTGAGAAAAAAGATTATCTGTCTGAATGTGTTCTTAATGCAGATGAAAGTCTCCTATTCTGGAAAAAATAAATCCCACTAAAGACACTTAATGGTAAGAAAGAGAAGTAAAGGATTTAAGGCAAGAAGAGATAAGCTAACTCTACTGTTGTGTACAAATGCAATCAGGCTTATTATCAGGATTACGTTTATCTATAAAGTAACTAACCCCCAGCTTTGAAGAAAAAAGATAAAAGCCAACTGCCAATCTTTTGTTGTACAATAAGAAAGCCTGAAAAATAACCCTTTTGCTGGACTGGGTCCATTAATGCTTTGTCTCTAAAGTCAGAAAGTACCTTGCCAGTAAGGGGCTGCTTTTTAAAGTTCTTTTGATATTGAAAAATGCCTCTGGCCACCCCAGATTCCCGTGAATTCAACACCAAAGGCATGGAAGTGGTACAGTTGCTTCCAAACATAACATCTCTATTTCAGCCTCTGGATCTAGGGGAATCATAAGAAACTTTAAGACTTATTACACATAGTACTCCATGGAAATGATTGCCACTGTTGTGAGAGAACCTCAATACAGAGACCATCACAAAAATTTGGAAGGATTACACTATTGAAGATGTAAACATTGTTATTTAAAAAAAGCTGTAACAACTATCAAGACTGAAACAACAAATTCTTGCTGTTAAAAAAAAAAACTGTGGTAAGATATTGTTGTATATGACTTCACAGAATTTACAACAGAGACAATCAAGAAAATTATAAAAGAGATTGTGAATATGGCAAAAAAAAAAAAAAGGGGGAGTAAAGGGTTTCAAAATGTGGATCTTGGAGAAACTCAGGAGGGAATACATATCACACCAGAAGAATTAACAGGAGACAACATGACAGAGCTGAGTGCATCAGAAGCAATAGCAGATGATGAGGAAGAAGATGTAGAAGAGGCAGTGCCAGAAAACAAAACTTGATTAGACAAGCTGGTATGAAGGTTCTGATTATTCAATACAGCTTTTGACTTCCTTTACAACAAGGAACCTTCTATGATATGGGCACTGAAATTAAAACAAATGTTGGGAAAATGTTGATAGTGTATAGAAACACTTTTAGAGAAATGAAAAAGCAAATATATCAGTCAGGAATTACAATATATTTTCATGAAGTTACACTGATTGTGCATTCCTCTCCTGTCTCGTCTTTTACCGTTTCCATCTCTTTCATTTCTGCCATACTGAGACAGCAAGATCAACTCCTCCTTTTGTTTCTCCTCAGCCTACTCATTGTGAAGATGATGAGAATGAAGACCTTTATGATGATCCATTTTCACTTAATGAATACTAAATATATTTTCTCTTGCTTACGATTTTCTTAATATTATTTTCCTCTGGCTTATTCTAATGTAAAAATACAGTATCTGTTACATATACAAAATATGTGTTTATTTAATGTTTATGTTATTGATTTAAATAACTTTTGTTTCTTTTTTTTTATCTAATTGCTCTGGTGGGACTTCCCAACTTGTACTATGCTGATATGTAATGATATGTTGAATAGAACTGACAAGTGCCTTCAACCAGATCTTAGAGAGAAAACTTTCAGTTTTTCCTCATTGATTAAGATGCTAACTGTGTTTTTATTATGTTCAGGTAAATTTCTTCTATACCTACTTTGTTTATAGTTTTTTATTTTAAATGGAAGTTGAACCCAGTTGAATGCTTTTTCTGTGTCTGTTGAGATGATTACATCGTTTTTGGTTTTTATTGTTATATTACATTGACTGATTTGCATATATTGAACTCGCTTGTCTGGGAAAACTTTACTTATTTATGTCATATAATCTTTTTCATATACTTTTGAATTAGGTTAACTAGTCTTTTATTGAGAATTGTTCTGTCTATATTCATCACAGATATTGGCTTCTAGATTTGTTATCTGTGGTGTCTTCATCTGGCTTTTGTATGAAAGTGATGCTTACCTTATAAAATGAGTTTTGAAGTGTTTCCTCTTCTATTTTTTTCTAAGGTATTAATTATTTTTTGAATATTTGGTAGAATTTACCCATAAAACCATCTGGTCCTGTGCTTTTATTCTTTTTTGTTAGGAAGTATTTTATTACTATTTCAATATCTTATTATTTGTCTGCTTAGGCTTTATATCTATTCATTGTTTCAGTCTTGGTGGGTTTCCTGTTTCTAGGAATGTATCCACTTATTTTGTAATATCAAATTTGTTGACATATAATTGTACATAATACCTTCTTATGATCCTTGTCATTTCTAAGGCCTCTGTTGTAATGCCTTCTCTTTACCATCTGATTTTATTTATTTGGGTCTTCTCTTTTTTCTTAAACTAGCTGAGGGATTGTTGATTTTGTTATCTTTTCAAAAAATTAGATCTTGGCTGGGCATGGTGGCTTAGTCCTGTAATCCCAGCACTTTGGAAAGCAGAGGCAGGCAGATCACGAGGTCAGGAGTTTGAGACCA
Source organism: Ateles fusciceps (assembly GCA_036589455.1). Lineage (NCBI taxonomy): Eukaryota > Metazoa > Chordata > Mammalia > Primates > Atelidae > Ateles > Ateles fusciceps. The sequence goes on along the minus strand of JAZHEH010001795.1, from coordinate 30,717 downwards.
GCCTGGCCAACACGGCAAAACCCTGTCACTACTAAAAATACAAAAATTAGCCGGGCATGGTGGTGGGTGCCTGTAATTCCAGCTGCTCAGGAGGCTGAGGCAAGAGAATTGGTTCAGGAGGCAAAGGTTGCAGTGAGCTAAGATCGTGCCACTGCACTCCAGCCTGGGTGACAGAGCAAGACTCTGTCTTGCGGGGATTGGTGAGGAATGACAAAAACTAGATTTTGGTTTTGTTGATTTTTTTTTCTATTTGTTTTATTTTTGCTCTGATCTTTATTATTCATTTTCTTTCTGGTATGTTTTGGACTTAGTTTTCATTTCTTTTTCTAGTTTCTTGACATGTAACATTAGATTGTTTATTTGAGATCTCTGTTCCCTTTTAATGTAGGCATTTATTGTTACAAATTTTCCCCTTAATACCTCTTTTGCTACATTCCATACAGTTTAGGTATGTATTAATTTTGTTTTCATTAGTCTTGAGACACTGTTTTAATTCCCTTTTGATTTTCTCTCTGACTGGTTTTTCAAAATCTTGTTAATTTTTATATTTTTATGAATTTTCTCGTTATCTTACTGTTCCTGATTTTGAATTTGATTCCGTTGTGATCAGAAAAGAAACTTGGTATAATTTCAGTCTTCTCAATTTGTTAAGACTTGTTTTGTTGCCCAATGTGTTATCTATCCTGAAGAATGTTTTATGTGTACTGAGAACACACATAAAATGGCAACAATGTATATTCTTCTGCTGTTGCGAAGAGAGTTTTGTGTATGTCTGTTAGGTCCATTTGGTCTGTAGTGTTGTTCAACACTGAACAACACTTAATTGATATTCTGTTTGGATGCTTTATCCATTATTGAAAAGGGAGTGTTGAAGTTTTCTACTATTATATTGCAGTCAGTTTCTTCTTTCATATCTGTCAATATTTGCTTCATATATTTAATTGCTTTAATGGTGGGTGCATATATATTTACAATTATTATGTCTTCTTATTGAATTGACTCTTTAATCATTATATAATTACTGTCTTTGTCTCTATAAAGTTTTTAAAGTCTATTTTGTTTGACATATGTATAGCCATTCCTGCTTTCCTTTACATGGAGTATCTTTTGCCAACTCTACTTTTAATTCATTCAGTTGTTCCATATCTTTTGATTGGAGAGTTTAATCCATTTACATTTACATTGATTAGAAAAGACTTATTATTGCCATTTGTTCATTGTTTTCTGTTTGACTTACAGTTCATGTGTCCCCTTTCTTCTCTTTTGCTGTCTTTATTATTATTATTTTGTCAATAGGTTTTGTTTCTTATTTTTACATGTGTAACTTCTTTAAGACATTTTCTTTAGGATCAACATGGAGCTACATAAAGTATCTTGTAGTTTCACAACAGTCTATTTTACACTCATAACAACTTAGCTTCACTTGTGTAGAGGAACTCTACATTTTTATTTCTCTTTACCCCACATTATACAAGAATGTCACAATTTAGATTCATTTATATTGTGTAACTATTAACATAATTTACTTATTACTATTTTTAATAGTTTTGTGTTTTAATTTTTAGAATTGAATTAAGTATGATTTACCCACTAGTTTTATAGTAATACAGTATTACCTCTATTTGTTTGTGTATTTACCTTTACCAGCAAGTTGTATACTTTCTTATGTTCTCACATTTCTGCTTAGTATCTTTTTGTTTTAACTTGAAGAATTTAGCATTTCTTGCAAGGCAGGTCTAGTGGTAGTAAACTCCTCCAATTTTTTTGAGAAAGTCTTTGTCTCTTTGTGAAAGACATATTTGTCAATTGTAGTATTATTGCCTGGCAGTTTTTTTTTTTCCTTTTCAGCAATGTGAATCTATCAACCCACTCTCTCTGGCCTGCAATGTTCTACTGATAAAAACACTGATTGTTTTATGAGGGTTATCTTGCAGGTAACAAGTTACTTTTCTCTTGTTGCTTTCAGAATTCTCTTTAAGATTTAAGAATTTGATTATAATGTTTCTCACTGTGGATCTCTTTGCATTCCTCTAGTTTGGTGTCCTTTGGGCTTTTTGGATCTGGATGTCTTTTTTCTTTCCCAGGTTTGGGAAGTTTTCAGCCATTATTTATTTAAATAAAGTATTCTGCCCTTTTTCTTTTTCTTCTTCTACTGAGACTTCCATATGTCCTATAAGTCCCTTAAGCTATCTTCACTCTTTTGCATTCTTTTTTTCTCTTTGCTCCTCTGACCGATTTCCACTGAACTCCCTTCGAGTTCACTGACCCTTTCTTCTGCTTGATCTGGTCTACAGTTGAAACCTTGTATTAAATTTTACATGTCAGTTATTGTATTATTTAGTTCTGTGATTTCTTCTTGGTATTTAAAAAAATATTTTCTTTTTGTTGAAATTCTTATTTTTCATGTGATTCTCTCCCAACTAGGTGAGTTTCTTCATGACCATTATTTTGAATATTTGTTGAGTAAAGCACGTATCTCCACTCACTATGATCAGTTTCTTTAAATTTATCTCATTTCTTTATTTGGAGAATATTTTCCTATTTATTTTTCTTGCCTCTGTTCATTTCTGTGCATTAGATGAAATAGACACCTCTTTTAGTCTTCACAGGCTGGGCTTGTATAGGAAATAAACCTCACCAATTACTGTGGCCAGCTATTCTTGGTGCCTCTTAGACCTTTGTGTTCATTTCTTGGTGGCACCCAGGAGACTAGAATATCCCACATTCCGTATGTGCCATGATGCAGGTGAGTTAAAAGCCAGACCCTCAGGCTGCAACCAGAAAAGCTGAGATGTTAGATGTGCACTCTAATCTCTTCAAAAGAGAAACCCTTATTATCTGTTTACTCAGTGCTGAGTTGGGAGAAGATGTGCAGGAAGTGATAACATGCCTATTTCAAACTGTTTCTTTGTTATGTGTCCTGGGGGTTTTCAAATGCCAGAGGGCCCCATCTTGATCACAAGGTCCTATTTTGTTGAAATCTCTTTGTCACCACTAATATTACCCTTATTCTTGGTGCATTATATACTAGAACAGGTGACAGTAGCCAAGGTCACTGGTTTCAGCTTTGTTTTTAATTTTCCTTTAATATTCACAGCAGCTTTTGTGAAGCCCCTGGGAAAATGCGTAACTAAATTCTGGAATTTGCCCACAATTAAGCAGCTAAGAGCCAGGAAACATAAATTCACACCCAAATCTCTTGGAAGACTTTACTCTTTACTGTGTGAAAGGAAAATAAATCTTGGGACCCCAAAATCACTAAGCTAAAAGGAAGTCAAGCTGGTGACTGCTTAGGGAAAACCTACCTCCCATTCTATCAAAGTCAACCCTCTGAGGCTCACCTGAGACAAATGTACATCTGATTGCTTCTTCTCCCCTATTGTTTATGTAAGAAATGCAGATTCACTAAGCCAGACTAAATTGTGTATTCAGTGGAAGGCTGATCTAGGACTCAAAAGAATGCAGCCTTTTGTCTCTTATCTACTTCTAACCTGGAAGCCCCCACTTCCAGTTGTCCTGCCTTACTGGACTGAACCAGTGTATATCTTACACATACTGTTTGATGTCTCATGTCTCCCTAAAATATAGAAAAACAAACTGTACCCCGACCACCTTGGGCATGTCTCAGTACTTCCTGAAGCTCTGTCACAGGTGAATCCTTAACTTTAGCATAATAAACTTTCTAAGTTGACTGAGATCTGTCTCAGATATCTGGGGTTCACAACTGCATATTAAACTGCCTGTCTCTGGTAATAGCCGACCATAAGATGCCCACAAGATTAGTAATAAAGAGAAATAATTAGAAAGAAAATTGGAAGGCCTGGATCATTTTGCTGTTTCTGTATATTTATAGTCTCACTTAGTGCCCCTTTTTCTTAGGAGTATTTATGGCATGAGGGGTTGGGTTAGAGTATGTCATAATGAAACTGGCCTGGAGAAAAATTATACCCAGGTCTGAACTATATGCAATTTAGACAACTGTACCAAGTAGAATATATTTTAAGGACATCTAAACAATGTTGGTCTAAGTCAGTGGTTCTCACATTTGAGCATGCATCAGAGTCACCAGGAAAGTTTATTAAAACCCAAGTTTTTGGATCTCATTTCCAGAGTTTCTGATTAAGTACATATGAAGTGGGGCTTAAGAATTTGCATTTCAGAGAAGTTCCCACATGATGCTGAGTATGATGGTCTGAAGACTTCACTTGGAGGATCACTTTCCTAGGTTAATTATTTAGGTTTCTGCCTGCTTCATTCTTAGAAAACAGATATTACTGTGGTTTGGCTCACAGCCAATGCACTGAGTATTCTTATTTTTCAATAGCATCAGTGTCATGTCATTTCCCAGTTTACCTCCTGGTATCCACTAGCCAGGGGTAGTGCTTAAAAATTTGCCTAATCATAATGGTAGGGGAGAGATCATATAACTTAGTTCCATGACTAAAAAGTGTCAACCAAAAATAAATTCTAAGCACCCCCACCAACCATCTTAATGGACTTCCTCCCCAGGCAGCGCTCTTTTACAATTTAATCTGAAAGACTGGTTCAGGCCATGAGGGAAAGTGAGGGGTCAAACATGCCTCATTAAACGTCTCTGGCATTAACATCAACACAAACCTTAAGTCCCATAAGAAACATTTACAACCTATTCTTTCTGAAGCCTACTATCTAAAGGCTTCCCCCACAAATAAAAACTTTGATTTTCATAACCTCTTATCTTAATCCAGACATTCCTTTCTATTGATCTCAGGTCTTTAGATAAACTCAACCAATTGTCAGCCAGAAAATTTTTCAATCCACCTATAAGCTAGAAGCCCCCACTTCAGGTTGTCCCACCTTTTTGGACCAAACCAATGTATTTCTTAAATGTATTTGATTAAAGTCTCATATCTCCCTAAAATGTATAAAACCAGAGCTGCACCCTGACCACCGTGGGCACATGTTCTCAGGACTTCCTGAGGGCTGTGTCAGGGGCCATGGTCACTCAAATTTGGCTCAGAATATATCTCTTCAAATATTTTACAAGAATTTAACTCTTTTCATCAATAAGACATTAATATTTCATGTTACTTTATCTTTCCTCCTCTGTACTTATCTTTTATAACTTTTATTTTAAATTCAGGAGTACATGTGCAGGTTTGTTATATAAGTAAACTTGTGTCATGGGGATTTGTTGTACGGATTATTTCATTGCCCAGGTATTAAGCCTAATACCCATTAGTCATTTTTCCTGATTCTCTCCCTTCTCCCACCCTCCACCCTTTGATAGATCCTAGTGTGTGTTTTTCTCCTCTGTGTCCATGTATTCTCATCATTTAGTTCCCATTTATAAGTGAGTACATGTGGTATTTGGTTTTCTGTTTATGCATTAGTTTGCTAAAGATAATAGCCTCCAGCTCCATGCATGTTCCTACAAAGGACATAATGCCATTCTTTTTATGGCTACATAGTATTCCATGGTGTATATGTACCACATTTTAAAAAAATCCAGTCTGCCACTGATGGACATTTAGGTTGATTCCATGTCAATGCTATTGTGAATAGTGCTGTAATGAACATGCACGTGTGTGTGTTGTTACAGTAGAAGGACTTATATTTCTTTGAGTACATACCCAGTAACAGGATTGCTGGGTCAAATAGGATTTCTGTTTTTAGGTCTTTGAGGAATCACCACACTGTCTTTTACAGCAGTTCAAGTAATTTATCTGCACACCAACAACGTATAAGTGTTTATTTTTCTCCACAACCTCACCAGCATTTGTTACTTTTTGACTTTTTAGTAATAGCCACTTTGATTGGTGTGAGATGATATCTCACTGCGGTTTTAATTTGCATTTCTATAACCGTCAATGATGTTAATCTTTTTTTCATATGCTTTTTGGCCACATGTAAGTCTTTTTTTGAAAACTGTCTATGTTTTTTGCCCACTTTTTAATGGGATTCTGTGTTTTTTTCTTGTCAATTTGTTTTCTTGTAAATTTCTTTCTCTTACCTGATTGCTCTGGCTGGGACTTCCTATACTATGTTAAATGAAAGTGATGGAAGTGGGCATCCTTGAAATTTTGAAAGTCTTTCCATTTTTCCTCTGTTCAGTATCATATTAGTTGTGGGTTTGTCATTTATTACCTTTATCATTTTGAGGTATGTTTCTTCTATACCTGATTTGTTCAGAGTTTCCATTCAGCAAAATTGTTGAACTTTGCTTAATGTTTTTTTCTGCATTTTAAAAATGATCATATGTTTTTTGTCCTTGAGCCTTTTAGTGTGGCGTATCACATTTATTGATTTGCATAACTTGAACCATCTTTGCATTACTGGGTTGATTCCCACTTGATTATGGTGAATGTTCTTTCTAATGTGTTCTTGAATTCTATTTGCTAGTGTTTTCTTTGAAGATTTTAGATACTGTCTTGTAGTTTTCTTTTGTTGATGTTGCATACTTGTCTAGTTTTGGTATCAAAAGAATGCTGCCTCATAGAATGAGTTTGGACATATTCCATCCTCTTCAATTTTTTGAAATCATTTGAGTAGAATTTGTTATTAGTTCTTTAAATGTTTGGTAGAATTCCTCAGTGAAGCCATGATGTCCCTGGGCTTCTTTTTAATTGGAGATGTTTCATTACTTCTTTTATCTTGTTACTTATTATTTATCTGCTCAGGTTTTCTATTTCTCTATGGTTTAATCTTGGTAGGTTTTATGTCCAGAAATCCATTTTCAAATTTATTGTCATATAATTCTTCATAATTGTTTCAAATGATTCTTTGTATTTGTCTTTTTGTTTGTTTGTTTGTTTAGAGACAGTGTCTCATCTGTCACCCAGTCTGGAGTGCAGTGGAATGATCATAGCTCACCACAGCCTCAAACTCTTGGGCTCAAGAGATCCTCTCAACTCAACCTTCCAAGAATCTGTGACTATAGTTGTGTGCCACCATGCCTGGCAAATTTATTTTTATTTTTTATAGAGATGGGGTCTCTCTATGTTGTCCAGGCTGGTCTTAGACTCTTGGCTTCAAGCAATTATCCCACCTCCATCTTCTACTGCACTAGGATTATAGATGAGAGCTACCATGTTTAGACAGTTGTAATTTTTAAATCTTTTATTTTATTTGAGTTTGCTCTCTTTGTGTTGTCTTGCTAAAGCTTTGTCACTTTTGTTTATCTTTTTAAGAAACCAACCTTTTGTTTTGTTGTTCTTTATATTTTTAGTCTCGAATTTATCTAGTTGTACTCTAATGTTTATTGCTTATTACCCTACTAATTTTGAATTTGTTTCCTTCTTGCTTGTCTAGTTCCTTGAGGTGCACCATTAGATTATTTATTTGAAGTATTTTTATTTTTTGATATGTTGATTGCTATAAACCTCCCTCTCAGGATTGCTTTTTCTATATCCATAGGTTCTGGGGTATGTTGTGTTTTCTTTCACTTGTTTCAAGAAAACTTTAAATTTTCTTCTTAATTTCTTCATTGACCCATTGGCCATTTAGAAGTATGTTGTTTAATTTCCATGTAGTCCAACTGTTTGCAAAATCCCTCTTGTTATTGATTTCTAGTTTTATTCTGTTATGGTTAAAAAGAAGATACTAAATGTGATGTTGGCTTTTCGAATTTGCTGAGAATTTCTTTGTGGCCTAACACATGGTCTATCTTGGAGAATATTCTATGTGCTGATGAAAGAAATGTTTATTCTGCAGCAGTTTAATGAAATGTTCTGTAAATGTCTGTTAGGTCCCTTTAATCTAGAGTGTAGTTTAACTCTCTGTTTCTTTGTTGATGCTTTGTCTGGTTGATCTGTTCAATGCTGAAAGTGGGGTATGAATACCCCAATGATGTCTATCTCTTTCTTTAGATCTATTAATAATTGCCCTCTGTATTTGGGTGCTCTGGTGTTGGGTGCATGTATATTATTGTTATATCTTCTTGCTAAATTGGCCCCTTTTGAGGATATAGAATGATCGTTGTATTCTTGGTCATGTGGATATCCAATTGTTTCAACAACATTTATTGAAGTGACTATTCTTTCTCCATTGTGTATTCTTGGCACCTCTTTTGAAAATTAATTGACCATAAATGTGTGAGTTTATTTCTTGTCTCTCTGTCCCATTCCATTGGTTGATGTGTCTATTTTATGCCAGTAACATACTGTTTTATTTACTATAACTCTGTAATAGATTTTGAAGCCAGGTAGTGTGATGTCTCCATCTTGGTTCTTTTTGCATAGGCTCTTCTCTTAACCTTTATGGCTTATGATTTGCCAACTTCATGCTCACATTCACTCATCTAAACAGCCAGGTTGAGTTGAGATGAGTGAATATGGGGTACTCACCTCATACCCTAAATATTTAGTTGTAGCTTCTAACAATTCTGACCTGCTTTCTCCAGCCTAATAAGAAGAGGCCATACACAATTTTTCTGTCTGTTGGGTTTTATCCTGGTAGTTGTACTTGGCCTTTAGGACAATAAGAAAGCCAGGGTAAAATGAGGCAAATGTTTAAGTGAAGACCATGCTGGTTATCTTCTATTTGTCTCTCCATATTAACTCTTAACCCTTTTCACTCTGATCTGTGCCTTTAGAAGCACACCTATAAAGCTCCTCTTGTCTTCTGGATTCTTTTTGGATCAACTAATGGAAACCACTGACTAGAAATCAAAGGGACAGAAAAAAGTAAAGTTGCAATATTTATTAACCTGACTCTGTCCCTGAGAGCCAAATCTTGATGGATGCTCTATCAACCAAAATACACAGCTCTGTTATCCAACCTTTTCTATACAGCTTTTCTGAATTAACTTTTCAGTAACTGCTCCCTCCTTTACCCATTCAAACCTAGGGATGGCAATGACAACTTTTATGCTACTAGCCTGAAGTACTCTACTATGCATTGTGGTTTCTCTACACTATGCCCACACCTATGTTTAAGTATTAAACTCTCCTAAATCTGAGTGTATCATCTATTTCCTGCCAAGAACCTGACTGTTACACTACCCTTAGGTCTTCCCCACCACTCTAACTCTCACATCCTGGTAAGCGCTTTTTGTATTAGCATTGCAAATTCGAAGCTTCTCTTCAGATCTCAACAACATGGTATCATACCTCAGTCTTCCATCAAAATTGAGCTGGTTAGATGATTAAATTTAACTGGATAAAGTATGCAATGGCATTGTAATCATCAAACCTAATAACTTCATCTTATTAACCATTTTGCATATTTGTATCTGCTGAACATTCCTGTTGTAATCACCTTCACCTTTGGGTTTTATAACACACCACTGTTTAGGTTCTCACCAAGTCTTGGTAACCCTTCTCTACTTTCTGTCTTCATGGGTTCTTATTTTTCCACATTACCGTTAAATCTGGTGTTTCAACAACTCTATCCTCAAGCCACTACTCTTTTCCTTGTATACACTATCTTTGGGTGATCACATTTACTTTCACAGTTTCAACTCCCGTTTCTCTCATGAATCTCAAGTTTATATCCTTCGCCTGTTCTTTCCTCAAACTTCCTGGTATATTCACCTTCACTATTATATTCCTAACTTAAATAACCAGCACTGTATTGTTCTTATTTGGCTCCTCTGTTTATTTCATACGACTGATTGCTTTCTTTTTCTATTTCTTCCTTCTATGGAAACAAATTTTTTGTGGCAATCCTTCTATCTCTTTTGAACATTACTTCCTGTTGTTCTCTGAACGTATCCCCCTCTTCCTAATTCTTAAGGATAGTTCTTCTCAGCTTTATGTTGTTGTCCAATACTCTTTGCTTGATATCCTATTTTGAAGAGATTTTAATGATTTCATGGTTAAAAATATTACCCATAATATTACTCATATGTTTACACTTACTTGGAATGCCTACACCTGGATACCTTATAGATAACTTCAGGATATCTCATGGATATCTCACATGATCTATACAATTAAGCAGAAATTATCATCGTAAGCCTTTTTGTTTATACATCTCCACTCAGATTCCATATTTTGGTTGTGGCATCAGCATTCATTCAACTGAGCCAGAAATCAGACACCATTAAAATTATTCTTTTCATCTCAATGGCTATAGGGATACAAGTGGGTGATAGTTACATGGATGAATTGTGCAGCGGTCAAATCCAGGATTAAACTAAATAGAGGACATTGTACCCAATAGGGTAGATTTTCATCACTCACCACCCCACTTTCCCTCCTTATGAGTCTCCAATGTCCTTAATACCACTCTGTATGCCTTTGCATACCCATGGCTTCAAGAAGATGCAATATTTGCTTTTCTGTTACTACCTTTCTGCGCTTCAGATAATAGACTGCAGTACCATACAAGTTGCTGTAAGAGACATTATTTTCTACTTTTTTATGGCTGAGTAGTATTCCATGGTTGGTATACCCCCACATTTTTTTTGTTGTTGTTAAAGTTGGGGTTTCACCATGATGGCCAGGCTGGTCTTGAACTCCTGACCTCAGGTGATCCACCCACCTTGGCCTCCCAAAGTGCTAGGATTACAGGCGTGAGCCACTGCACCCAGCCTATACCACATTTTTGTACCCATTCATTCGTTGGGGGAGAACTTATGTGGGTTCCATATCTTTGCAATTGTACTGCAATAAACATATATGTGCAGGTGTCTTTTTGATACAGAGACTTCTTTCCTTTGGGTAGATACCCAGGAGTGAAATTGCTAGATTGAATGGTAGATCTTCTTTTCGTTGAGAAATTGCCATACTGTTTTCCACAGATATTATACTAATTTACATGCCCAGCAGCAGTGTATAAGCATTCCTTTTTCATCTGTGGTGGTGGGTTGTTTTTTTTGTTTGTTTGTTTGTTTTTGTTTTTTGTACTTTAGGTTCTGTGGTACATGTGCAGATCATGCAGGATTGTTGCATAGGTACATACATGGCAAGGTGGTCTGCTGCCTCCATCACCCTGTCACCTATATCTGGCATTTCTCCCCCATGTTATCCCTTCACAACCTCCCTACGCCCTACTGTCCCTCCCTAGCCCCCTCAACAGACCCTAGTGTGTGATCTTCTCCTCCCTGTGTCTATGTTTTCCCATTGTTCAACACTCACCTATGAGTGAGAACATGCGGTGTTTGATTTTCTGTTCTTGTGTCAGTTTGCTGAGAATGATGGTTTCCAGATTCATCCATGTCCCTACGAAGGACACAAACTCATCGTTTTTTATGGCTGCATGGTATTCTATGGTGTATATGTGCCAGGTTTTCCTTATCCAGTCTCTCATTGATGGGGATTTGGGTTGGTTCCAGGTCTTTGCTGTTATAAACAGTGCTGTAATGAACATAGGTGTGCATGTGTCTTTATAATAGAATGATTTATAATCCTTTGGGTATATACCCAGTAATAGGATTGCTGGGTCAAATGGAATTTCTATTTCTAGATCCTTGAGGAATCACCACACTGTCTCCCACAATGGTTGAATTAATTTACACTCCAACCAACAGTGTAAAAGTGTACCTATTTGTCTGCATCCTCTCCAACATCTGTTGTCTCCTGACTTTTTAATGATCGCCATTCAAACTGGTGTGAGATGGTATCTCAATGTGGTTTTGATTTGCATTTCTCTAATGACCAGTGATGATGAGCACTTTTTCACATTTGTTAGCCTCATATAAAGTCTTCTTTTGAAAAGTGTCTGTTCATATACTTCTCCCACTTTTGAATGGGTTTTTTTGTTTCAGTTCTTTGTAGATTGTGGATATTAGCCATTTGTCAGATGGGTAGATTGCAAAAATGTTTTCCCATTCTGTTGGTTGCCAGTTCACTCTAATGACTGTTTCTTTTGCTGTACAGAAGCTCTGGAGTTTAATTAGATCTCATTTGTCTATTTTCACTTTTGTTGCCAATGCTTTTGGTGTTTTAGTCATGAAGTCCTTCTCTATGCCTATGTCCTGAATGGTTCTGCCTAGGTTTTCGTCTTAGGGTTTTTATGGTGTTAGGTCTTATGTTTAAGTCTTTAATCCATCTGGAGTTAATTTTAGTGTAAGGTGTCAGGAAAGGGTCCAGTGTCTGCTTTCTGCACATGGCTAGCCAGTTTTCGCAACACCATTTATTAAACAGAGAATCTGTTCCCCCATTGCTTATTTTTGTCAGGTTTGTCAAAGATCAGATGGTTGTAGATGTTTGGTGTTGCCTCTGTGGCCTCTGATCTGTTCCATTGGTCTATATCTCTCTGTTTTGGTACCAGTACCATGCTGTTTTGATTTACTGTAGCCTTGTAATATAGTTTGAAGTCAGGTAGCATGATGCCTCCAGCTTTGTTCTGTTTGCTTAGGATTGTCTTGGCTATGCAGGCTCTTTTTTGTTTTCATAGGAAGCTTAAAATGTTTTTTCCCAGTTGTGTGAAGAAGGTCAGTGGCAGCTTGATGGGGGATAGCATTGAATCTGTAATTTACTTTGGGCAGTATGGCCATTTTCACAATATTGATTCTTCCTAACCATGAGCATGGAATGTTTTTGCATCTGTTTGTGTCCTCTCTTATTTCCTCGAGCAGTGGTTTGTAGTTCTCCTTGAAGAGGTCCTTTATATCCTTTGTTAGTTGTATTCCTAGGCATTTTATTCTCTTTGTAGCAATTTTGAATGGGAGTTTGCTCTTGATTTGGCTCTCTGTTAGTGTACTATTGGTGTATAGGAATGCTTGTGATGTTTGCACATTGATTTTGTATCCTGAGACTTTGCTGAAGTTGCTTATCATTTTAAGGAGATTTTGGGCTGAGACGACGGGAGTCTTCTTTTATATATATATATTTTTTTTTTTTTTATTGCATTTTAGGTTTTGGGGTACATGTGAAGAACATTCAAGATTGTTGCATAGGTACACACATGGCAGTGTGATTTGCTGCCTTCCTCCCAATCACCTATATCTGCCATTTCTCCGCATGCTATCTCTCCCCCAACTCCCCACCCCGCAACTGTCCCACTCCTGTTCCCCCCGACAGACCCCAGTGTGTGATGTTCCCCTCCCTGTGTCCATGTGTTCTCATTTTTCAGCACCCACTTATGAGTGAGAACATGCGGTGTTTGATTTTCTGTTCTTGTGTCAGTTTGCTGAGAATGATGGTTTTCAGGTTCATCCATGTCCCTATAAAGGACATGAACTCATCGCTTTTGATGGCTGCATAATATTTCATGGTGTATATGTGCCACATTTTCCCTGTCCAGTCTATCATTGATGGGCATTTGGGTTGGTTCCAGGTCTTTGCTATTGTAAACTGTGCTGCAATGAACATTCATGTGCATGTGTCCTTATAGTAGAATGATTTATAATCCTTTGGATATATACCCAGTAATGGGATTGCTGGGTCAAATGGAATTCTATTTCTAGATCCTTGAGGAATTGCCACACTGTCTTCCACAGTGTTTGAACTAATTTACACTCCCACCAACAGTGTAAAAGTGTTCCTTTTTTCTCCACATCCTCTCCAGCATCTGTTGTCTCCAGATTTTTTAATGATCGCCATTCTAACTGGTGTGAGATGATATCTCAATGTAGTTTTGATTTGCATTTCTCTAATGACCAGTGATGATGAGCATTTTTTCATATGTTTGTTGGCTTCATGTATGTCTTCTTTTGTACAGTGTCTGTTCATATCCTTCTAAATATACAATCATGTCATCTGCAAATAGACACAATTTGACTTCCTCCTTTCCTAATCGAATACCCTTTATTTCTTTTTCTTACCTGATTTCTCTGGCTAGAACTTCCAATACTATATTGAATAGGAGTGGTGAGAGAGGGCATCCTTGTCTAGTGCCAGATTTCAAAGGAAATGCTTTCAGTTTTTGCCCATTCAGGATGATATTGACTGTGGGTTTGTCGTAAATAGCTTTTATTATTTTGAAATACATTCTGTCAATACCTAGTTTATTGAGAGTTTTTAGCATAAAGGGCTACTGAATTTTGTCAAAGGCCTTCTCTTCATCTATTGAGATGATCATGTGGTTTTAGATAGCCAAGAACTTCATGACTGAAACACCAACAGCAATGGCAACAAAAGCCAAAATAGACAAATGGTATCTAATTAAACCTAAGAGGTTCTGCACAGCAAAAGAAACAATCATTAGAATGAACCAGCAGCCAATAGAACGGGAAAAAAGTGTTGCAAACTACCCATCTCACAAAGGGCTAATATCCAGAATCTACGAAGACTTAAACAAATTTCCAAGAAACAAACAAACAATCCCATCAAAAAGTGGACGAAGGATATGAACAGACACTTTTCAAAAGAAGAGATATTTGCGGGCCAAGAAACATATGAAAAAATTGTCACCAACACTGGTCATTAGAGAAATGCAAATCAAAACCACATTTAGATACCATTTGACGCCAGTTAGAATGGCGATCATTAAAAAATCTTGAGACAACAGATGCTGAAGAGGATGTGGAGAAATAGGAACACTTTTACACTCTTGGTGGGAGTGTAAATTAGTTCAAACATTATGGAAGACAGTGTGGTGATTCCTCAAGGATCTAGAACTGCAAATACCATTTGACCCAGCAATCCGATTACTGGGTATATACGCAAAGGATTATAAGTCATTGTATTATAAAGCCACATGCACACGTATGTTCATTGCGGCACTGTTTACAATAGCAAAGACCTGGAACCAACCCAAACGCCCATCAATGACAGACTGGATAAAGAAAATGTGGGGCATATACACCACGGAATAGTATGCAGCCATAAAAAATGACGAATTCACGTCTTGCAGGGACATGGATGATCTGAAAGCCATCATTCTCAGCAAACTGACACAAGAACAGAAAACCAAACACTGCATGTTCTCACTCATAGGTGGGTGTTGAACAATAAGAACACATGGACACAGGGAGGGGAACATCACATACTGGGGTCTGTTGGGAGGTGAGGGGCTAGTGGGGGATAGTGGGGAGTGGGGGAGATTGGGGAGGTATAACACTGGGAGAAATACCTAATGTAGGTGACGGGGGATGGAGGCAGCAAACCACCATGGCATGTGTATACCTATGTAACAATCCTGCAAGGTCTCCACATGTACACGAGAACTTAAAGTATAATTAAAAAAATAAATAAACAAAACAAGGCTATTACGTAAACCACTGTGGTATAACATTCTGACATTTGGAACAGCTATTTTTTTTCCAGGCCCTCACAATGGTCTATGAGCTAACCAGGAAAGACGGTATAGCTGTGGATAAATGCACAGACTTGGGCCAAACAGATCTGGTTTCAGTTTCCAATCATACTAGCCATATGATCTTGCTCAAGTCACAATGAGCCTCTGTTTCATCATCTGTCTAATGTGGGGTGGAGGGGGTGGGAGGATAGATAATACCTACTTACTAGGGTGACTCTGAGGAATAAAAGATATGTATAGTGTCTGGCACACATTAGACACCCAATAAATGTTAACTGTTAATAAAAATATCCATGACACAATTAATACAAATTATTTTAGAGAAACTAGAACATAAATATATGTAAATGTTAGAGGAAGCAACATTCATAATCCCACAGCCTTTAAATATTTATTGTATATCCATCTACACTATTTTTGTGTATATATGTATAAACTCATAAATAGGTGTGAATGTACAATACATACACTTATGTAATCTGGCTTTTTTCTTTAATAAGTTACATACTGAACACTATTTCATGTCAAGAAATGTGTGTACATTACTGTTTCTATAAATGTGAAAAATAATTTAATAAATTCTACAGTTAAACTTCTATATTGTTTGCAACATACCATCATAATCAGCACCGGAAATAAACTTACATGTACACATTTTAATTAATATTTTATTATTAATAAAATACATTCTTTACAATGAGAAAGATTAAGGAATTTCCAGTTATTTGCTCATTCTAGGTAAATTTTGCAGGCCTTTAATTCCAGTCTATTTTAACATGTCCATTAAAAATAATCTGCTATCTCATTGTCTTATTTTATGCCTCCCTTCTACATAGGCTCCCAGAAAAGCTTATTCCTCTCCTATTCCCAACCTATTCCTTTTTCAGTCTATTGCTTATGTCTTACTCTTTGTTACCCTTGCTTGGCCGGTTTCTGGATATTGCATTTATTAGAGGCCCCCCCTGAGGAAGTGAAAAGAAGGTCAAACCAGACCTCAAAGGCAAATTCTTACTAAATATTGCCATCGGGGAAAAGTTGTTCTACATAAGACCTAAGATTAACACAATAAACACTTCTCTATGCCATAGATGATGGGCATGACAATGATAATAAAAGAAGGAAGCATTTATTGCACATTTGCTATGTGCCAAATGCTGGTGTGAAACGCTTTTATATGCCTCATCCTGTTTAATCCATACAACAACCCTGTGAGGTAGATACTAATTCAGCAGATTAGGAAACTGAGGTGTCTAGAGGGTAAAGGAACTTGCCTAAATTCAATTATGGCAGAGTCAGGATTAGAAAATAAATATTTATTTGATGCAAAGGCTATTATCTTAAGCATTACTTGAGACAAGTCTTCCTAGATTTGTCCACAAATCACGGTGAACAGCTTTTCAGGAAATTTGTCTTTGGAGAAGGAGCTTTAGTGCAGTGGTTTTCTAATTATTTTTCCCCCTTCTTGTCATCAGAACTATTTTTATTTAATGAAAAATCTTACTTTTTTAAAAAAAATTATACTTTAAGTTTGCGGATACATGTGCAGAACGTGCAGGTTTGTTACGTAGGTATACACGTGCCATGGTGGTTTACTGCACCCATCAACCCATCATCTACATTAAGTATTGCTCCTAATGCTATCCCTCCCCTAGCCCCGACCCCCGACAGGCCAGTGTGTGAGGTTCCCCTCCCTGTGTCCATGTGTTCACATTGTTCACCTGCCAATTATGAGTGAGAACATAGGATGGTTTGTTTCCTGTTCCTGTGTTAGTTTGCTGAGGATGATGGTTTCCAGCTTCATCCATGTCCCTGCAATGGACATGAGACTCATCCGTTTTTGTGGCTGCATACTATTCCATGGTATATATGTGCCACATTTTCTTTATCCAGTCTATCATTGATGGACATTTGGGTTGGTCCCAAGTCTTTGCTATGGTGAATAGTGCTACAATAAACATAAGTGTGCATGTGACTTTATAGTAGAATGCTTTACAATCCTTTGGATATATACCAGTAATGGGATTGCTGGATCAAATGGTATTTCTGGTTCATGTTCCTTGAGGAATCATGACAGTGTTTTCCATAGTGGTTGAACTAATTTACACTCCCACCAACAGTGTAAAAGCATTCCTGTTTATCCACATCTTCTCCATCATCTGTTGTTTCCTGACTTTTTAATGATTGCCATTCTAACTGGTGTAAGACTTCTCTAATGACCAGTGATGATGAGCTTTTTTTTCATATGTTTGTTGGTCACATAAATGTCTTTGTTTGAGAAGTGTCTGTTCATAACCTTCACCCACTTTTTGATGGTTTTCTTTTTCTTGTAAATTTGTTTAAGTTCTTTGTAGATTCTGGATATTACTACTTTGTCAGGTGGATAGATTGCAGAAATTTTCTCCCATTCTGTAGGTTACCTGTTCACTCTGATGATAGTTTCTTTTGCTGTGCAGAAGCTCTTTAGTTGAATTAGATCACATTTGCCAATTTTGGCTTTTGTTGCCATTGCTTTTGGTGATTTAGTCATGAAGTCTTTGCCCATGCCTATGTCCTGAATGGTATTGCATAGGTTTTCTTCTAGAGTTTTTATGGATTTAGGTCTTATGTTTAAGTCTTTAATCCATCTTGAGTTAATTTTTGTATAAGGTGTAAGGAAGGGGTCCAGTTTCAGTTTTCTGCATATTGCTAGCCAGTTTTCTCAACACGATTTTTGAATAGGTAATCCTTTATTACTCGTTTTTCGTCAAGTTAAAGATCAGATGGTTGTAGATATGTGGCATTATGGCTAGGCCTCTGTTCTGTTCCATTGGTCTATATATCCGTTTTGGTACCAGTACCTGCTGTTTTGGTTACTGGAGCCTTGTGGTATAGTTTAAAGTCAGGTAGCAGGATGCCCCCAGCTTTATTCTGTTTGCTTAGGATTTTCTTGGCTATATGGTCTCCTTTTCATTCCATATGAAATTTAAAGTAGTTTTTTTCTATATCTGCGAAGCAAGTCAATGGTAGCTTGATGGGAATAGCATTGAATCTATAAATTACTTTGGGCAGTATGGCCATTTTCATGATATTGATTCTTCCTATCCATGAGGATGGAATGTTTTTCCATTTGTTTGTGTCCTCTCTTATTTCCTTGAGCAGTGATATGTAGTTCTCCTTGAAAAGGTCCTTCATATCCCTTGTAAGTTACATTCTTAGGTATTTTACTCTCTTTGTAGCAATTATGAATGCGAGTTCATCCATGATTGGCTCTTATAGGAATCCTTTTGATTTTTGCACATTGATTTTGTATCCTGAGATGTTGCTGAAGTTTCTTATCAGCTTAAGCAGATTTTGAGCTGAGACGATGGGGTGTTCTAAATATACAATCATGTTATTTGCAAACATAGACAATTTGACTTCCTCTCTTCCTATTTGAATACCCTTTGTTTCTTTCTTTTGCCTGATTTCCTTGGCCAGAACTTCCAATACTATGTTGAATAGGAGTAGTGACAGAGGGCATCCCTGTCTTGTGCCGTTTTTCAAAGGGAATACTTCCAGCTTTTGTCCATTCAGTATGATATTGGCTGTGGGTTTGTCATAAATAACTCTTATTATTTTGAGATGCGTTCCATCAATACCTAGTTTATGGAGAGTTTCTAGCATGAAGAGGTGTTGAATTTTATCGAAGGCCTTTGCTGCTTCTATTGAGGTAATCATGTCTATCATTTGTTCTGTTTATGTGATGGATTATGTTTATTGATTTGCATATGTTGAACCAGCCTACAATCCCAGGGATGAAGCTGACTTGATTGTTGTGGATAAGCTTTTGGATATGCTGCTGGATTCGGTTTGTTAGTATTTTATTGAGGATTTTTGCATTGATGTTCATCAGGGATATTGTCCTGAAATTTTCCTTTTTTGTTCTGTCTCTGCCAGGTTTTTGTATCAGGATGATGCTGGCCTCATAAAATGAGTTAGGGAGGAGTCCCTCTTTTCTGTTGTTTGCAATAGTTTCAGAAGGAATGGTGCCAGTTCCTCTTTGTACCTCTGGTAGAATGTGGCTGTGAATCCATCTGGTCCTGGGCTTTTTTTAGGTGGTAGTCTATTAATTACTGCCTCAATTTCAGAACTTGCTATTGGTCTATTCAGGGATTTGACTTCTTCCTGGTTTAGTCTTGGGAGGGTGTATGTGTCCAGGAATTTATCCATTTCTTCTAGATTTTCTAGTTTATTTCCATCGAGGTGTTTATAGTATTCTTTGATGGTAGTTGTCTTTCTGTGGGATCATTTTTTATTGTGTCTATTTGATTCTTCTCTCTTTTCTTCTTTATTATTCCGGCTAATGGTCTATTTTGTTAATCTTTTCAAAAAACCACCCTGCTGAATTCATTGATTTTTTGAAGGGTTTTTCGTGTCTCTGTCTCCTTCGGTTCTGCTGTGATCTTTGTTATTTCTTGTCTTCCACTAGCTTTTGAATTTGTTTGCTCTTGCTTCTCTAGTTCTTTTAATTGTGATGTTAGGGTGTTGGTTTTAGATCTTTCCTGCTTTCTCCTGTGGGCATTTAGTGCTGTAAATTTCCCTCTAAACTCTGCTTTAGCTGTATCTCAGAGATTCTGTACATTGTGTCTTTATTCTCATTGGTTTCAAGTAACTTATTTATTTCTACCTGAATTTTGCTATTTACTCAGTAGTCATTCAGGAGCAGGTTGTTCAGTTTCCATGTTGTTGTGTGGTTTTGAGTGAGTTTCTTAATACTGAGTTCTAATTTGATTGCACTGTGGTCTAAGAGACTGTTTGTTATGATTTCTGTTTCTTTTTCATTTGCTGAGGAGTGTTTTACTCCCAGTTATGCAGTCAATTTTAGAGTAAGTGTGATGTGGTGCTAGAAGAATGTATATTCTGTTGATTTGGGGTGGAGATTTATGTAGATGTCTATTAAATCTGCTTGGTCCAGACTTGAGTTCAAGTCCTGAATATCCTTATTAATTTTCTGTCTCATTGATCTATCTAATATTGACAATGGGGTGTCAAAGTCTCTCACTATTATTGTGTGGGAGTCTAAGTCTGTAGGTCTCTAATAAGTTGCTTTATGAATGTGGGTGGTCCTCTATGGGGTGCATGTATATTTAGGATAGTTAGCTTTTCTTGTTGCATTAATATCTTTACCATTATATAGTGTCCTTGTCTTTTTTTTTAATCTTTGTTAGTTTAAACCCTGTTTTATCAGAGACTAGGAATGGGGTTGGGATGAGAAGTGATAAAAAGGCATTCATGTAAAATATGATCTTAACAAATTTTTGCTCACATACCTACCCTAAAACCAGCGCTTTTTACTTTGGCTGATATTAGACTTACCTGGGGAGGTATAAAAACTTCTGGTGCTGAGGCTGTGCCACATACCAATTATCAGAAACTCTGGAAGTGGGACCCAGTCATTCATAAGTTTTGAAGGCCTCCAGTAAACTCCAATGTGAAGGCAAGGTTAAGAAACATTACAAAAAGTTTGCAAACTATATAGACCCACATATATTTTTAGATTGACATCTAAAAATGTTTAAGAAAATTGTAAATTATTGCAAAAGATATAATTTTGGGTGTGTTATAAATGTTGACATTTTAAAATAAAATTGTTACTTCACACTTTTGATTTTTACTATGGGACCTAAATACCAGAGAATACTTTTTTTTTCCATAAGTTATTGGGGTACAGGTGGTATTTGGTTACATGATTAACTTCTTTAGTGGTGATTTGTGAGATTTTGGTGCATCCATCTCCCCCAGTAGTATACACTGCACCCATATTTGTAGTCTTTTGTCCCTGCCCCCCACCATTGCACTTCCCCCGCAAGTCCTCAATGTCCACTGGATCATTCTTATGCCTTTGTGTCCTCATAGTTTAGCTCCCACACTTCAATGAGAACATAGGATGTTTGGTTTTCCATTCCTGAGTTGCTTCACTTAGAGTAATAGTCTCCAGTCTCATCCAGGTCACTGCAAATGCTGTTAATTCATTCCTTTTTATCGCTGAGTAGTATTCCATTATACATACATATATATTATATATAATATATATATGTGTGTATATATTATATATATATCTCACAATTTCTTTATCCACTCATTGATTGATGGACATTTGGGTTGGTTCCACGATCTTGCAAGTATGAATTGTGCTGCTATAAACATGTGTGTGCAAGTATCTTTTTCAAATAATGACTTCTTTTTCTCAGGGTTGATACCCAGAAGTGGGATTGCTGGGTCAAATGGTAGTTCTACTTTTAGTTATTTAAGGAATCTCCACACTGTTTTCCATAGTGGCTGTACTAGTTTACATTCCCACCAGCAGTGTAGAAGTGTTCCCTGATCACTGCATCCACGCCAACATCTAGTGTTTTTTTGAATTTTTTATTATGGCCATTCTTGCAGGAGTAAGGTGGTATTGCATTGTGGTTTTGATTTGCATTTCCCTGATCATTCGTGATATTGAGCATTTTTTCATATGTTTGTTGGCCATTTGTATATCTTCTTTTGAGAATTGTCTATTCACATCCTTAGCCCACTTCGTGATGCAATTGTTTGTTTTTTTCTTACTGATTTGAGTTCGCTGTAGATTCTGGATATTAGTCCTTTGTCAGACGTATATATTGTAAAGATTTTCTCCCACTTTGTGAGTTGTCTGTTTACTCTGCTGACTGTTCCTTTTGCCATGCAAAAGTTCTTTAGTTTAATTAGATCCCAGCTATTTATCTTTGTTTTTATTGCATTTGCTTTTGGGTTGTTGGTCATTAAAGGCCAATGTCTAGAAGGGTTTTTCAAATGTTATCTTCTAGAATTTTTATAGTTTCAAGTCTTAGGTTTAAGTACTTAATCCATCTTGAGTTGATTTTTGTATAAGGTGAGAGATGAGGATCCAGTTTCATTCTCCTACATGTGGCTAGCCAATTATCTCATCACCATTTGTTGAAAAGGGTGTCCTCTCCCCACTTTATGATTTTGTTTGCTTTGTGAAGATCAGTTAGCTGTAAGTATTTGGGTTTATTTCTGGATTCTCTATTCTGTTCCATTGGTCTATGTGCCTATTTTTTATACGAGTACCATGCTGTTTTGGTGACTATGGCCTTATAGTATAGTTTGAAATCAGGTAGTGTGATGCCTCCAGATTTGTTCTTTTTGCTTAGTCTTGCTTTGGCTACATGGGCTCTTTTTTGGTTCCATATGAATTTTAGAATTGTTTTTTTCTAATTCTGTGAAGAATGGTGGTGGTATTTTGATGGAGATTGCGTTGAATTTGTAGATTGCTTTTGGCAGTATGATCATTTTCACAATATTGATTCTACCCATCCTTGAGTATGGGATGTGTCACCATTTGTTTATGCTGTCTATGATTTCTTTCAGAAGAAACATTTTAAATAATTTTACAGCTTATGGAGGTGTTATTGAATAGGCAGATCGATGACCTTATGTGTTGGTGGGGATATTATTTGCCTGGAAAGCAATTTAATAGTCAATTTAAAGAGCTTTAAAAATGTTTATATCTTTTGATCCAGCCATTTCACTTCAAGAAATCTGTACTAAGAAGGTATAGTTACAAAGATTTTTGTTCAAGGAATGTTCATTTCTGTGTATTAAATTTCTGTGGTGGAACTGGAGGCCATCACCCTTAGCAAACCAATGCAGGAGCAGAAAACCAAATACCACATATTCTCACTCATAAGTGGGAGCTAAATGATGAGAACACATGGACACAAAGAGGGGAACAACAGACACTGGGGCCTACTTGAGGGTGGAGGGTTAGGGGAGGGGAGAGGATCAGAAAATGTAACTGTTGAGTACTAGGCTTAGTACATGGGTGAGAAATAATCTGTACACCAAACCCTTGTGACACAAGTTTAAATATATAACAAACCCACATATGTACCCCTGTACCTAAAAAAATTATTAAGCAGTTTTTATGTCCAAATTGTCCATTTATCACGCCCCTCCTTAAGTGGGAGTGACCCCACAGCACTAAAAACTCCTCTTGAGAAGCTGAACTGAGTAATACTAAAAGCCAATTAGATAAGCTGATCCCTTCAATAAAAGTTTCCCCTGCAGGGTACCAGGAAAATGCCTTATTTCTTTTACCAGTAGATAATCCCTGCTAAAGAGGCCCCAAGCTATAGATGTGAGGATGAGAGCCAGGAATGTGAGAGCCCTGTGCTGCCAGTATACTCTGAGGGCTGGAGCTCCAAAGCAGTGTGGGATAATAATGAATAGCTTGCAGATTTTACTCTAGGCACTGGAGGTACTTTTCTTGTGTTAACTCTTTTAATCCTCAAATTATCCTAGGAAGAAGGTACTGTTATTGTCCCCATTTTAAGATAATGAGGCTAAAACCAAGAGATGTGAAGTGACTCACCAACATCACACATCTATTCAGCCTTAGGCAATCCATCCCCAGAGTCTATGTTCTTAACCATTTTCCTGTGTGCATTTTTACGCCAAATAGCTTAAGAGAAATAACATGCTTTGGATTTAGAAGGATATGGTTTGGAATTTCATTTTCTGGCTCTGCACCTTGGGGCCAGTTATTTTGCCTCTCTGAGCTTCTATTTTCTCATCTTTAAAATGGGAGATATTTAAAACCCCTATATGATAGGATTGTTGTGAAGATAAAATGAAATCACATAATATTTGCTTATGAAATAAATGTTAGTTTTCCTTCCTATCATATCACTGCTCCCACTTAAAATACCCGGCACAGCCCCATTGAAACAACCTAGCAAGATTTCCAGACAGGAGTCTTGTGTTGTTTGCCTAGGGGAGTGAGGTTAAGGCCAGATCACCATTCTCCACACATAAGGCATAATCCATAGAATTCGTGTCTGGAATGAGAAGTGTTATGGGGCAATCACACTGACTCTTGACTGATCACCACCCTCTCAGCCCAGCTGCTTTTCTAGATCCTCTTGTTTGGCAGTGAGAAGCTGGTCCCTGGTTCCAAGACAGTGGGAATGGAATAGAGGAAATCACTTCCTAGGTCAATTAGATGACAGCCTTCTGAAACACTTTGCCTCAGAATATTACTAAACGTACTATAGTAATTCTGTAATTCCTGTGCAATTATTATAAATGTGCGTGTGTATGTGTGTGCTTGTGTGCATTTGCTAAAGGGATTATAGGCATCTCTTACATGTAGATACACACATACACATCAAATATTGATCCCTACATACCTTCCCAGACACACGGAAAAGTATCTAACAGAGTGGCAAATGGTCATTAGGGATCCAGAAAAAAACTATTCACATATTATAGAAAAATGTTTTAGTGAACTGCCGAGAGATTTAAAGATTTAGGCAGAATTCCATAGCATATAACGTTGGAATTTGAAACCATGATGCCTTGGACCTCACTGTGGCACACTGAGCTTGGGAACTGACACAGAAATGCCTCATTTTTGTAGGATCTCAGGTAATATTTACCTGTCCCTTGGGCGGCTGCAAGGTTTCTCCATTCTTTTTGTTTTTTTTTTTTTTACTTTTGGTGCATACTAATTCTTGGCATTACTCCCCATGTTATCCCTCCCCCACCTCCCCTCCATCCCCACCCCTAGTTGTCTCTCACCTACCCCTCTAACTGTCCCTTGTGTGTGATGCTCCTCTCCCTGAGTCCACGTGTTCTTGTTGTTGAACACCCACCTATGAGTGAGAACATACGGTGCTTGGATTTCTGTTCTTGGGTCAGTTTGCTGAGAATGATGGTTTCCAGATTCAACCAAGTCCCTACAAAGGACACGAATTCATCGTTTTTTATGGCTGCGTAGTATTTCATGGTGTATATGCACCACATTTTCTTTGTCCAGTCTATCATTGATGGGCAATTGGGTTGGTTCCAGGTCTTTGCTATTGTACACAGGGCTGCAATGAACATACGTGTGCATGTGTCTTTATAGTAGAACGATTTATAGTTCTTTGGGTATATAACATCTTTATTTTTGCCTTCATTTCATTGTTTATCCAGTCAAAATTCAGAAGCAAGTTCAGTTTCCAAGTGGTTGTGCGGGTTTGAGTGTGTTTCTTGATTGTGAGTTCTAGTCTGATTGCGCTGTGGTCTGATAGACTGTTTGTTATGATTTCTGTTCTTTTGCATTTGCTGAGGAGTAATTTGTTTCAAAAGATGTGGTCAATTTTAGAGTAAGTGCAATGTGGTGCTGAGAAAAATGTGTATTCTGTGGATTTGGGGTGGAGCGTTCTGTATATGTCTATTAGATCTGCTTGGTCCAGCTCTGCATTCAAGTTGTGGATACCCTTGTTAATTTTCTGTCTCGTTGATCTGTCTAATATTGACAGTGGAGTATTGAAGTATTGTGTGGGAGTGTAAATCTCATTTTAGGTCGTTAAGAACTTGCTTTATGTATCTGGGTACTCCTGTGTTGGGGCGTATATATTTAGGATAGTTAGCTCTTCCTGTTGGATTGATCCTTTTAACATTATGTAATGTCCTTCTTTGTCTCTTTTGATCTTTGTTGGTTTGAAGTCCATTTTATCAGAGACTAGGATTGCAACCCCGGTTTTTTTTGTTCTCCATTTGCTTGGAAAATCTTCTTCCATTCCTTTATTTTGAGTCTATGTGTGTCTTTGTATGTGAGATGGGTTTCCTGAATACAGCACACTGATGGGTTCTGATTTTTATCCAATTTGCCAGTCTGTGTCTTTTGATTGGGGCGTTTAGGTCATTTACATTCAATGTTAATATTGTTATGTGTGAATTTGATCCTGCCATTTTGTTACTGGCTGGTTTTCTTTCTCATTAGTTGACTGATTTTCTTCATTCCAATTTTGGTCTTTGCCAACTGGTTTGCTTTTGCAGTGACTGGTACTTGTTCCTTTCCATGCTTAGTGTTTCAGGAGCTCTTATAGGGCAGGTCTGGTGGTGACAAAATCTCTCAATAATTGCTTGTCCATAAAGGATTTTATTTCTCCTTCACTTATGAAGTTTAGTTTGGCTGGATATTAGATTCTGGGTTGAAAGTTCTTTTCTTTAAGGATGTTGAATATTGGCCCCAACTCTCTTCTGGCTTGTAGAGTTTCTGCTGAGAGATCTGCTGTGAGTCTGATTGGCTTCCCTCTGTGGGTGACCTGACCTTTCTCTCTGGCTGCCCTTAGCATTTTTTCCTTCATTTCAACCCTGGTGAATCTGACGATTATGTGCCTTGGGGTTGCTCTCTTGAGGAATATCTTTATGGAGTTCCCCTGTATTTCTTGAATTTGAAATTTGGACTGTCTTGCTAAGCTTGGGAAGTTTTCCTGGATAATATCCTGGAGTGTGTTTTCCAGCTTGGATTCATTCTCCCCGTCAGATTCAGGTACACCGATCAAGGGTAGATTAGGTTTTTTCACATAATCCCATATTTCTTGGAGGCTTTGTTCATTTCTTTTCACTCTTTTTTCTCTTGTATTGGCTTCTCTTTTATTTCATTGAGTTGATCTTCAATCTCTGATATCCTTTCTTCTGCTTGATCGATTTGGCTATTATGTGTTTGCTCTACGTAGTTCTTGTGCTGTGTTCTTCAACTCCATCAAGTCGTTTATGTTCTTCTCTAAGCTGGTTATTCTAGTTAGCATTTCGTCTAACTTTTTTCAAGGTTTTTGGTTTCTTTGCATTGAGTTAGAACGTGTTCCTTTAGCTCTGAAAAGTTTGTTATTATCCACCTTCTGAATCCTGTTTCTGTCAATTCTTCACACTCCTTCTCGGTCAAGTTGTGATCCTGTGTTGTTGAGGAGTTGTGGTCCCTTGAAGAAGAAGAGGTGTTCTGGTCTTTGATGGTTTCACCTTTTTTTGCGCTGTTTTTTCCCATCTTTGTGGATTTACCTGGCTGTGGTGTCAGAGAGCTGCTTGATGAAGTCTCTTGTCTGTCTGTGGGGCTGCTACTGGGTTTCTAGGGAATCCTTCAGGTTACTAGGGAAGCTTCCTGTGTCTTTTTTGTTTATGCTGGGAGATTAGGCCCGCCTCTTCTGCTGACCTGTGGGTGCTGCTGGGTTGTCAAGAATGCTGTGTTGTTGCTACATAGGCTTACTGTGTTTTTTTAAAAGCATGTAACCCAGTCCCACCACTCTAGTGGTGGGTTGCACCCTTCCTCCACTGGGCTGGCTCATTCAGGGTTCCTCTCAGACTGTGGCACTGGATATGCAACCCACTAGAGTCAGAGCTTCAGCCCTCTGGGGTTTGTGGGGGAGGTTAGGGACCCACCCAGCCACACCCGGCAGTCTCCCCCTTTCAGCTTTCTCTCTCTCTTGTCATGGGGTAGGGGCTGCCCAGCTGCTCCTGCTACAGCTCCCTCTCTCTCTGGGCGGGGGGGAAGGGGCGATAGCTCAGTCTGCAGACTCTTATTTAACTCCGCACTTGTAATTCCCAGCGCTTGACTTGCAAAGATCCCCTGTTCTGTGTATTGCTGAGGCTTTGGGGGAAGCGCTGTATCTGGACCAGAGCGCCAGAGGTGGAGCCTCTGACTCGCCAGTCAGATGCACTTTCTGGGTGAAGCAGCACCCCTCCCCCACCTTGGTTTGCCCTGAGTGGGCTTTGCTCACCCTCGCACCAGACCCATTGAAATGCATCTGGTACCTTGGTTGGAGCTAGGAGATCTCTGGGTTTCTGCGTCTCTTTCACTGGGTGTTGTGTGCTGGAGTTGTGTCTAATCCATCATCTTGGATCCCCTCCCTGTTTTTCGGTTTCTCCATTCTTGCTGAAAAGACTTAAAGGACAATCCTCAGTGGAAGCTGTGAAAGGATTTTATCTTGCATCCCTCAAAACACTGTGGAAAACTCAATCTGGAAACTGCTTGGGGCAAACCTGCCTCCCATTCTCTCCAAAGTGACTCCTCTGCTCACTGAGATAGATGCATATCTGATTGCCTTCTTAGGAAACGCTAATCACAAACTTAAAAGAATGCAACCAGTTGTGTCTCACCTATGATCTGGAAGCTCCCTCCCAGCTTCCAGTCTTTCTACTGTTGCTTCAAGATGTCCTGCCTTTCCAGACCGAACCAATGTACTTTTTTTTTTTTTAATTGCATTTTAGGTTTTGGGGTACATGTGAAGAACATGCAAGATTGTTGCATAGGTACACACATGGCATTGTGATTTGTTGCCTTCCTCCCCCATCACCTATATCTGGCATTTCTCCCCATGCTATCCCTCCCCAACTCCCCACCCCCCACTGTCCCTACCCTCTTTTCCCCTGACTGACCCCAGTGTGTCATGCTCCCCCTCCCTGTGTACATGTGTTCTCATTGTTCGACACCCACCTATGAGTGAGAACATGCGGTGTTTGATTTTCTGTTCTTGTGTCAGTTTGCTGAGATGGTTTCCAGGTTCATCCATGTCCCTACGAAGGACACAAACTCATCGTTTTTGATGGTTGCATAGTATTCCATGGTGTATATGTGCCACATTTTCCCTGTCCAGTCTATCATCGATGGGCATTTGGGTTGGTTCCAGGTCTTTGCTATTGTAAACAGTGTTGCAATGAACATTTGTGTGCATGTGTCCTGATAGTAGAATGATTTATAATCCTTTAGATATATACCCAGTAATGAGATTGCTGGGTCAAATGGAATTTCTATTTCTAGGTCCTTGAGGAATCGCCACACTGTCTTCCACATGGTTGAACTAATTTACACTCCCACCAACAGTGTAAAAGTGTTCCTATTTCTCCACATCTTCTTAGCATCTGTTGTCTCCAGATTTTTTAATGATTGCCATTCTAACTGGAGTGAGATGGTATCTCAATGTAGTTTTGATTTGCATTTCTCTAATGACCAGTGATGATGAGCATTTTTTCATACGTTTGTTGGCCTCATGTATGTCTTATTTTGTAAAGTGTCTGTTCATATCCTTGTCCACTTTTGAATGGGCTTGTTTTTGTCTTGCAAATCTGTTTTAGTTCTTTGTAGATTCTGGATATGAGCCCTTTGTCAGATGGGTAGACTGCAAAAATTTTTTCCCTTTCTGTTGGTTGCCGATTAACTCTAATGACTGTTTCTTTTGCCATGCAGAAGCTGTGGAGTTTGATTAGGTCCCATTTGTCTATTTTGGCTTTTGTTGCCAATGCTTTTGGTGTTTTGGTCATGAAGTCCTTGCCTACGCCTATGTCCTGAATGGTTTTGCCTAGATTTTCTTCTAGGGTTTTTATGGTGTTAGGTCTTATGTTTAAGTCTTTAATGCATCTGGAGTTAATTTTAGTGTAAGGTGTCAGGAAGGGGTCCAGTTTCTACTTTCTGCACATGGCTAGCCAGTTTTCCCAACACCATTTATTAAACAGGGAATCCTTTCCCCATTGCTTGTTTTTGTCAGGCTTGTCAAAGATCGGATGGTTGTAGATGTGTTGTGTTGCCTCCATGGCCTCTGTTCTGTTCCATTGGTCTATATCTCTGTTTTGGTACCAGTACCATGCTGTTTTGATTACTGTAGACTTGTAGTATAGTTTGAAGTCTGGGAGTGTGATGCCTCCCACTTTGTTCTTTTTGTTAGAATTGACTTGACTATGTGGGCTCTCTTTTGGTTCCACAGGAAGTTTAAGGTGGTTTTTTCCAGTTCTGTGAAGAAGGTCATTGGTAGCTTGACGGGGAAAGCATTGAATCTGTAAATTACTTTGGGCAGTATGGCCATTTCCACAATATTGATTCTTCCTAACCATGATAATGGAATGGTTCTCCATCTGTTTGTGTCCTCTCTTATTTTGTTGAGCAGTGGTGTGTAGTTCTCCTTGAAGAGGTCCTTTATGTTCCTCGTTAGTTGTATTCCTAGGTAGTTTATTCTCTTTGTAGCAATTGTGAATGGCAGTTCGTTCTTGATTTGGGTCTCTTTAAGTCTGTTATTGGTGTATAGGAATGCTTGTGATTTTTGCACATTGATTTTGTATCCTGAGACTTTGCTGAAGTTGCTTATCAGTTTCAAGAGATTTTGGGCTGAGACAATGGGGTCTTGTAGATATACAATCATGTCGTCTGCAAATAGAGACAATTTGACTTCCTCCTTTCCTATTTGAATATGCTTTATTTCTTTTTCTTGCCTGATTGCTCTGGCTAGAACTTCCAGTACCATATTGAATAGAAGTGATGAGAGAGGGCATCCTTGTCTAGTGCCAGATTTCAAAGGGAATGCTTCCAGTTTTTGTCCATTCAGTATGATATTAGCTGTTGGTTTGTCGTAAATAGCTTTTATTGCTTTGAGATACGTTCCATCAATACCTAGTTTATTGAGAGTTTTTAGCATAAAGGGCTGTTGAATTTTGTCAAAGGCCTTCTCTGCATCAATTGAGATAATTATGTGGTTTTTGTCTTTGGTTGTGTTTATGTGGTGAATTATGTTTATAGACTTGCGTATGTTGAACCAGCCTTGCATCCCTGGGATGAATCCTACTTGATCATGGTGGATAAGCTTTTTGATATGCTGTTGCAATTGGTTTGCCAGTATTTTATTGAAGATTTTTGCATCTATGTTCATCATGGATATTGGCCTGAAGTTTTCTTTTCTTGCTGAGTCTTTGCTGGTTTTTGGTGTCAGGATGATGTTGGTCTCATAAAATGATTTGGGGAAGGATTCCCTCCTT
The DNA here is from genome assembly GCA_036589455.1 of Ateles fusciceps. NCBI lineage: Eukaryota > Metazoa > Chordata > Mammalia > Primates > Atelidae > Ateles > Ateles fusciceps. Next base: position 21 of record JAZHEH010001795.1, on the reverse strand, counting down.
TTGGATTGTTTGGAATAGTTT
>JAZHEH010001793.1:0-123730 GCA_036589455.1 Ateles fusciceps | reverse complement strand
TGCCGCTCTCTCTGGTAACAGCACTCCAGAGCTGTTCCTATTCAGCCTTCTTGAATCCACCAATCCAGCTATTTTCCTATGTGTGTGTGTTTAATAGGAAAGTCTTTCTCAACTCATACTATTATAGCTGTCATTGAAGTTCTTTATTTATGCAAAAGTTGACTTAATTGTGGGTAACTTGTGACTCTTTTGAAGTTTTGTATTGCCAGTTCTCTAGCTCAGGTAGTTTTTTATGTGGTTAACTCCAGAGATTAACTTTCCCGTCAATCTCTACATATACAACTCTGACATCTTTCTGGTTGATTGTCACACACCTTCATGTAAGGCTCTGGGTGAAGAGTTTTTTGTTGTTGTGGCCCACATATGATTAATAGTACATACATACATTATATATGTTTTCTTAATCTGTTACTGTTGCTTCAACAAAATCATTTGAACTATGTAAATTATAAACAAGAAAAATTTATTCCCACAGTACACTGAAAGGCAAAAAATTTAAGATCAAGGCATTAGCAGATCTTATGTCTGATGGTGGCATGTTCCTCATAGACAGCACTGTCACATGGCATTCTCACATGGCTAAAGAATAAAGGGATTTCTCTCCAGCCTCTTCTTTGAAGGCACTAATATCATATCTGAGAGATCCATCAGCATGACCTAATCACCTCTCAAAGGCTCCACCTCCTCAACCATCACCTTGGAAGTTATTTCAACATACGAATTTTGGAAAGACATAAACATTCAAACCTGACATATTTTCTGATTCTTTCCTGACATCTAAAATTTATGTCCTTCTCACAAAAAATGCATTCCTTTCTTCCCAATACTTCCACAAGTCTTAACTTGTTACCATCAATTCAAAAGTCTAAAGCCCAGAGTCTCATCTAAATACCATTCCAATCATATATGGGTAAGACTGAAGGCACAATTCAGAATCAAATTGCTTTCCATCTGTGAGCATGTGAAATCAAACATGCTTCCAAACTATAATGCTGGAACAGGCATAGGATAGATGTTTCCTTTTCTAAAAGCAACAATAGGAAAAATAATGAAAGGGTAAAATATGTCCCAATCATATCTAAAACCCAACAGGAAAAACCTTATTTTTATTAAGAAATCATTGTTATGTACATTTATAGAATACAATATGATATTCTGGTACATGCATACAATTTAGTGTGAGTAAATCAAGCTAATTAACATATCATCACTATGATTATATATTTCTATGGTGATTGTATTAGTCTGTTCTCACACTGCTTTAAGAAATACTCAAGACTGGGTAATCTATAACGGAAAGAAGGTTTAATGGACTCGTAATTCCACATGGCTGGGGAGGCCTTCCAATCATGGCAGAAGACAAAGGAGGATCAAAGGCATGTCTTACATGGTGGCAGGCAAGAGAGTGTATTCAGGGGAACTTTCTTTTATAAAAGCATCAGATCTCATGAGACTTATTCACTATCATGAGAACAGCATGGAAAACCACACCTCTCCACATAATTCAAATTTTTTTTTTTTTTACTAGATCCCTCTTATGACATGTGGGAATTATGGGAACTACATTTCAAGATAAGATTTGGGTGGGACACAGCCAAACCATATCAAGATATATTCAATGATCTCAATTTTTTTCTCTTATTGATATGAAACTTTGTCCATTTTAACAACTTCCTATTCTCCTGTCTATCTAAAACCTTTTACCCTTATATCATCAACTCCCTATCCCCTCCATTACAATACACCACCATTTGGTATTGTTCTACTCTCTTCCTCTATGAGTTCAACTTTATTAGATGCCACATATAAGTGAGATCAAGGAAAATTTGTCATTTTATGTTTGGCTTATGTTATTTAGCCTGATGTTTTCTAGATTAATCTATGTTGTTACAATTAACAGAATGTTCCCCTTTTATACAACTGAAAAATATTACATTGTGTAGATATACCTCATTTTTTTTCCCATTCATCTGTTGATGGACATGCAGGTTGTTTTCCTATTTTGGCTATTGTGAATACCGCTGCATGCCAGTAAATATATTTATTCAACATTTTTATTTTATTTTTATTTTTTGTTAATATATACCCATTAGTGGTTTTTTAAATCATATGGAAATTTTTTTTTATTATTTTTTGGGAAGACTCCATACTTTTTCCATAATGGCATTATTAATTTACATTCCAACCAATAGTATGTCAGGGTGCCCTTTTATCTTTTGGATAATAGCCATTCTTGCTATTGACAGGTAAGATGTCATTAAGGTTTGGGTTTGCATGTCCCTGATGATTAGTGATGTTGAGCATGTTCTTTTGCATATACCTGTTGGCAATTTGTATATCTTATTTTGAGAAATGTCTTTTTATGTGTTTTGTGCATTTATTAACAGGGTTATATGTTTTATTGGTCAGCAGTTTGAGTTTATTACATATTTTGAATATTAACCTCTTATTAGATGTATTGTTTGCAAATATTTTCTCGCATTCTGTAGCTTGTCTCTTCACACCATTGATTTTTTCTTTTGCTAAAGAATCTCTTAGTTTGATGCAATGTGTTCTGTTTTTGCTTTTATTATTCATGCATTTGAACTTATATCCAGAAAATCATTGTTCAGACAAATATCATGTATCCCAAACTTTTTGCCATATTTTCTGCTATAATTTCATACATTTGGATGTTACATTTAAGGCTTTATTTTATTTTTATTAGAATTTTGTATATAGTGAAAGATGGGGTCTTATGTTATTCTGTTTGTGGATATACAATTTTCCTAGTACTATTTATTGAAGAGAATGGTCCTTTCACCATCATGTATTCCTGATACCTTTGTGAAAAGTCAGTGACTGTAAACTCACAAATTTATTTATTGGGTCTCCATTTTATATTACTTATTTCTATGTTTTAATGCGAGTACCATGCTGTTTTGGTTACTGTAGCTTTGTAGTTTTTGTTGTTGTTGCTGGTTTTTGTTTTTTTTTTCCCTTGAAATTGCTTTTACTAAATCACTTGTTGTTCTAAACAAATTCAGGGTTTTCTTTTTTGGTTTTGTGAAAATTGTCATTAGTATTTTGATGGGAATTGTATTAAATCTCTAACAATATGAATTTTTCAAATTAATGAAAGCATGCTATATTTTCATTTGTTTGTGTCTTCAATCTATTTCAACAATGTTTTATAGTTTTCAGTATAAAAATTTTTCACCTCCCAGATTAAATTTATTTCAAGTATTCTTTTATAGCTATTGTAAATGAGATTGTTTTCTTGGTTTCTTTTTGTGTTAGTTCAGTATTAGTATATGGAAATGTTACCAAAATTTATTGTTGGTTTTGTAACTTGCAACAAAGTCATATGAACTTTAATGAAGTCAATTATTAGTTCTAACAGTTTTTTGTTAATGTCATTAGGGTTGTCTCTATATATGACCATGTCATCTGTAAATTGAGACAAAATGACTGCTTGTTTTCCAATGTGGATACCATTTTTTATCTTTCTCTTGCCTAATTTCTATGGCTAGGGTTTCTAGTACTACGTTGAATAGATGTAGTAAAAGTGAGCGTCTATGTCTTAATTCATACCTTAGAGAAAATTCTTTAGATTTTTCTTCATAGTATGATGTTATCTATGGGTTCCTTATATGTGTCCTTTATTGGGTTAAGGTACTTTGTTTCTATGCTTATTTTGTTCGCAAGTTTTATCAAAGAGAGGAGGTAAATTTTATCAAATGCTCCTTTTGCATTTATGGAAATTATTATATCATCTTTGTCCTTTATTCTGATAATGTGATGTTTCATATTTATTGATTTGTACATGTTGAACCATCATTACATTCCAGAGATTAATTCCACTTAATTATTTCAAATGATCCTTTTAAATTGTTATTGAATATAATTTGCTGGTTTTTTTGTTGAAAATTTTTGCTCCCATGTTAATCAGATATATTGACCTGTAGTTTTCATTTTTTTTTTTTATTGCATTTTAGGTTTGGGGGTACATGTGAAGAACATGGAAGATTGTTGCATAGGTACACACATGGCAGTGTGATTTGCTGCCTTCCTCCCCATCACCTATATCTGGCATTTCTCCCCATTAGTTTTCATTTTTTAGTTGTGTTCTTTTCTGGTTTTGATATCAGAGTAATGTAGGCATCATAGAATAGATTTGGAAAAATTTTGTCATCTTGCACATTTTGGAGTAGTTTGAGAGAAATTGGTATTAGTTCTTAAAGTATTTGGTAGAATTCTGCAGTGAACTCATCAGGTACTTGTCTTTTTCTTTGATTGAAGATGCTTCATTGCTGGTCCAATCACCTTACTCAATATTAATCAGTTCAGATTTTTAAATTCTTTATAATTAAATCATGGTAGGTTTTATACATCCAAAAATATATCCATTTCTTTTAGGTTATATAGTCTCTTGGCTTATAATTGTTTCTAATAGTGTCTATAATCCTTTGTCTCATTTGTAATGTCTTCTTCTTATTTCTAATTTGTTTATTTAAACGTTGTGTCTATCTTATTTAGTGTAGTTAATGGTTTGCCAATTTGAATCCTTCCAAGAAAACCCTCTTTGTTTTGTTGAGCCTTTGTAGTGGCTTTTGTCTATATTTTATTCATTATTTATTTAATCTTTATTACTTAATTTTCTCTAATTTTTTGTTTATTCTTATTTGCTGAAATGCAATGCTGTGTTGTATATACAAGATTATCTTTATTCATGTAGGTGTTTGTTGCTATAAAATTTCCCCTGAAATCTACCTTTGTTATATTTCATAGGTTTTGGTATGTTGTATTACCATTTTCATTTCTCTCAAGAAGTTTTAAATTTTTATTTTAATTTCTACATTGTTTCTTTTGTTGTTCAGGCTCAGGTTTTTTAATTTTTATGTATTTGTAAAATTTCCAAAATTGCTTGTGTTATCAATTTCTAGTTTTATACCATTATGGTCTGATAATTTCAGTATTTTTAAATTCATTAAGACTTGTTTTGTGAACAATTATGCAGTCTATCCCAAAGAATGTTCTATGTGCAGTTGATACAAATGTCTTGTTTGATGGTATGTTCGGTAAATGTCTGTTAGGACTATTTGTCCTCAGGCACAGTTGAAATTCAATGTTTCTTTGTTAATTTCTCTGTCTGAATTATCTGTCAATTTCTCAAAGTTGGGGTGTCAAAGACCCCTACTATTTTTGTATTGCAGTCTATGTCTTTCTATAGAACTTTTGATATTATCTTTATATATTTATATTATTTAATGTTGGCTGTGTATATGTTTACAATTGTTATATCTTCTTGTTGAAATGATTCTTTTATGAAAATATAATGACATTTTATTAATTTTTAAAGTTTTTGATTTAAAGTCTATTTTATCTAAGTACAGCTATTCCTGCTCTCTTTTGATTTCCATTTTCATGGGAAGTTTTAATCCAACTCATCACTTTCAGTCTATATGTGTTATTAAATGTGAAGTGAAACAGTATAAAGTTGGGTTTTTTATTTCTATTCACCCACTCTGTATTTTAATGGGAGAATTGAATTCACTTACCTTCAAGGTAATTACTGATAGGTAAAGACTGACTACTGCCATTTTAATTGTTTTCTAGCTGTTTCATAGATTCTTTCTTTCTTTCTTCCTTTCTTACTTTCTCTCTCTTTCTTTTTTACTATCTTCCTTTGTGGTTGAGTAACTTTTTATAGTAGTATATTTTGTTTCCTAGCATTTTTATTTTTATTTTTAATGTATCTATTATAAGGTTTTTGCTTTGTGGTTACCATGAGGCTTATAAAAACATCTTAAAGTTTAAGTTGATAAGAACTTAACTTTGATCACCAAAACAGCTCTACACATTAATTCCATACTTCTTCAAACATTTTTAATTTTTGCTATCACAATTTATAACTTTTTAAATTTATGCCTGTTATCAAAATATTGTAGTTATGATTTTACTAGTTTTGAATTTTAACATTTACACTGAAAATATAATAAATTTTTATACCAATATTACAGTATTAGCATAATCTGAATTTGACTGTGTAATTATAAGTTAGTATTACACTTTCAGATGTTTTTGTATTACTTATTATCATCATTTCCTTTCATCATAAATAACTTCCTTTAGCATGATATCCATGATAGGTATGGTGGTCCTGAATTATTAGCTTTGATTTGTCTGCACAGTTTTTAATCTTCATTTCTGAAGGACAACTTTTCTGGATATAACAGTATTCATGATTGGTAGATTTTTGTTTTTTTTTTGTTTTATATTCAGCCGTTTGAATGTATCACTCTACTATTTCCTAACCTGTAAGGTTCTGTTGATAAGTCAGGTGTTATGTATATTGGAACTTACTTATATATGATTTGTTTCTTTCCTCTTGATGCTTTCAGAGTTGTCTCTTTGTTTTTTATTGTTGAGAGTTCAATTATGTCTTTGGGTAGTATTATGTGTATTGAATCTCATTGGTGACTCTTGACCTTCCTGTACCTGGTTCTTTGTACCTTTCTCAATATTTATAAAGTTTTCTGCTATTATTCCTTTAAATAAGCTTTTTACCTCTTTTTTTTATTCTACTTCTTCTTAGACACCAATGACTCATATATTTGCTGTTTTGGCATATTTCTATATATCTCATTAGCTTTTTCATACATTCTTTTTCACTTATTGCCTTAGAGTCTCATCCATAACTAAAACAGCAATGCCCACTTTAATGTCCCTAAACACAGCATGTCCTGTAAGGAACATATTGGAACTATCTACATTTTAAACTTTATCTCTTAACACACACTCCCTGCTACAAATTTTTACATCTATAGGTATTTAATGCTATTTTTGGAACATGTGGTGTTCCCTCATGCCTCTGTGAATTTTCATATGCTGTTACCTCTGCTTAAATTATTAATTTCCTCTTCTCCTCCCTTAGCTCGTCCTTCTCACCACTACTAAAACTACTGGATCACATCTATTTTTTTCTTCAAGTCTCCTTTTACATATTAATTTTCATAGTGTATCTTTTTTACACCTGGAATAATTTAATCATTTGGGGACTATGTTTTCACAATAATCTCTTTTGGTTACTTTCTTTGGTTCTTAATAATTAGATTTGCAATTATTTGTTTACCTATGAAATCTGCCTCAACACTTTGTAGATTCCTGAAGGGTAGAAATGGAGTGTATTTAATACTGAATTCCTAGAGTGTAACAGAGTTCATAAACTATAGCAAATGCTTACCACATTACTTCATTAAATGACTGAACAAACTGGAGTAAATATAAATAGGAGTGTAAATAAATATATATGTAAGGAATATAAGGATTGAGAATTCAAAATTCTGAACTAGAGAACTGATGAAAAATAATGGAAAGTATTCAGCTGTGTGGTCTTCACAGTTGACTTTTGCACTGTCTATCTTTCTGAAATAAGCATTTTGAAGTATATTACTGGCTTGTAAGCATTTCTTGCTTTAAAATTTTTGTTAAAATTTCACGAATTATTTATGTATCATTATTGTGAAATATTTTTTCAAACTAAATCTTACTTAGAATCTTAGTGAGAAACATAATATTTAACAGTCATTTGAAAATTCAGGTTTGCAGTTTAAGAGAGAAGTTATATTTAGTGATGTAGGTTTAGTATTCATACAGTTAAATATAGGGAAAGCAAAAAGAGCTGTTACAGTTAAATTTGAGGGTTGAAAAAATGGTGAAGAAGTCTCCAGTGCAACCTTAACTATTGAGGATTATCTAAATCCTTGACATTGCATTTTAAAACTCTAGATTATTTGATTCTACCACAGAGAAAAATATATTTTTTCCATTTATCTTCCTTGATATAAAATTATACATGTATTTAGTATGAGAAATGAATGTAAAGTACATTAGATTTTTTTTAAAAAAACCTGACAAATAGTTCTATGCAATAAATAACTAATCTTACCAAAAGCTAAATCTTATATATTTTTCTTGGCTACAAGGAGGTGGTCCCTAGACTCTCAAAATGTTATGCCTCGTAGAAGTGTCCTTCTTTACTTGTGGTCTTTGGCCACAAGGCAGTTTATTAATAAAATTTATAAGGGAAGTTTTGGCCATGCATTGTCTGTTATGCCCCCAGAAGGAACTGGAAAATAAATGCCTTACCTTGACCATTGGGAAGGGGTTGAGACTACAGGCCAGCCACATACACAATATGTTATCTAGCCACAATAAAACTGTATACTGAAATACGGAGTCAGCTATCTGGCTTGACAATATTCCATGCATATTGTCAAACAATCAAACAAAGCAAGGAGGAATTATCACCATCCATTTTTACATGGAAAGGAGACAACCGGATTTGGGTTTGGACCCTTTCTGAACTTTCCTCTATGTGTCTTTTATTTTGGCTTATTTTAATCTACTTTGTTTTATTGTAGTATAATGGGACCATGAAAAATACACCTTTCAGTAAGTTCTATGAGTTCTTGTAGCAAACTATCAAATGCAAGCATAGATTTTAAAACTCTTAAACTTGTAATTGGTGTTAAAACTGAAAGCAACCTTGTGGGATTGTTTCTTCAACTTTGAAATTGATTAAACTCATTACAACCTCAAACATCACTAAATCCAACAGAGTAATTTCATTTTTTGTTTAGTTATTATCTTATAAATTTCTATAACTCATTGTTTTCTAAGTTATTGACTCGTTTGCATTTGATTATTTGTTCCTGTGCTAAATAATTGTTAATCATTTTCCATAGATACTATAGAAAGATAATTTAGTATTTATTTTATCATGGATAATACAATTTGTCATGAACAACTTTGGTATTATAGGAAAGTTGAAGTAAATAATCTTTTAAATTAAAATTTCAAGCTGAGAAACTAGAACTTTGTGCTAAGGCAAAGAAAATGTTAACTTATGTGGGAAATTTTAACTTTTGACATGGAAAGAAATAATAGAAGTTAAGAAAACTTGCTTCTAACATTAACTTAACATTTGCTTAACCATTGTAAGTTTCTGAAGTAAACATAATATGACAGTTTTTCGTATACTTTAGAAATATATGATGAAACATAGATTACTTAGAAAAGTTATTATAATAGTCTAGCCAAGAAATAATGTATTCTTGATTTTGGAAGATGGCAAAATGGAAAAGAGAAACAAAATAGAAAATGTTGTGAAATTTGAATCTACAAGGCTTGGATACAGAAGGTGACTAAGGAAAGAATTTATGAAACTACTTGCATGTTTTCATCCTGGATGACTACATTTGATATCAACTGCAGTAAGAAGAACCAAAGAAAGAACTGATTTAATTGGGGGCATAGCAGTATGTAATGAGTTCTGTTTTAGGCCTTGAATTTGATAAGTATGTTAAAAATCTATAAGAAGATCTCTAACTCACATTTGAAATATTGGGGTTTGAGTTTAAGACAGGGTCATGGCTGGTAAAGTAGATGTAACAATCACGTATTATACAAAGAGGATATAATTTAAGAAACATGATTGGAGGAAATTAACTAGGGTAAGAAATATAAAATCAGAAAGACAGAAAAGATAGAATCCTGAGAAGTGTGCAGGTAATGCTCAATTAAACAGGCATAAATCCAGACTACCTTAATGAAAATTTAGTGTTCACCACTTAAAAGCTTTATATAATGGCAACATTATTTAACTTACCAGTGTCTCATGTTTCTCATCAATTAATTGAGAAAATAATAGTAGTATTATAATTAGAAACCTAGTAAATATTCAATACATTTTAACTATTGTAATTGATATCACTATTGTATCTATTTTTTTTAAGTTATACTTCTAGTGCTGGGGTACATGTGCTGAACCTGCAGGTTTGTTATGTAGGTATACATGTGCCATGGTGGTTTGCTGCATTCATTCCCTCATCATCTACATTAGGTATTTCTCCTAATGTTATCCATCCATGATTCCCCCATCCCCTGCTATAGCTCCTCTAGCCTCCCCACCCCATAAAAACCCTAGAAGAAAACCTAGTCAATACCATTAGAGACACAGGCATAGGCAAGGACTTCATACTCCTAAAACACAAAAAGCAATGGCAACAAAAGACAAAATAAGACAATTGGGATCTAATTAAACTAAAGAGTTTCTGCACAGCAGAAGAAACTATCATTAGAATAAACCAGCAACCAACAGAATGGGAAAACATTTTGCAATCTACCCAACTGCAAAAAGGCTAATAACCAGAATCTACAAAAAACTTAAACAAATTTACAAGAAAAATAAAAAAGAATCAAAAAGTGGGTGAAGGATATAAATAGACACTTTTCAAAAGAAGACATTTATGCAGCCAAAAAACATGAAGAAAAGCTCATCATCACTGGTTATTAGAGAAATGTAAATCAAAACCACATTGAGATACCATCTCACACCAGTTAGAATGGCAATTATTAAAAAAATTAGAGGACAACAGATGCTGGAGAGGATGGGGAGAAATAGAGACACTTTTACACTGTTGGTGGGAGTGTAAAATAATTCAACTATTGTGAAAGACAGTGTGGCGATTCGTCAAGGATCTAGAACTGGAAATACCATTTGACACAGCAATCCCATTACTTAGTATATACACAAAATATTATAAATCATTCTATTATAAAGACACATGCACACGTATGTCTATTGCAGCACTGTTCACAATAGCAAAGACTTGAAGCAACCCAAATGTCCATCAATGATAGACTGGATAAAGAAAATGTGGTACATATGCAACATGGAATACTATGCAGCCATAAAACAAGGATGAATTCATGTCCTTTGCAGGGACATGGAGAATCTGGAAACCATCATTCCCAGCAAGCTGACACAAGAACAGAAAACCAAACACTGCATGTTCTCCCCTCATAAGCAGGTGTTGAACAATGAGAAACATGGGCACAGGGAGGGAAACATCATATATCTATTATCTTTTAAAGTGAATTATGAAGGAAGATATACACAATAAATATAAAACCAGTTTGAAAAGGTAACAGAAAGTGAATAAGAGTACAGTGAATGTAGACCACTTTTTCATGTGGTTTCCAGGTAAAATCAAAAGGAAAACAGGGTATGTCAGCATGATACCAGAATAGCAATCCCTGGACCCTCACTTTCACACACAAACTCATGTACAAGACCAGTCTGTGAAGTGTGGGAGAGGCGATTGCTTTGTCTAATATGTAGATACCAACAGAAGAATTCAAGGAAAATGAAGTATTAGGCAAAGATGTTCCAAAATATCTCCAGAAACTAACACTATGAAATGTGATAAAGTGATTCACCCCACAGATTATTCAAAATAACTTTAATAAATATTCTTGCTAATGTCAAGAGAACAATGTGCAAACAGTGTGAATTTCAACAAAGAGATAGACAGCATAAATAAGTGCAAAGTAGAAATTATAGAGCTGAAGAATAAAGTAACTTACTTGAAAAATTTAGTGGAATTCAACAGCAGACTAGATCAGGCAAAATACAGAATCAGTGAACTTGAAAACAGATTATTCAATACAATTCAATGAAAAAAGGAAAATAATTTTAAGTCTAATTAACACTAGTGAAGAAAGCTAAAGGGGCTAGTGGGGCACCATCAAGAAAATCAATATATGTATTATGATAAATCAAAAAGGAGAATATGAAAAAAGTCCCAGAATACTTATTCAAAGAAATAATGTCTGAAAACTTCACAAATCTGGGGAAGAAAATAGACATCCACATTTAAACATACCAAAGGAACCCTTACAGGATGAACCCAAAGAAATCTATAACAAGACACATTAAAATGAAAATGTCAAAAGACAAAGACAGAATTTCAAAAGCAACAAAAGTGACTCATCACATATAAAGTAGCCCCCATAAGATTATCAGCTAATTTTTACCATAAAATTTGAATGTCAGAAAGAGTTGGATGATACATCCAGTGTTGAAAGAAAAATACCTACTAAACAGGAATACTGTACCTTGAGAAACTCTGCTTCATAACTGAAGGAGCGATACATTCCCAGAAATGCAGCAGCACAGGGAACTCAACAACACTAGACCTGACTTACAAAGAAAACTAAAGGGATTTCTTTAAGTGTTAATAGAAACAAAAGACATTAAACAGCAGCATGATAGGATAAGAAGGTATGAATCTCATTGATAAAGATACACACATACATACATACATACAATGCAGACATTGAATCACTGTAATGCTGGTGAATAAATCAAAATCACTTTTAAGTTTGTTATAAAACTTAAGACAAAAGTATTAAAACAACTATGATAAATATATGTTAAAAGTCACACATTATAAATGTAAATTGTGACAACAACATAAAATGTGGGAGGTAGAGAAGTTGTACTATTTTTGTACATGTTAAACAAGTTGTTATCAGCTTAAAATAGACTGTTATAATGTATTTCATGTAAGCCCCATGGTAAGTGCAAAACATACCTAAATAAGTTACACACACAAAAATGAAAGGAATCAAATCATATACATACAAAAAAATTTTAAAACCCATAAAACAATGAAAAGTCTAACAAAGTGACAATAGTAAATTCTTCCCTAGTAATAATTGTTTTAAATGTAAATGAACCAAGCTTCCCAATCAAAAGATATAGAATGTCTAAATGGATTTATATATTTTATTTATAATGGATTTTTTATACACATACACACACACACACACACACACACACACACACACACACACAGACCAAACTACATGTTTTATGTTTTTTACTGGAAAGTCACTTTCTTTTTTGTTAAGCCTTGTAAGAGACAATTTTTTTATTATACTTTAAGTTCTGGGGTACATGTGCAGATCTTGCAGAATTGTTACATAGGTATACATATGCCGTGGTGGTTTGCTGCCTCCATCTCACTGTCACTTACATTAGTTATTTCTCCTAATGTTATCTCTCCCCCAACCTCCCCACCCCCTGCTATCACTCCCCTAGCCCCCCACCCCCCAACAACCTCCAGTGTGTAATGTTCCCCTCCCTGTGTTCTCATTGTTCAAGACCACCATCATCCTCAGCAAACTGACATAAAAAACTCACTTTTAAGGACACTGAGAAGTTAAAAGCAAAGGAATGGAAAAAGGTATTCCATGCAAATTGTAACCTGAAAGAGAGAATGGGTAGCTATAATTATATTATAAAAAATAGACTATAAGTCAGAAACTATTACAAGAGATAAAAGAGGGTCATTCTATAGTGATACAATTGTCAATTCAACAGAAAGATATAATTTAAAATGTTATTAAAAATATTAATATGCACACCCAACATCAGAACACTTAAATATATAAAGCAGTCATTCACACAACTGAAGAAAAAAAGTAGCCAGCAATACAGTAAGAGTAAAAGATTTCAATACCCATTTCCAATAATGGACAGAACATCCAGACAAGAAATTTAAAAGGGAAGCAGAGGATTCAAATAAGAGTACAAACCAAATGTACATAACAGACATTTACAGAACATTCCATCCAAGAGCAGCGAAATACACATTCTTTTCAAGTGCACATGGCCTTTTTTTAATGGTAGATCATATGATAACTAACAAAATAAGTCTTAACATAGTGAAAAAGATAAAAATTATTCCAAGTTTATTTTCTGAGCCCAGTTTCATAGAAATAGACAGCCATAGCAGAAAGAAGAACTGGGACAGTTACGAGTATGTGGAAATTAACAAACTCTTGAACCATACTATGTGAAAAAAAATTCCAAGAAAATTAGAAAATATCTTAAGATAAAAAAAATGAAAACAAAGCATATCAAAACACATGGGATTAAGAAAAAATAACTATAAGAGTTATTTTTAAAAAGAGGACATATTTCCAATAAAAAACCTGAATTTACACCTTAAGGAGTAGAAGAAAGAAAAATAAACTAAACACAAACTTAGTAGAAAGAAAGCAATAACAAAGATTAATGCAAACATAAAGAAAAAAAGAAAAAATCAAAGGCATTGAATTGTTTTTATTGAAAAAACACAATTGAAAAACTCTTATCTAAGAAAAAGAACAGAAAGTAAAATGATTATAGTCATAAGTGAATAACAATACATTACAACTGATGCCATAGAAATAAAAAAAATTTGTAAGAGACTACTATGTAAAATTATTCACCAAATATCTGAATAACCTATAAGAAATGGATAAATTACTACAAACACAAAATCTACCAATAGTTAATCATGAAGAAATAAAGTTTAAACAATCTATAACGTGTATGGAAATAAACTCAGTAATCAAAATTTCCCAACAAAAAGCCTAGGGCTAGATGTCTCCACTGGTGCATTCTAAGAAACATTTAAAGACGAATTAGTAGTAGTCATTCCCCAAATCTCAAAAAAAAAAAAATGAAGAGGAGAAAATTCTTCCAAACTCATTTTATGGTGCAATGTTAATTAATTCCAAACTCTTTATCAGGCCAACATTATCCTGATACAAAAGCTAGACGCCACAAGGAATGAAAACTATAGGCCAATGATCTCTAATGAATATTGTACTAAAACTTCTGAGTAAAATATTAGCAAACTGAATGTGACAGCACATTAAAAGAATCATACTCTATGATCAAATGTGATTTATCTCTGACATGCAAGAATGATCCAGCATAAAAAAAGCCAATTAAGATGGTAGATGACATTAACAAATTGAAGGACAAAAATCAGGATTACCCCCAAAAATGTGGTAAAATTTACCAAAAAAGTCAACGTGCTTTCCTAATAAAAAGGTCTCAGCAAACTAGAAAATGAGGGAACTTATCTCAACATTATAAAAGTCATATATGATCAACCCAGAGCTGACATTTTTCTCAATGGTATAAAACTGAAAGCTTTTCCTCTAGTGTCAGAAAGACAAGGATGCCAACTGAATTGTTTGCCCACTCATTTCTTTTCCTTGTGCAATTCAGCTGGAAAGAATTTACAATAATGCGCTGAATAACTTCAAGAGGTCAGTTCTGTTTAATAACTAACTGGAAGTCTATGCCAGATTGATTAACCAAGAAAAAGCATTGAAATAAAACAAATCCAAATCAGAAAGGCAAAAGTAAAAATTAACCTGTTTGCAGATGATATGATCTTATATACGAGAAATCCAAATGTCTCCTTAAAAAAAATAATGTTACAACAGGGGGTTGATTTAAATCTTTTCTCCCTTCTCATGTGGGCATTTATTGCTATAAATTTCCCTCTAGGCACTGCTTTACATGTGTCCCAGAGATTCTGGTAAGTGGTGTCTTCATTCTCATTGGTTTCTAAGAGCATCTTTGTTTCTGCCTTTGTTTCATTGTTTATCCAGTCGTCATTCAAGAGCAAGTTGTTCAGTTTCCATGTAGTTGTGTGATTTTGAGTGAGTTTCTTAATCCTGAGTTTTAATTTGATTGCACTGTGGTCAGAAAGACTGTTTGTTATGATTTCCATTCTTCTGCATTTGCTGATGAGTGATTTACTTCCAATTATGAGGTCAATTTTAGAGTAAGTGCAATGTAGTGCTGAGAAAAATGTATATTCAAAACCCTATCGTCAAAATTGAAAGAGCTAGAAGAGCAAGATCAAAAAAAAAATTCAAAAGCTAGCAGAAGACAAGAAATAACTAAGATCAGAGCAAACTGAAGGAGATAGAGACACAAAAACCCTTCAAAAAATCAATAAATCCAGTAGCTGGGTTTTTGAAAAGATCAACCAAATAGACCACTAGCCAGATGAATAAAAAAAGAAAAGAGAGAAAAATTGAATAGACACAATAAAAAATGATATACAGAATATCACCACTGATTCCACAGAAATACAAACTACAATCTGAGAATACTACACACAACACTATGTACATAAATGAGTAAATCTGGAAGAAATGGATAATCTCCTGGACACTTACACCCTCCCAAGACTAAACCAGAAAGAAGTTGAATCCCTGAATAGACCAATAACAAGGTCTGAAGTAGAGACAGCAATTAATAGCCTAGCAACCAATAAAAGTCCAGGTCCAGAGGCGTTCACAGCCGATTCTGCCAGATGTACAAAGAGGAAATGGTACCATTCCTTCTGAAACTATTCCAAGCAATACAAAAAGAGGGAATCCTCCCTAACTCATTTTATGAGACCAACATCATCGTGATACCAAAACCTGGCAGAGACACAACTAAAAAAGAAAACTTCAGGCCAATATCCAGGATTAACATAGATGCAAAAATCTTCAATAAAATACTGGCAAACTGAATGCAACAGCCCATTAAAAAGCTTATTCATCACAATCAAGTAGGCTTCATCCCAGGGATGCAAGGCTGGTTCAACATACACAAATCTATAAATTCAATCCATCACATAAACAGAACCAAAGACAAAACCACATGATCATCACAATAGGTGCAGAGAAGGCCTTCAATAAAATTCTACAGCCATTTGGGCTAAAAACTCTCAATAAACTAGGTATCGATGGAAGGTATTTCAAAATAATAAAAGCTATTTAGGACAAACCCACAGCCAACAGCATACTGAATGGGCAAAAACTAAAAGCTTTACCTTTGAAAACTGGCACTAGACAAAGATGCCCTCTCTCACCATTCCTATTCAATATACTGTTGGAGTTCTAGCCAGAGCAATCAAACAAGAAAAAGAAATAAAGGGTATTTAGTTAGAAAAAGAGGAAATCAAATTGTCTCTATTTTCAGAAGACATGATTATATATTTAGAAGGCTCCATCATCTCAGTCCAAAATCTCCTTAAGCCAATAAGAAACTTCAGCAATGTCTAGGATACAATGTCAATGTTAGGAAATCACAAGCATTCCTATACACCAATAACAGACAAACAGAAAGCCAAATCATGAGTAAACTCCCCATTAACAATTGCTACAAAGAGAATAAAATACCTAGGAATACAACTAAAAAAGGATATAAAGGACTTCTTCAAGGAGAACTACAAACCACTGCTCAAGGAAATAAGAGATGACACAAATAGATGGAAAATCATTCCATGCTCATGGTTAGGAAGAATCAATATCATGAAAATGGCCACACAGCCCAAAGTAATTTATAGATTCAATGCTACCCCCATCAAGCTACAATTGACTTTATTCACAGAACTGGAAAAAACAAAAACACTTTAAACCTCATATGGAACCAAAAGAGAGCCTGCATAGTCAAGACAATCCTAAGCAAAAAGAACAAAGCTGGAGGCATCACCCTATCTGACTTCAAACTATACTACAAGGCTACAGTAATCAAAACAGCATGGTACTGGTACAAAAACAGAGATATAGACCAATGGAACAGAATAGAGGCCTCAGAAGTAATGCCACACATCTACAACCATCTGGTCTTTGACAAACCTGACAAAAACAAGCAATGGAGAAATGATTCCCTGTTTAATAAAAGATGTTGGGACAACTGGCTAGCCATGTGCAGAAAGCTGAAACTGGACCCCTTCCTAACACCTTACACTAATATTAATTACCAATGAATTAACGATTTAAACATAAGACCTAACACCATAAAAACTCTAGAAGAAAACCTAGGCAAAAGCATTCAGGACATAGGCACAGGCAAGGACTTCATGACTAAAACACCAAAAACAATAGCAACCAAAGCCAAAATAGATAAATGGGATCTAATAAACTAAAAAGTTTCTGCATAGCAAAAGAAACAATTATTGGAGTGAACCAGCAACCAACAGAATGGAAAAATTTTTTCACAACCTCCCCCATCTGACAAAGGACTAATATCCAGAAACTACAAAACACAAAGTAGATTTATAAGGAAAGAAAAAAAAAAACCCTTTCAAAAGTGGGCAAAGGATACAGACACTTTTTAAAAGAAGACACATATGAGGCTAACAAACATATGAAAAAATGCTCAACTTCACTGGTCATTAGAGAAATGCAAATCAAAATCACATTGAGATACCATCTCATGCCATTTAGAATTATGATCATTAAAAAATCTGGAGACAACAAATGCTGGAGAGAATGTAGAGAAATAGGAACACTTTTACACTGTTGCTAGGAGTATAAATTAGTTCAACCATTGAGGAAGACAGTGTGGCAGTTCCTCAAGGATCTAGAACTAGAAATACCATTTGACCCAACAATCCCATTACTGGATATATACCCAAAGGATTATAAATTGTTCTATTGTAAAGACACATGCACACGTACGTTCACTGTGGCACTGCTTACAATAGCAAAGACCTGGGACTAACCCAAATGCCCATCACTGATAGACTGGATAAAGAAAATGTGGCACATATACACCATGTAATACTATGCAGCCATACGAAAGGATGAGTTCATGTCATTTTTAGGGATATGGATGAATCTGGGAAACCATCAAACTGACACAAGAACAGAAAAGCAAACACTGCATGTTCTCAGTCATAGGAGGATGTTAAACAATGAGAACACATGGTCACAGGGAGGGGGAACATCACAAACTGGAGTCTGTTGGGGGTTGGGCTAGGGGGAGGGGTAGTGGGGAATGGGGAAGTTGAGGAGGGATAAAATTAGGAAAAATAGCTGATGTAGATGATGGGGAGATGGAGGCAGTGAAACACCATGGCAGGTGTGTACCTATGCAACTATTCTGCAAGATCTGCACATGTACCCAGAACTTAAAGTACAATAAAAATAAATAAAAAATAAAAAAGATGAAAAAACACTGTTACAATTAATACATACATCCAGTAAAGTTGTAGGATACAAAATCAACAGACAAAACATATTTTTAATTCTATACCTAACATCAGACTGTCTAAGGGGAAATTAGAAAAACAATCTCACCACAGCACAATAAAGAATAAAATGAACAGGCATAAGCATAACTAAGGGGTAAAAAACTTGCATATGATAAACTATAAAACATTAATAGGAGAAATTACACAAGACACAAACAAATGAGAATATACGCCATATTCATTGGCCGAAAAGATTAATATGTATTTAAAATGTCTATACTACTGAAAGTTATAAAAAATTCAATGCACTCTATCTCGAAGTTTCAATAGCTTTTTTTACAGAAATGGTAAAAACTATTCTAAGATTCATATGGAGCAACAAAAGACTACAAATAGTCAAATAAATCTTGAGAAAGAACAAAGCCGGGAGAATTATACTTCCTGATTCAAAATATTTTAACAAGATATAGTGATAAAACAGTATTGTACTGGCATAAAGAAAGACATATAGATCAGTGCATTAGAGAAAGGAGCACAGAAATTAATTCAACCATGTATGGTCAATCAATTTCTGTTAAGAATGTCAAGAATGCACAATGGAGGTATAGGTAGTCTCTTCAACAGTGACATTGGAAAAACTAGATATGCACATACAAAAAATTTAAACTGGACTTATCTTACACAATACCCAAATAACCACTCAGAATCGAATAAATACTTAAATATAAGACCTTAAACTGAAAAAAAAAAAATCCTACTAGAAAACACAGTAGAAAACTTTTGTGATATTGGTTTCAGGATTTCTTAGATATGACACCAAAAAATATAAGCAACAAAAACAAAAACAAACAAGTGTGACTACATTAAATTTAAAAGTTTCTGCACAGAAATGAGAACAATCAGCAGAGTGAAAAGGCAGTCTATGAAATGGAAAACATATTGCAAACCATATATCCGATGGGGTTAAACTCTAAGATATATGAAGAACCCCTACAATTCAGTAGTAAAATTAACCCAATAATACAACTAAAAACTGGCAAAGGATTTGCAAAGACATCTCTTTAAAGAAAATATAGAAGTGGTCCCTGATATATATAAAAATGTTTAATGTTACTAATCATCAAGGAAATGCAAATTGAAACCTTGATGAGATATTATCTCACATTAGTCAAAATGGTTATCAAATAACAAAATATAAAAAATGTTGGTGAACCATATTTAAAAATGCTCAATACTGCTAATTACTAGAGAAATGCAAATCAAAACCACAATGAGATATCATTTCACACCAGTCAGAATGACTATTAGCAGAAAGTCAAGAAATAACAGATGTTGGTCAGTTTGCAGAGGAAAGGAAACACCTATACACTGCTAGCGGCAATGTAAATTAGTTCAGCCACTATGGAATGTTGTTTGGAGATTTCTCAAATAACTTAAAACATAACTACCATTCAATTCAACAATCCCATTACTGGGTTTATACTCAAAGTAATATAAATTGTTCTACCATAAAGACACATGCATGCATATGTTAATTACAGCACTATTTGCAATAGCAAAGACATGGGATGAAATTAGATGCCCATCACTGGTGGACTGGATAAGAAAATGTGGCACATATACACTATGAAACACTATGCAGCCATAAAATATCTTGATATCATGTCCTTTGCAGCAACATGGATGGAGCTGGAGGCCATCCTAAGCAGATTAATGCAGGAACAAAAACCAGATACAACATTGTCTCACTTGTAACTGTAAGTGAAACTTTGTGGACTCATGGACACAAAGAAGGGAGCAGTAGATGCCGGGGCCTTCATGAGAAAGGAAAGTGGAAGAGTGGTAAGGATCAAAAAACTATCAGATAGATACTATGCTCACGACCTGTGTGACAGTGTGTCCACCAAACTCCCACGACATGTGATTTACCTATGTACAAACCTGCATATGTATTCTCTTAACTAAAATAAAATTTGAAAAGAAATAAAATGTTGATGACAACTGGGGAAATTGGAACCCCTGTGTACTGTTGATGGTAATATAAAATGCAGCCACTAAGGAAAACTTTCCAGAGGTTCCTCAAAAGTAATTTTAAAAGAATTGTCAAGTAATCGGCAAACTCAGTTGGCATCTATCCGAAAGAATTGAAATCAGAATCTTGAAGTGGTGTTAGTATTCCTATGTTTATTGTAGAACTATTTACTATAGCTAAGATGTGGAAACAACCTAATTGTCCAACATAGATAAATTTTTAAAATGTGCAAATGTGCCATATTATGAGTACTCACACATGTGTGCACACACACACACGCACACACACATACAAACACACACACTGGAATACTATTCAACCTTAAAAAGAAAGGTGTTCTGCAATACGTGACAACAATGGATGAACATTAAGATCATTATGCTAAGTGAAATCAGCCAGTCACAGAAAGACAAATATTGTATGGTTCCAATTTTATACGATATCCAAAATGA
Organism: Ateles fusciceps; assembly: GCA_036589455.1. Classification (NCBI taxonomy): domain Eukaryota; kingdom Metazoa; phylum Chordata; class Mammalia; order Primates; family Atelidae; genus Ateles; species Ateles fusciceps. The sequence goes on along the minus strand of JAZHEH010001793.1, from coordinate 102,593 downwards.
TTACATTAATAAGAATCAAACAGTCAAATGGTAGTTTCCAGTGGTTGAAGAAAGAAAAAAATGGGAAGTTGCCAATCAGTAAGCAAGGGCATAATTTCAGTCAAGCAAAATGAATAAGCTCCAGAGATCTGCTGTATGACACTGTGCCTAGGGTCAACAATAATGTTGTGTACATTTAATAGTTGTTAAGAGTGTAGACCTTATGTTAAGTGTTTTGACCACAATGAAGTAAAACATAAATAGAGAGAAAAAGCTGTAGCCTGAAGAGAACCCATGCTCAGACATTGCTGATTACCTTCATGTGATTTTCCTGCTTGGTTGTTTTAGACATATCTGACCTACTTTGCAGGCTAGCAAAATATGCAAATGAAAAACCAAATACAGATATCTATAACACTATGGTACTGATTGCTTAAGGGGATGGAAAACGAAGAAGTGGGAGATTGAGCCTGGCACAAGCATTGGACACTTCATTTTCTGAGACAGGAAAGTTGAAGAGATATAGCGAATATAGTCATAGGTGGAGATCTAAGTGGCAATGATTATGTACTTTTACAACTGAAGAACTTAATCTTACCATCATAGTGAAGAACATCTTTATTGAGAGTGAAGGTGTATGTAAAATTGAAAGACTAAAAACTAAGGTTAATTATGGGCTTTTATATTTTAAAATGTCGGCATTGGAGCATCTGTGAGTATATGGAGTTCAATGATGAGGCTGGATGTACAATGTTATGAAATGAAAAATTAAATGTATGCATGTGGGAGGTGCTGAGGGATTTTGAAGCAAGAGTGATACGCATTTATTCTGCAAAAGGAAGAAATAAGAGGGAATGAGATAGGGCAAAAATGCTCTGGCTGAGGATATTAAATAAAAGCAATTAAAGTGTTTCCCTCTTGGTTGAGGGCACCTTGATATATATCAAGAAACTTTGATGTGAAAGGAAATCAGAATTCACGCCGTTTCCTTGGGCAGAGGAGTGTCATGATCACAGTAATTAGAGTAGTTGGAGGAAAAAAAGAGGCTAGGCAGAAAGATAGGTTAGGAGGCTGTTCCTTGTGAAACAGAAAATAGTAATAGAAATACATAGAAAGAGGCATTTGGCAATTACATTGTGAAGGAAAAAAATCAGTCTTTTAAAAGTTGCTATATTAAATAAAAATTGACAATTGCCACACTATAATTACATTTTAGGTAATTTCATGTAACCATGCATGAAATGAAAGAACATTATAGTGGTAAATTGTGTAATCTATTTTCTCAATGTTAATATTTAATAATATAAGGTTGACATTGAAATTTATTAAGAGGAAATGCTATGATTTACTTTTTTATTTAACTTGTGAGAAAAAATTGCCAATTCACACATAAACACAACTTATATACCTTCATGAATTTAGCCTTATAAAATTTAATTACAGGAAATGTTTAAAAGTTATAATGCAATAAAAATAAATTAAAAAAATATAGAAACATTTACTTTATCTCAACCCTTGCCTCCTCTAGTTCCTGATTTTAACATTGTTGTAAATTCAGCAGCATTTGTAATGAGTGTGAGTACTCATTCTATATTTTTCTTAATCAGGGATGCATATATTATTATACATGGTTTAGGTAAATTAGTTTAAAACTATAGCTTTGTCCATATCTTCACTTCAGAATGAATTATTTCCACTATTCTTTCAAAATGAACGTTTATATTTCGTATTGCATTATATAACTCTGTTTGAAAATCTTAGGCAATTGTAAAATTATGATGCTGGGAGGGTCAAGTAATTTTCCAGTCTCCCCCTTGTCTTAGCACATGATTGGTGGCAAGTCACGTCAACTATTTCATTCTCCTGGAAGAAAGGTTTTCCTTCTTTATAAGCTGAAACTCCCCTGCTCCTTGATAAGCTCGCAATTTTTTGTCATTGGTGGCCTGAGTAATAGTTATTCATATGTCTTCATAAAATCACCTTTCACTTACTTGAAATCTACTTTTTGTGATATTCGACACAGTGCCAGTGAATTAAATACATTGGTCAAAAATATTGTAACCAAACAAAGCAGCACTAATCAGCTTTCAGGTTGGAGAACGTACTGTACTTTGTAAGTTGTTTAAAATGTTTGACTAAGCAGTCATAGAAAATTTATCCTTAATAACAACAACAATAATAATAATTTTTCCTCTTAGCTTTTATTGTCAGCAGAAGGCAAATCACTCTGCATGCTGAAATAAGCAACAAACTGTCAAAGTGCACACTTGCTTACATTTTACTATATAATCAAATCAAATGTCTAGGAGAGTTAACGTGATACACATTAAATGTATAAAATTAATTTTCCATATTATATTGTTTTTCCAAGAGGAATATGGGCAGGTTTGGTACATGGATAAATTGCCAGTCACAGGGATTTGGTGTACAGAAAATTTTGTCATCCAGCTAATCAATATAATATCCAATATAGATTTTTAATCCTTACCCTCCTCCTTCCCTCTACCCTCAGGTAGGGCCCAATGTATATTGTTTCCTTTTTTGTGTGTGTGTTCATGTGTACTCAATGTTTTCCTCACACTTATAGGCGAGAACATGTGGCATATGCTTTTTTACTCCTGTGTTAATTCACTAAGGATGGTCTCCATCTGCATCCATGTTGCTGCAAAGGACATGATCTTATTCTTTGTTATGACTGGATAGTATTCCATGGTGTATATGTGCCACATTTTTTTAGACAGTTCATCATTGATGGGCATTTAGGTTGATTCTGTCTCTTTGCTATTGTGAATAGTGCTGCAATGAACATATGCATGCATGTATCTTTATAATAGAATAATTTGTATTCCTTTGGGCATATACCCATTAATAGAATTGCTGGGTCAAATGGTATTTCTGCCTCTGGGTCTTTGAGGAATCACCACACTGTCTTCCACAGTGGCTGCATTAATTTACACTCCCACCAACAGTGTAAAACCCATCCTTTTCCTCCACAACCTCTCTATCATCTTCCTTTTTTTTTTTTTTTTAACATTTTTTGTAATAGCCATTCTGACTGGTGTGAGATAGTATCTCACTGTGGTTTTCATTTGCATTTCTCTAATGATTAGTAGTATTGAGTATTTTTTTTCATATGATTGTTGGCCATGTGTATGTCTTCTTTTAAAAAGTGTCTGTTCATGACTCTTGGCCATCTTTTAATAAGGTTGTTTGGTTTTGGCTTTTTGATTTGTTTAAGTTTCTTATAGACTTTGGATATTAGACCTTTGTCAAATGCACAGTTTGCAAATATTTTCTCCCATTTCTGTAAATTGTCTGTTAACTATGTTAATAGTTTCTTTTCCTATGCAGGATCTCTTTAGTTTAATTATGTCTCACTTCTCAATTTTTCTTTATTTGCAATTGCTTTTGGTATCTTCATGATGAAGTCTTTGTCAGGATTTATGTCCAGAATGCTATTTCCTAGGTTTTCTTCCAGATTTTTTAACATTTTTAGGTCTTACATTTAAGTCTTCAATCCATCTTTAGTTGACTTTTGAATATGGTGAAAGGAAGGGGTCCAGTTTTAATCTTCTGTGTACGGGTAGCCAGTTATTCCAGCACAATTTATTGAATAGGAACTCTTTCCCCATTGCTCATTATTGTCAGCTTCCTTGAAGACCAGATGATTTTAGATGTGTGTCTTTACTTCTGAGTTCTCCAAATTGTTCCATTGGTGTATATGTCTGTTTTTGTACCAGTACCATGCTGTTTTAGTTACTGTAGCCTTGTAGTATTGTTTATAGAAGTCAGGTAGTGTGATAGCTCCACCTTTGTTCTTTTTGCTTCAGATTTCTTTGGCTACTTGAATTCTTTTTGATTCCAAATAAATTTTACAGCATTTTTCTTTGTAATTCTGTACAGAATGTCATTGATAATTTAATAGAAACAGCATTGAATCTGTAAATTGCTTTGGGCAGTATGGCCGTTTTAACAATATCGATTCTTCCTATTCATGAGCATGGAATGTTTTTTCATTTTTTTGTGTCATGGTTGATTTATTTCAGCAGTGTTTTTTATTTCTCATTATAGACTTATTTTATCTTCCTGGTTAGCTGTATTCCTAGGTATTTTAATCTTATGGTTATTGGGGAACAGGATTGCAATCTTGATTTGACTCTTAGCTTAGATGTTATTCATATATAGAAATACTATTTTTTTTTTTTTTTCTGAGACGGAGTCTCACTCTGTTGTCCATTCTGGAGTGCAGTGGCACAATCGTGGCTCACTGCAACCTCCGCCTCCTAGATTCAAGTGATTCTCCTGCCTCAGCCTCCTGAGTAGCTGGGACTACAAGTGTGTGTCACCATGCCTGGCTAATTTTTTGTATTTTTAGTAGAGATGAGGTTTCACCGTGTTAGCCAGGATGGTCTCAATCTCCTGACCCTGTGAGCTGCCCACTTCAACCTCTCAAAGTACTGGGATTACAGGAATGAGCCACTGTGCCTGGCCTAATACTACTGATTTTTGTACATTGATTTTGTATCCTGAAACTTTGCTGAAATTGTTTATGCGATCTAGAAGCCTTTGGGCACAGATTATGGGGTTTTCTAGAGAGTAATCATATTGTGTGAATAGACATAGTTTGCCTTCTTCTATTCATATTTGGATGCCTTTTAATTTGTTCTTGCCTGATTGCTCTGGCTAGAAACTACCCATACTATATTGCGTAGGTGTGGTGAGAGTGAGTATCCTTGGTTTTTCCAGTTCTCTCAGGAAATGATTTCTGCTTTTGCCCATTCAGTATGATATTGCCAGTAGGTTTGTCATAGGCAGTTCTTATTAATTTGAGATATCTTTGATTTCTAGTTTGTTGAGAGTTTTTAGCATGAAAGAATGTTGAATTTCATCAAAAGCCTTTTCTGCCTCCATTGAGATGATCATGTGGTTTGTTTTAGTTCTGTTTATGTGATGTTCTTATTGTGGAGCATGACAATTAGTTACGAAAGGTAAACGGGGGACATAAAGAGTGTAATTTAATTTTACTCATATATAACAAGGCTGAATTATTTTCAAGATTTTTAAATGATTGCATGTTAATATGTTCTGAGTATTCTAAAGATTATTCAAATATAAGATCATTGTTGGAGTATCTGTAATTAGTGTTCAATATTAAAAACTTTTATTGGTATCAGGGTTTACTTAATTTTATATGTTTATTATACTCTTGCCCTCACTTATTAAAAAGAAAAGGGCATGTATCTAAATTACTGATGGCTGGAGTTGACTACAATACCCTAACATCTGTCCATTGCATCATTCTTCTTCCTTCCTCAAATTCTTCTTAGAACATCAGGTGTTTCTGATTCACTACTATCTGTCCAGTCATCATGATTATGATGGTCTCCAAGTAGTAGTACTTTGGTCCAAGATGGTGGCATTTAATTCCTAGGACTGACAGTACTATAATCCTGCTGCAAGGGGGGAATATCTGACCCAGATCCAGCAAATTCCATTGCCAGGTTCTCTCTTCTTTTTATCTTTTAGACCAAAATGTTTTTTAGCGATAAGGTAGAATGGCTCCTTATATATTCTTCCAAATATACTATTTATGAAATAAATTTAAAGTTATTAGCTCTTTGGTATTTTGTCTTTTGAAAACCATTATCCTAGACCATTAGAAATTGAAAATTTATTCTCTCAAACTATGTTAAAAACAATGGAGGCCGGACATGGTGGCTCATGCCTGCAATCTCAGCACTTTTGGGAGTCCAAGGAGGGTGGATTACCTGAGGTCAGGAGTTCGAGACCAAGTCTAGCCAACATAGTGAAACCCCATCTCCACCAAAAATGCAAAATTAACCTGGCATGGTGGTATATGTCTGTAATCCCAACTACTTAGGAGGGTGAGGCAGGAGAATCACTTGAACCAGGGAGGTGGAAGTTGCAGTGAACCAAGATCACACCACTGCACTCTAGCCTGGACAACAAGAGTAAAACTGTCTCAAAACAACAACAACAACAACAATTGTTTCTTTATTCTGTTTGCATTTCTCCTTTAACATCTCTTTCCTGAAGATAAGTGGGATAAAGGAGTATGAATGTTAAAAAATTATATGAAGAAAAAAAGAAAAGCAAATGCATAACCAGTATTTCAAATTAATATTCAGACTTACTTCACCTCTAACTTGTTGTTTTGTCCTCCACCAGGGAAAATGGTTTAATCTACATCTTCTGAAATAAACTGTAAATTTAACCATATTCTTCCTAATTTCAAATTTCTCCCTAAAAATGTGAAGATTTTCATTTTATTTGTCTGCTATCTAGCACAGGAATTTAATAGGTGCTCAAAACATGTGTATACTTTTTTTTATGTAGGTATAAGTTCAGGGTTCCACCATGATCGTTAATTGAAGATTTAATTTTATTATTTCATTAATTCATTCAATATTGAAAGGATAGTCATTTAAAGCGTTTTCATTGCCAGACACTTCTAGATTCTAGTGATAAAAACATGAAAATATAAATGTCCTACTACTTTTCCCTTTGAGACATCACAGTCTAATAAAGAAGACAGTCAAACAAACAGAAAATAGTATCAAGAAGTATAGGTGGTATATATCAAGTGTCATCAAGAGGTATTTAAAAAGTGTGGTAAGTTTGGTTCACTAATGTATCCCCAGCGCATAGCATAGTGTCTGCCATACAGAAGATATTCCATCATTAAGAAGAGTATTGATTTTTCACATATAAGTATTACAAAGGAGCAGCATGTTTCACTATGAAGGCATAGTTAGGCCTGTACTTTGTCACAAATAAGCTGTTACCAGTTACTGACAAACTGTCAATGTTTATAAAAGATTGCCCTTTTATATAATTTAAGTGTTTAGCCTTACAGTAATATTCCCACTCTCTTTTATTCCAAAGTATTTAGATTGGCTGTTTAGTGTAGAATAAAATTTGTTGAAATGAGAATCACTCTGAATACTGTTTCTAATTCTTACTAAAAATGTGACTTTGGGGGAGTTTACTTACTCTCTCTGAGCCTTGACTATGTTATCTATAAAAGAGTGATAACGGTAGTACCAATTCATAGAAGTGTTGTGATGCTTAATATATTGGAAATGTTTGTAACAGTCCTGGCACATAGTAAGTACTGTATAAGCATTAACTATTCTTATTGTGATATAGGATTTTTTCTACAAGTAACAATGAAATAGGCAAGAGTCTGAAAAAACTTGTTGGTAGTTGCATGTTATCCTGGGTGCACAGAAATGGTTATGCTACAAGAACCATGTCATTTGGTTCTAAAGAAAAACAGTCAAAAGCAACTGTGAGAGAGTAAGCACAGGATATCTGAAAGCCTGTAAAAGCAGCATCTTGGCACTTCACATAATCAATATGTGACACACATAAATTACACAGCATAATTTATTTCTTTTATAATAGCTTATATTTTAGGCCTGGCATCTGTTGGTCATTAGGCTTGCTGACTGATTTCTTGTATCTTGACCTGAAATTCTTTCTTTTATTCTGAATTAAGATTATCTGTCTTAACCTCTGAGCTAAAATAATTGATCCCTTAGAAAATAGTTAAAGTGTAAATTAATTCAACCATTGTGGAAGACAGTGTGGCAATTCCTCAAGGACCTAGAAATAGGAACACCATTTGACCCAGCAATCCCGTTACTGGGTATATAGCCAAAGGATTATAAATCATTCTATTATAATGACACATGCACACGAATGTTCACTGCGGCACTGTTTACAATAGCAAAGACTTGGAATCAACCCAAATGCCTATCAATACTGGACAGGGAAAATGTGGCACATATATACCATGGAATACTATGCAGCCATAAAAAACGATGAGTTCGTGTCCTCTGTAGGGACATGGATGAACCTGGAAACCATCATTCTCAGCATACTGACACAAAAACAGAAAATCAAACACCGCATGTTCTCACTCACAGGCGGGTGTTGAACAATGAGAACACATGGACACAGGGAGGGGAGCATCACACACTGGGGTCTGTCGGTGGGAAATAGGGGAGGGACAGCGGGGAGTGGGGGAGTTGGGGAGGGATAACATGGGAAGAAATGCCAGATATAGGTGATGGGGAGGAAGGCAGCAAACGACACTGCCATGTGTGTACCTATGCAACAATCTTACATGTTCTTCACATGTACCCCAAAACCTAAAATGCAATAAAAAAAATAAATACTTAAAAAGAAGTTTTTTTTCCCCTCTTCTCTAGAAATGTTATTCTGTAATCTTAAATCAGTGCCTTTTCTTTATCTAGTAAGTGAGTCTCAAACTTCAGGATTCTGATAAATTATGTCAAAAATCAGACATTTCCTGTTACTCTCTATAGCTTTTGCTGCTCTGAGTCACACCAGGAATGTACATTACTACATTTGAGCTGTCTCTTCTCTTTTTATCTAGATATAACTAGTCCAGAAACTAATAGGAAATACAGAGATAGAATAAAAGAGGATGGCTGTCTGCAGATTACTACCTAGTAATTTCTTTTCACTGTAGTCCATCTCAAGACTGGTTATGTCTTATTGATATTTTTCTTTGTAGTATAAATGAGCAATTTTCTTGGCACCTGCTGAAGAGTTATGTTAATTTGTGCAGCTGCTACATTTGAATTTTCACGATCCCATAGTTTTATTTACTGAAATTTAACTGGTGATGGTAATGGGACAATGTTCATATGAAATAACATTAGATGTTTTATATTTACTATTTCTGTAAATTTTACATAAGCAAATAAATTTGTATTTTTGCATAATTTAGAATATTTTGCAGAAAGACCAGATTTTCAAAATAAATATGGTCTCTCTACATATTATTCCAAATTAAGCAAAAATCCAAATTAGGAATTCTTTTTTGGCTTATTTATTTTACAAGCTTGCAAAACATGTTAAAAGAAGAGGTAATCAAATAACATATGATTTTTCTTCGTATATATCTTTATATGCAACATCCTTACTTAGATATTTATGTCACTTATAAAAATCCACTTCAAGCATTTGCACATACACAAACACATAAGCTCTTCACATTAAAATAATAGCTCTGGGGGAGTGTCAAGATGCTGACTAAAAAAGCAGCTAGTGTATTCTGCTGTCACAGAGGAAACAAACGGCCAGTAAACACTACCTCTTCAACTGGATTATGCAGGACGACACGTTGGGATTCATTAAGGAAGCAACATGACACATGGAGATCAGAGAGGAGTGAGTCAGGACAGCTGCCCACCTAGGATTGGCACATACCCAAAGGAAAATTCCCACCATGAAAAAGGGTGATTGAGCAAGAGCCCCTGGGAACCACACACTTCCTCCATGGACCTTTGAATCCCGGGTTCAGAAGATCCTCCTGCCTCTGCCCCCTGGGGTCTCCAGATGAAAATGGAGAGCAGTGTGGATTCTGGGCAGAGACATTACTCAGGCTCACATGTAATCCCAAAAATCTTGCATCCTTGAACATCCCAGCTGCCATAGCCCCACCAACAAGGAATGACAGCTTTCTCAAATACCCCCAAAGAGGGGCCAAATCAATTGTGTTGAGGAGCAGACAGACTCAAGGTCTTGGCTTTGCTGCACTTCACCAAGAACAGCCCATTGGCCTGGAACCCAAGCATAGCCACCCCATCACCCCATCCCCAATGGAGCACTTGGGCCAGTTGCAGTTTTGCATTTCTCTGAGAAAGAGCTCCCAGAGATAACTGACATTGCCAATAGATAACTAAGCTATTGCTATTGCTCCAGTCTACTGCTGACAGGCTAGGGAAGAAATAAAGAGAACAAGAATTATTATTGTAGGCCACCTTCAGCACATCATAGATGCCATATGGAAAAGTAGCCATGCTGTTTTCCACACAATAAACAAAGCTGCATGTGTGCCCAGCTTGGGCCCACACTGCCGCTGCCTCACCCTTGGCTGAACATTTTCATTGGCAGGAGCTCTGTGTCACTCTGGGATAAAGTTCTAGGGGCAACTGACCCTGGAATTTCCATCCTTGGGAACTGATCCTTCCACTATTACTACTACCTTGCTTTCCTTGGGCAGGAGAGCAACAAAGACCTTGATCACTTTGTATGCACCTCCTGCACCCTGCAGCTGCCATACATATAAGGGGTCAGTCTCTCTTCTCTGTGAACCCCTGATGCCCTGCCTTATGCCAGGAAGCATGCCCAGCTTGAGTCCATAGCACAGCATCTCCACTACATGCTGAATATTCTCATTGGCAGTGGATCTGTTTCTCTTTAAGGAGGAGTTCTCAGAAGCCGCTGGCAACCACTCTGCCACTCCCAACAGGCTGGGAATGCAACAAAGAGCTTGAGTGCTTTACTTGTACCCCCACCATGTCACAGCTGCCCTACAGAGAAGAGACCAATCTGTCTTTTTCATAAGTCCACTGTCACACATGCTCTTCACCAGACAGGGTTAAAAGGCTTGGGCCCATAACACAGCTGCTCCTGTATAATCATTGTGATTGGCAGCAGCTCAGCATTTCTCTGGGGTGGAGTCCCCCAGAGACAAGTGAAAGACCCTCTTACATTACCACTGCCAAGAGTCCTACCTCTACTGTCCCAAAGCTGGGGAGGGGACAAAATGTCCAGGTCTGTGGTGAACAGTCTGGTAGTGTCAAGCCAAAATTGGTGATCAGAACTTGAGTGGGAGAGGAATCCACAGTCCAAGAGCATTTCCATGCAAAAACAAATTTGCTAATATACTCCCCTTTGAATCCAAGAACAACAATTCAGCCAAAATTAAAGACCATCTCCCAAATCCTTGGCTCTCTAAAAACATTCACAAATGAAGCCAATTGAATATACTCAAATTATAGCACAGGTAAAGAACAACAACACACAGAGACAAAAAGAAAAAAAAAACAGTGCAAGAACTGTGGCAACTCTAATATCGAGTGTCTTTATACTTGTAAATTTCTACACCAGTTCCCAACAATTGTTCTGAACCAGATCGAAATAGCTTAAATAACTGTTATAGATTTCAGAATCTGAATGGCAATGAAGATCATAAAGATTCAGGAGAAAGGTAAAATCCAGTGCAAGGAATCTATGGAATCCGGTAAAATAATTTAAGAGATAAAAGACTAGCCATTTTAAGAAAGAACTAAACTGATTTGATAGAGCTGAAAAAGTATCAGAATTTCATAATACAATCAGAAGTATTAATAGAAAAATAGATCAACCTGAGAAAAGAATTTCAGAGCTCCAAGCCCAGCTCTTTGAATGAACTCAGACAAAAATAAAGAGAAAAAAATAAAAAAATTAAGGAAAACTCTGAGAAATATGGGATTAGGTAAGGAGACAAAACATATGATTCATTGTTATCTCTGAAAGAGAAGAGAGAGAGCAAGAAACTCAGAGAACATATTTGAGAATTTTGTACACAAAAATTTTCCCAACTTTGCTAGACAGTCTGACATTCAAATTTGAGAAATTTGAATAAGCCTTGCAAGATAGTATACAAGATGACTATCCCCAAGACATATAGTAATTAGATTTTACAAGGTCAATGTGAGATAAAAAAATATTAAAGGCAACTGGAGGGAAGTGGAAGGTTAACTACAAAAGTCACCCCATCAAGCTGACAGTAGACTTTTCAGTAGAAACTATACAAGCCAGAAAAGATCAGGAACCTATGGTCAGCATTCTAAGAAGAAAAACAATTTTCAACCAAGGATTTTATGTTCAGTCAAACTATGATTCATAATCAATGGAGAAAGAAATGCTAATGGAAATTGTTACCATCTGATATTTCTTACTAGAGGTCCTTAAGGGAGTTCTAAGGAAAAACCCATTACTGGCCAACACAGTTCACATAAGTACATAGACCATTGAACTATAAAGCAACTATACAATCAAGTCTACATAACAACCAGCTAAAAACATAACATAATTAAATTTGCAAATACTCATATTAACCTTGAATGTAAATAGGCTAAATGCCCCATTTATAAGGCACAAAGTCGTAAGTTTGAGAAAGAAGCAAGACCCAACTATATACTTTCTTCAAAAGATATGTCTCTCATGCAAGGACACCCCTAGTCTCTAAGTAAAGGGCTAGAGCAAGATCTATCAAGTAAACAGAAAACAAAAAAGGGCAAGTTTGCTATTATTATTTCAGACAAAATAGCATTTAAACCAACAATCAAAAAGGAAAAAGAAGAGCATTACATAATGGTAGATAATTCAATTCAACAAGAAGATTTAATTATTTCAAATAAATATGCAAACAACACTAGAAAACTGAGATTTAAGAAACAAGTTCATAAAGACTTGCAAAGAAAATTAGAAAACTACACAATAATAGTGGGAGACCTCATCATCCCTCTGACACCTAGAGACATTACCCCTCATTTTCCCCCCATGATCTAATACAGATCATGGAGACAAAAAACTAACAAATATATTCAGGAGCCAAACTTGACACTTGACCAAATAGACCAAAGAGACATCTACAGAGCACTCCACCCAACAACAACAGAATATATATTTTTCTCTTCTGCACATGATACATAATCTAAAATTGACCACATGTTTGGAAATAAAGCTATTCTGAACAAATGTAAAAGAAAACCAAAACAATACCAACCAGAGTTTCAATAAAATAAAAAATAAAAATCAGAATGGGCATGGTGGTTCATGCCTGTAATCCCAGCACTTTGGGAGGCCATTGGGGGTGGATCACCTGAGGTCAGGAGTTCAAGACCAGCCTAGGCAACATGGTGAAACTGTTTCTCTACTTAAACAAACAAAAAAAAATTATGATATCAGCCAGATGTGATGGCACATGCCTATAATCCCAGCTACTTGGGGGTCTGAGGCAGGAGAATAGCCTGATCCCAGGAGGCAGAGATTGCAGTGAGCTGAAATTGTACCATTGTGCTCCCCCACTGGGAGACAAGAGTGAAAATCTGTCTCAAAAAAAAAAAAAATCAGTACTAAGAAGGTCTCTCAAAATTATACAGTTACACAATCTGCTTTTGAATGACTTTTGGGGAAACAATGAAACTAAGAAATAAATCAAGAAATTGTTTGAAAATAATGAAAACAAAGAAACAACATACCAGAAAGTATAGAACACAGCTAAAGTATTAAGAGGCACAGTTATAGTGATAAACACATACATGAAAAAGTTAGAAATATCAAAAATTAATGGCCCAATAGCCTACCTTGAGCTAGAAAAGCAAGAGCAATCCAGCCCCAAAGCTAGCGGAAAAAAATAAATAACCGGGAGAGATCCAAGATGGCCGATTAGCAGCAGCTCAGGATTGTAGCTCCCACTGAAAGCGCAGAGAGTGAGTGGACGCCACATTTTCAGATGAATTTTCATAGCCTACGGACCAAGAGATTCTTGGCGGAGGAGCCCCATGGGTCGCCAGCGCGACCCTTTTGGAGAGCGCGGCCGTTTTGCAGGTGCCCCGACGTGGCAGTTCTCAGTCCGGAGTATACAGGATGGAGTGCCCTTTTGGTTGGCGTTGGAGCTCCGGGAAAGCAGAGTCTCCCATTCAGCTGATTAAAAAGCGGACTGAAGTGGGGAACCAGATCGGGAGATTCCCAGGCAGAAAAGCACCACGAATCTTAACGCCGCTGTTTCAGCCGGCGTAGTGGGTCGCCGCAGGGGAAAACTGGGCCCCCCCCAACAACAACAACGAAAAAACAGCAGTTGGAACTGCTGAGGATTGAGAGTTTCACAGCAAGTGCAGCTGAACCCGGGGAAGGGCCAGCTCTGTGGGGGAGGGGCATCAGCCGAAGGAAAATTAAGAAATAGAAAAAACTTTATAACCAACAAGCTGGACGTCCACTCAGAGACCTAATCTGAAAGTCAGCAATTACACAGACGAAAGGTGGATAAATCCACAAAGATGGGAAGAAACCAGCACAAAAAGGCTGAAAACACCCGAAATCAGAATGCCTCTCCTCCTACAGAGGATTGCAGTGCCTCATCACCAATTGAACAAGGCCTGATAGAAAATGAATGTGAGGAATCAACAGAATCAGGCTTCAGAAGGTGGATAATGAGAAACTTCTGTGAACTAAAAGAACATGTTCTAGCCCAATGCAAGGACACTAAGAACCTTGAAAAAAGGTTTCACGAAATGTTCATGAGAATGGACAATTTAAAGAGGAATATAAGTGAATTAATGGAGCTGAAAAACACAATACGAGAACTTCGCGAAGTATGCACAAGTTTTAATAGTCGAATTGATCAAGCAGAAGAAAGGATTTCAGAGGTCGAAGACCAACTTAACGAAATAAAACGAGAAGACAAGATTAGAGAAAAAAGGGTAAAAAGGAATGAGCAAAGTCTCCAAGAAATATGGGACTATGTGAAAAGACCTAATCTACGTTTGATATGTGTACTTGAATGTGACGAAGAGAATGAATCCAAGCTGGAAAATATTTTTCAGGATATTATCCAGGAAAACTTTCCTAACCTAGCAAGGCAGACTAATATTCAAGTCCAGGAAATACAGAGAACACCACAAAGATATTCCTCAAAAAGAGCAACCCCAAGGCACATAATCATTAGATTCATCAGGGTTGAAATGAAGGAGAAAATACTATGGGCAGCCAGAGAGAAAGGTCAGGTTACCCACAAGGGGAAGCCTATCAGACTCACAGCTGATCTCTCAGCAGAAACCCTACAAGCCAGAAGAGAGTGGGGGCCAATATTCAACATCCTTAAAGAAAAGAACTTTCAACCCAGAATTTCATATCCAGCCAAACTAAGTTTCATAAGTGAAGGAAAAATAAAATTTTTTGCAAACAAGCAATTACTCAGAGATTTCATTACCACCAGGCCTGCTTTACAAGAGCTTCTGAAGGAGGCACTATGTATAGAGAACAACCAGTATCAGCCACTTCAAAGGACCCATCAGTAAGCTGCATCCAGATCCATCTTACATGCAAGGATATACAGAGACTCAAAACAAAGGGATGGAGGAAGATTTGCCAACCAAATGGAGAGCAAAAAAAAAAAAAAAAAAGCAGTAGTTGCAATTCTCATCTCTGATAAAATAGACTTTAAAGTAATAGAAACCAAAAGAGATAAGAAGGACATTGTATAACGGTAGAGGGATCAATGTAACGGGAAGAGCTAACGACACTAAGTCTATGCGCACCCAATATAGGAGCACCCAGATACACAGGGCAACTTCTTGGTGACTTACAAAGAGACTTGGACTCCCACACAATAATAGTGGGAGACTTTAACATTACATTGTCAATATTGGACAAATTAATGAGACAGAAGGTTAAGAAGGATACCCGGGACTTGAACTTAAACCTCAAACATGTAAACTTAATAAACATTTACAGAACTCTCTACTCCAAAATAAATAAATAAATAAATAAATAACCATAACAAGAGCAAAACTAAATGAGATGAGAAAAAAAAAACATACAAAAGATCAACTAAAACAAAAGTATGTTCTTCAAAAAAATAAATAAGACTGATAGACCACTACCTAGAGTATGAAAGAAAAAATAGAGAAGATTCAAATAAACACAATCAGAAACGACTAAAGGGACATTACCCATTACTCACAACCCTAGAAAAATACAAAAATCCCTCAAAGACTATTATGAATACCTTCATGTACACAAACTACAAAATGTAGAAAAAAATAGATAAATTTCTGAAAACATAAAAGCTCCCAAGTTTGAACCAGGAAGAAACTGAAATCCTGAACTGAACAATGAGTTTTTAAACTGAATCAGTAATAAAAAGCCTACCAACCAGAAAAAGGACTTGACCAAACGAATTCACAGCTGAATTCAACAAAATGTATAAAGAAGAGCTGAAACCAATTCTACTGAAACTATTCCAAAAGACTGAGAAGTAGGGACTCCTTCATTGCTCATTCTATGAGACCAGCATCATTGTGATACCATCACTGACAAAGACACAACAACAACAAAAAGAAAAGCAAAAGTATCTTTATGCCAATATTCCTAAGACACATAGATGCAAATATTCTCACCACAATACTAGCAAACTCAATTTCATTAACACATCAAAAAGCTAACCCACCATGATGAAGTAAGCATTGACATTGAGATGCAAGTTTGGTTGGACATACGTAAATCAGTAAATGAGATTCACCCCATAAACAGAACTAAAACCAAAAATCCTATGATCATCTCAATAGATACAGAAAAGACTTCTGATAAAACTCAACATCCCTTAATGTTCAAAACCCTCATCAAACTAGGCATTGAAGGAACATGACTTACAATATTAAGAGCCATCCATGGCAATCCACAGAAAACATACAGAATGATCAAAAGCTGGAAGAAGTCCCCTTGAGAACCAGAACAAGAAAAGGAAGTGCACTTTCACTACTGTTATTCAACACAAGACTGGAAATCCTAGCCCGAGCCATCGGGCAAGAGAATGAAATAAAAGGAATCCAAATAGAAATAGAAGAAGTCAAAATATCTCTCTCGATAGATGATATAATTTGGCAGAAAGAAAACCACATAGACTCTGTCCAAAGGCTTTTAAATCTGATAAACTGTTTCAGCATAGTTTCAGCATACAAAATCTATTTTTAAAAATCAGTAGCATTTCTACACACCAATAACATCCAATTTGAGAGTCAAATCAAGAATGCAATCCTGCTCACTATAGCCACAAAAAGAATGAAATACCTCACTACAGAGGTCAAAGTTCTCTACAACAAGAATTATAGAACACTGCTAAAAAAAGTCAGAGATGGCACAAATAAATGGAAAAACATTCCATGCTCATAAATAGGAATGATTAATATTGTTGAAATGGCCATACTGCCCAAAGCAATTTACAGATTCAATGCTATTCCTATCAAATTACCAATGACATTTGTCACATAATTATAAAAACGTATTGTCAAATCCATATGGAGCCAATAAAGGGCCCAAATAGTCAAAGAAATCTATGTGACTTAAAATGATATTACAAGGCTACACTAACCAAAACAGCATGATACTACTACAAAAACAGACATACACACCAATGCAGGAGTTTAGGGAACTGAGAAATAAAGCCACATACCTAAAACAATCTGATCTTCAAGGAAGCTGACAATAATAAACCATGAGTAAAAAGTCCCTATTCAATAAATTGTGCTGGGATAACTGGCTAGCAGAAGATTGAAACTGGAGCCCCTCCTTTCACTGTATACAAAAATAAATGCGAGATGGATCAAATGCTAATGTAAAACCTAAACCTATAAAAACTTTACAGGCAAACCTAGGAAATACCATTCTGGAAATCAGCTCTGGCAAATACTTCATGAGAAAGATGCCGAAAGCAATTTCAACTAACTCAAAAATTAACAAGTGAGACAAAATTAAAGAGAATCTGCACAGCAAAAGAAACTATCGACAGATAGGTTATAAACAGACAATCTACATAATGGGATAAAATATTGCAAACTATGCATTTGACTAAGGTCTAATGTCCATATTCTATAAGAAATGTAAACAAGTCAATAAGCAGAGCTAAACAACCTAACTAACAAATGGACTGAGAACATGAAGAGAACATTATAAAAGAAGCCAACAAGTATATGAAAAAATGTCAGTATCAGTAATCATTAGGAAAATGCAAACAAAACTGCAATGAGATCTGATTTGACAGCAGTCAGAATGGCTACTACTAGAGTCAAACACCAACAGATAATGGCTAGGTTGTGGAGAAAAGAAAACAGTTATACTCTGCTAGTGGGAATGTAAATTACATCAGTCACTGTAGAAAGCAGTCTGGCAATTTCTCAAAGAACTTAAAATACAGAACTTAAAAAGCCTAAGCAATTTCATTATTGAGTGTATACCCAGAGGAATATAAATAGTTCTACCATGAAGACACATGCATGCCTATCTTCACAGCAGCACCATTCACAAGAGTAAAGTCATGGAGTAAACCTAGATGCCCATCAATTGTGAAATGGATAAAGAAAATGTGGTACATATTCACCTTGGAGTACTACCTCACCATAATAAAGAATGAAATTATGTACTTTGCAACAACATGGATGAATTTGGGGACTATTATCCTAAGCAAATTAATGCAGAAACATAAAATCAAATATCACATGCTCTCACATATAAGTGTAAGCTAAACACTGAGCACACATCGCCAGAAAGAAGGGAACAATAGACACCAGAGCCTACTTGTGGGTGGAAGTTGGGGTGGATGGTGAAGATTCAAAAACTACCTATCAGGTATTACACTGATCACCTGGGTGACCAAAACTCGATGACACGCAATTTACCAATGTATCAATCCTGCGCATGTACTCATGAATGTAATATAAAAGTTTGAAAGAAAAAAAAACAAAGCAACAACTGTTTTAGAGCTAGTAGATTTTTACTCATAGAAAATGTGTTCAATTATAACTTAAAACAGAACTGCCATTTGGCCTAGCAATTCTCTTACTGGGTATATAACCAAATGAATATAAATTACTCTACCATAAAGACATTTGCATGAGTCTGTTCATCACAGCACTATTCATTATAGCAAAGACATTAAATTAGCCTGGATGCTCATCAGTGGTGTACTAGGCAAAGAAAAGATGGTACACATATACAATGAAGTACCATGCAGTTATAAAAAGTAAAATAATGATATTCTCTTATTTGCCAAAACATGGATGAAACTAGAGGTCATCATGTCACAGAAAGACAAACTCTTTATGTTTTCACTTATTTGTGAGTGCTAAAAATCAAAACAAATGAATTCACGAAGATTGAGAATAGGATTGCTAACCAGAGACTGAGGATAATGAGGGGCTGTAGGGGAGGTAGGGATGATTAATGTGTAGAAAAAATTAGAAAGAATGAAAAAGACATACTATTTGATAGCACAACAGAGTGATTGTAGTCAGTAATAACTTAATTGTAAATTTTAAAATGACTAAAAGAATGTAATTGTATTGTTTGTAATACAAAGGATTAATGCTAGAGGGGATTGATAACCCCTTTTCATGATGTGATTATTGCTTATTTTATACCTGTATTAATGTATCTCATGTATCTCATAATATACATACCTACTTTATGTTCATTAAAAATTTTTAAAAGTTAAAAAAAAAGAAAATTTGGTAAATATACACCATGGAATAATATGCAGCCACAAAAAACAATGAAATTGTGTCCTCTGCAGCAACAGGAATGGAGCTGGAGGCCATTATAAGCAAATTAACACGGGAACGGAGAAACAAATATCACATATTACCACTTATAAGTGGGAGCTACATATTGAGTACATGTGGAGACAAAGAAGAGAGCAAGAGACAGCAGAACTCTCTTGAGGGTGAAGAGGGGGAAGAGAGCGAGGATTAAAAAACTGTCTATTGTCTACTATTCGCATGACCTGGGTGACAAAATAATCTGTATAGAAAACCCCTGCATCACTAATTTACCCATATAATAAACCTATGCCTGTACCCTGTAAAACTAAAATAAAATTTGGAAATAAAAAAGACAAAATTATTTCACCATTTCATGTTTGGCTAAATGTTTTCAGGTGGCATAAATTCTGTTCTTCTCTACCTTAGGACTTTTCTGTGTTTATACATGATTCTGTTTTCATTTTTAAGGATGCTTATAAATAAGCACACATATTAAGAGACATTACATAATTTTGATTTGGAGCCTCAGTGAAGTGGAGTGGTTAGAGTTTTAATACATAAATGGCCAAGATTAATAGAGTGATAAAAGTTCCACAAGCTGATTTTAAGTGTAATATTTCCTATTCTGAAAGTTGATTTCTCAAGTTTTCATATTACTACAAAAATGTTTTTTCCAATAGCATCGATGTTATATGTCTAAACGTATACGCTGAAAGATAAGTTGATAAGTTGTGTGTGAGTGTGTATGTAGTACAACATGGAAAATTACATCCACTGAACTATATTTTTAGCAACACAGAACATAGATGATTGACAGAACAAAGCATATGGAAATGAAGATGAATCTAACCCGCATTTAGATCTAAGAAAAAAATATTTGCCTGAAGGGAAAATATTAATTAGTTTGTCTACATGCAAGATAAAAGTCTGGAAGACGTATCTATCAAAAGGCAGTGGAATAAACAGCAAAATGGAAATTATTTGTAAACTGACAGTAAACTTGGCAAACATTGAGGGGGTAAACAAGTTATTTGGCATGCAAAGCATTTTGAAATCACAGCCTCTGTCAGGAGGCATCTGTGCCTAGATTCACTTATTTGACAGAAATTACCATTTTGCAGAAATCTTTGTTGCATGCTAAAGATTTCTTCACCCTCCTTAATTATTTTAATTGCTGCTTCAGAATGTTCCAAGTAAACACGCAAAAGATGCTAAACTCCACAAAGTCCAATCCAATTTCAATATTGCAGAGTGATTGGACTCTAGACTTCACTAAAATATCTACCAAGAGGTGAATTATCTAAGTAAATGTACCAAGCTTATTTTTAAGGGATAAAATATAAGGGTCATGTAAATCCAGTAATGATCCTTATAGTACTGGGAAGGGCAAAATTTCAGGTTAAGAAACACAAACTACTTTATCCAATTTTATATGTCTTACATAATAAAACATTATCCAATGGTCTAAAATCCTATGGATTAAATTATTTTCACTATCTTTAATTTCTGACAAAATCGTAGATAGATAACTAGTAAGGTAAATTAAGAGATTTGGTATAGTGGAAAGAATATTGTCACAGAGATTCAGGAAGTCCTACCTCTGTCACTAACTAGTTGTCAGTTAACTTCTGTGGTTCTCAGTCTTCTCATCAGCAAAGAGAAAAATATTGAATCTTTTCTGATGTCATTTTCAAGCTACAGTTTTGACATTCCAGCTTATCTGATTATAAATGTTCAAACTCTTTTATTCTGGCAACTTAGCAACTTATTTTGTTAAATGAAAACTGTCTTGTTCAAAACTATAATTTTGTAATTTTCTTTTTTGTTTAATGATATTCACTGTTGTGAGAGAGATTATCTGTCAGCAAAATGCTAGAGGTTTGTTTTTTTTTTTCCTGTTTTGTTTTGTTTTTTCAGAATAATAGAACCTTTAAACAGTGACCTTCTCCTTTTACCTTTGAGGAAACTGATGTATACGGACATTAACTGACTTAAATCTAAGTGTTATATTTAAAATAGGTAATTATGTTTCAAGTTCTTTGATAAGTGCTTTACTTTTATTTGTTTATTTATTTATTTATTTATTTTATTGCATTTTAGGTTTTGAGGTACATGTGAAGAATATGCAAGATTGTTGCATATGTACATACATGGCAATGTGGTTTGCTGCCTTCCACCCCATCACCTATATCTGGCATTTCTCCCCATGCTATCCCTCCTCAACTCCCCCACCCCCCCACTGTCCCTCCTCTAGTTCCCCTGATCAGACCCCAGTTTGTGATGCTCCCCTCCCTGTGCCCCTGTGTTCTCATTGTTCAAATTAGAACTCAGGATTAGGAAACCCACTCAGAACTGCACAACTACTTGGAAACTGAACAACCTGCTCCTGAATGACTACTGTGTAAATAACAAAATGAGGGCAGAAATAAAATGTTCTTTGAAACCAATGAGAACAAAGAGCCAATGTACGAGGATCTCTGGGACATGGCTAAATCTGTGTTAAGAGAAAAATTAACTGCAATAAATGCCCACATCAGAAAATGGGAAGGGTCTAAAATGGACACTCTAACATCATAATTAAAATAACTAGATAAGTAATAGCAAACCAATTCAAAAGCGAGCAGAAGACAAGAAATAACTAAGATTAGAGTAGAACTGAAGGAGATAGAGACACAAAAAACCCTTCAAATAATCAATGAATCTGGGAGCTGGTTTTTTGAAAAGATTACCAAACTGGATGGACTACTAGCTATACTAACAAAGAAGAAAAGAGGGAGAAGAATCAAATAGACATAATCAAAAATGATAAAGGAAATATCACCACTGATCCCCACAGAAATACACACTACCATCAGAGAATACTATAAACACCTCTATGCAAACAAACTAGAAAATTTAGAAAAAAATGAATAAACTCCTGGACACGTATACCCTCCAAAGACTAAAACAGAAAGAAGTTGAATCTCTGAATAGACCAATAACAATTTCTGAAGTTGAGGCAGTAGTTAATAGCCTACCAACCAAAAGAAGCCCAGAACTGGATGGATTCACAGCTGAATTCTACCAGAGATACAAAAAGGAGCTGGTACTGTTTCTTCTGAGGCTATTGTAAACAATAGAAACAATAGAAATGGAAGGATTTCTCCGTAACCCATTTTATGAGTCCAACATCACCCTGATACCAAAACCTGGCAGACACACATACACACATCAGGCCAATATCCCTGATGAACATCGATGTGATAATTCTCAATAAGAGACTGGCAAACCAAATCCAGCAGCACATCAAAAAGCTTATTAACCACAATCATATCAGCTTTATTCCTGGGATGCAAGGCTGGTTCAACACACACAAATCAATAAATGTAATCCATCACATAAACAGAACCAAAGACAAAACCCAGAGGATTATCTCATTAGATGCAGAAAAAGCCTTTGATAAATTTGAACACCGCTTCATGCTAAAAACTCTCAATAAACCAGGTACTAATGGAACATATCACAAAATAATAAGAGCTATTTATGCCAAAGCCATAGCCAATATCATAGTGAATGGGCAAAAGCTGGAAGCTTTCCCTTTGAAAACTGGCACAAGACAGGGATGCTCTCTCACTACTCCTATTCAACATAGTATTGGGAGTCCTTGCCAGGACAATCAGGCAAGAGAAAGAAATAAAGGGTATTAGATTAGGGAAAAAAGAAAGTCAAATTGTCTCTATTTGCAGATGACATGATTGTGTATTTAGAAGACCTCATCATTTCAACCCAACATCTCCTTAAGCTAATAAACAATTTCAGCAAATTCTCAGGATACAAAATTAATGTACAAAAATTACAAGCATTCCTATAAACCAACAATAGATAAGCAGAGAGTCAAATCAAGAGTGAACTCCCATTGACAATGGTTACTAAGATAATAAAATACCTAGGAATACAGCTTACAAGGGACATGAAGGACCTCTTCAAAAGAGAATAACAAACCACTGTTCAAGAAAATAAGAGAGGACACAAACAAATGGAAAAAAAATATTCCATGCTCATAGATAAAAAAGAATCAATTTTGTGAAAATGGCCCTACTGCCCAAACCAATTTCCAGATTCAATGCTATTTCCATCAAGCTATCACTGACTTTCTTCACAGAATTAGAAAAATCTACTTTAAAATTCATGTAGTAGCAAAAAAAAAATCTCATACAGCCATGACAATGATAAGCAAAAAGAACAAAGCTGGAGGCATCACACTACCTGACTTCAAACTATACTACAAGCCTACAGTAACCAAACCAGCATTGTACTGGTACCAAAACAGATATATAGAACAATGGAACAGAACAGAGACCTCAAAAATAACATCACACATCTACAACAATCTGATCTTCAACAAACCTAACATAAACAAGCAATGGAGAA
This sequence comes from Ateles fusciceps, assembly GCA_036589455.1. Taxonomy (NCBI): domain Eukaryota; kingdom Metazoa; phylum Chordata; class Mammalia; order Primates; family Atelidae; genus Ateles; species Ateles fusciceps. Next base: position 79,062 of record JAZHEH010001793.1, on the reverse strand, counting down.
AAAATTCCCTATTTAAGAAATGGTGCCGGGGAGAACTGGCTAGCCATATGCTGTAAACAGAAACTGGACCCCTTCCTTACACATTATACAAAAATGATCTCAAGATGGATTAAAGACTTAAGTGTAAAACTCAAAACCATAAAAACCCTAGAAGAAAACATAGGCAATACCATTCAGTACATAGGCATGGGCAAAGACTTCATGAATAAAACACCAAAAGCAATGGCAACAAAATCCAAAATTGACAAATGGGATCTAATCAAACTAAAGAGCTTCAGCACAGCAAAAGAAAAATTCATCAGAATGAGCAGGTAACCTACAGAATGGGAGAAAATTTTTGCAAGCTATTCATCTGACACAGGTCTAATATCTAGAATCTACAAGTAGCTTAAATAGATTTACAATAAAAAAAAACAACCCCATCAAAAAGTGGGCAAAGGATATGAACAAACACTTCTCAATAGAAGAAATTTATGTGGTCAACAAATAAATGGGAAAAGAAAAAGCTTATATCATTGGTCATTAGTGAAACACAAACCAAAACCACAATGAGATACCATCTCACGCCAGTTAGAATGGAGATCATTAAAAAGTCAGGAAACAACAGATGCTGGCAAGGATGTGGAGAAATCAAAAAGTTTTTACACTGTTTGTGAGACTGTAAAATAATTCAACCATTGTGGAAGACAGTGTGGCAATTCCTCAAGGATCTAAAACCAGAAATACCATTTGACCAAGCAATCCCATTACTGAATATATATATACCTAAAAGATTATAAATCATTCTACTATAAAAACACATGCACACGTATGTTTATGGCAGCACTATTTACAGTAGCAAAGTCTTGGAACCAATCCAAATCCCCATTAATTGTAGACTGGATAGATGGATTAAAGATTTAAACATAAGACCTAACACCATAAAAACCCTAGAAGAAAACTTAGGCAATACCATTCAGTACATAGGCATAGGCAAGGACTTCATGATTAAAACACCAAAAGCAATGGCAACAAAAGCCAAAATAGACAAATGAGATCTAATTATACTTAAGAGCTTCTGCACAGCAAAAGAAACTATCATTAGAGTGTTCCAGTAAGCAACAGAAAGGGGAAAATTTTTGAAAGCTACCCATCTGACAAAGAGCTAATATCCAGAATCTACAAAGAATTATAACAAATATACAAGAAAAAAAAAAAACCATTAAAAAGTGGGGGGAAATACACTGAACAGACACTTCTCAAAAGAAGACATTTATGTGGCCAGCAAACATATGAAAAAATGCTCATCATCACTAGTCGTTAGAGAAATGCAAATCAAAACCACATTGAGATACCATCTCATGCCAGTTAGAATGGCAATCATTAAAAAATCTGGAGACAACAGATGCTGGAGAGGATGTGGAGAAATAGGAATGTTTTTACACTGTTGGTGGAATGTAAATTAGTTCAACCATTGTGGAGGAGAGTGTGGCAGTTCCTCAAGAATCTAGAACTAGAAATACCATTTGACCCAGCAATCCCATTACTGGGTATATACCCAAAGGATTATAAATCAATCTATTATAAAAACACATGCCCATGTATGTTCATTGCAGCACTGTTTAGAATAGCAAAGACCTGGAACCAACCCAGATGCCCATCAGTGATAGACTGGATAAAGAAAATATGGCACATATACACCATGGAATACTATGCAGTGATAAAAAAGGATGAGTTTATGTCCTTTGCAGGGACATGGATGAATCTGGAAACCATCATTCTCAGCAAACTGGCGCAAGAACGGAAAATCAAACGCCGCATATTCTCACCCATAGGTGGGTGTTGAATAATGAGACCACATGAGCACAGGCAGAAGAACATCACACACTGGGGTGTTTTAGGGGGTTGGGGGCTAGGGGAGGGATAGCAGGTGGTGGGGACATTGGGGAGAGATAACATTAGAGGAAATACCTAATGTAGGTGACAGGGGGGATGGAGGCAGCAAACCACCATGGCATGTGTATACCTACATAACAATCCTGCAAGATCTGCACGTATACCCCAGAACTTAAAGTAATATATATATATGTAGACTGGATGAAGAAAATGTGACATATATACACCATGGAATACTATGCAGCCATTAAAAAGAATGAGTTCATATCTTTTGCAGGGACATAGATGAAGCTGGAAGCCATCATTCTCAGAAAACTAACACAGGATCAGAAAACCAAACACCCTATGTTCTCAGTTATAAGTGGGAGTTGAACAATAAGAACATATGGACACAGGGAGAGAAACATCACACACCGGGGACTTTCAGGGGATAAGGAGCAAGGGGAGAGAGAGCATTAGGACAAATACTTACTGCATGTGGAGCTTAAAACTTAGATGACAGGTTGATAGGTGCAGCAAACCACCATGGCACATTTATACCTATGTAACAAACCTGCACATTATGCACATGTATCCCAGAACTTAAAGCAAAATTTTAAAAAGCTAAACATTTTAAGAGCATAAAACATCATTCAAGAAAATATTTTGAATATTTTTTGAAGTTAAATAACTATGGAGACAAGATGGCTGATAGAGGCAGCTAGGAGGAACATCTGCCACCAAGCTACTGGGAAACCGGGAAGACTGGTGCACTTTTAGCAGCTCTCTGGAAGGGAGCAGTTAGCAGTGGACAGAAGGAAGACACAGATGTTAGGCTGAAGGAAGAGAAAGTTGGGAACCCTGCACAGGGCTACCATGCTCTGTTACTTATTCCTGGCTTCCAGTGACTCCTGGGGAAGCAGTGAGTTGAGCAGGCTCAGAGTGACCTGCTATGGCCACAGGCCTCTGGAATCCAGGCAGCCTGAGACCCCATGACTGCTAGGGATACTTGGACTAGCAGGGAGAGCCACCTAGAGAGATAGCAGGGGCAAGACTCCAGCACGTGTGGAACTCAGGGGATTTGGTGTCAGAAAATTTGCAGGGGAGCATGACCAGGGAAGTTCGTCACCCAAGGCTACCCTTGCGCCCCTGGGAGACTCTATCTTTAGGGGAACTGTTACACCCAAGCAGAGCAGAGCAGTCTTGCCCATGCTATGGACACAGTCCAACGTGAGCACCCTTCAGTCCACTAGCCTCTCCCTGGGTCCCCAGCCTGCCCATGCCCGCTTGTAGTGCATTCCAGTATACCCAACCAGGGTGCTTCCTGGGGACCTGCATTATAGTTTCTGCACTAGCAGATTATACCTGACCTTTGGGGCGTTCTAGCAGAGTGGCCTCCACTGACAAGCACCAGCCCACCAGCACCCTCCCCACCAGCACAGCCCATCCTGTGCCACTTTGCCAGCGCACACTTGCCCACAATCATTCCACCATCACTTTGCTTGCACACATGTGCATAAGCAAATCTTGCCTCATCTTCCCTGTTGGCATGTGGGTTTATGTGCACTCCTCCTAGGCATTGTTGCCAAGGTGAGTACTGCCATCACCCCTGCTGCTGTGCCACCACGCCACCAATGCCGGTGAAATCATGTGCACAGACACCACCATCCCTGCCCCCCCCCCCATCCTGAACAGCCACCTCTACTAGTGTTAAATCATAAACAGTGATTGCCTGACCAGCGTCTGCCAGCACCCCGCCTCTGCACTAACACTGCCACAGGTAGCAAGGTACACATGGACCCAAGGGGCCCTGATTCTTTTCTTCTCCTACCCCCTAACACTGCCTCTGCCATTGCTGTCAATACTGGCACAGAGTCCAGCAGCCCCAAGATCATGAGCACCCTGACAAGCTGAGGAGCATGCGATTCACTGCACTGCTGCTGCTGCTATAGTGCAAACGATCACAGTTCTTACTGCTGCAACCAACAGAAGTGCTTCTGCTGGCAAAACCCTTCAGAGTGTTGTGGCCAGTAATCCGGGAAGACCTCAGCCCCACCAGTGAAGCAGGTTCCTAACCTTGAGGGTCCAGAAAATAAAGCCAGAAGCCTGATATGGGCTAGCCTTCCCCTTCCCCAAAGTCTACCAGAAATGAAGAAAGCCAAATAAACCCTTCTCATACCACAATCAAACCCCCAAGGACATCAAAGGAGATAAAAAGAAAAAAGAAAAGAAAAAAAGAACCAAAGAACAGCAACTTCAAAGACTGAAGAAACATTAGACCACACAGATAAAAAGAGGCAGTCCAAGATCTTCAGAAACTCAAAAACTGGAGTGTCTTTTAACCTCCAAACAATTGCACTAGTTCTACAGCAGTGGTTCTTACCCAGGCTGAAATTGCTGAAATGACAAACATACATTTTTGAATATGAATAGGAATGAAGGCCATCGACATTCAGGAGAAACTCAAAACTCAATCTAAGGTTTCTAAGAAATATGATGAAATGATACAGGAGCTGAAAAGACAAAATGTTCGTTTTAATGAAAGGACAAAACTAAGCTGATAGAGCTGAAAAACTCACCTTAAAAATTTTAGAATAAAATTGCAAGTATTAACAGCGAATCAACCAACCTGAGGAAAGAATCTCAGAGCTCGAAGACCAGCTCTCCAAAATAACTCAGACAAAAATAAGGAAAAGAAAAACAATAAATAAGAATGAATAGAACCTCCAAGAAATATGGGATTATGTAAAGAGACCATGTCAACTACTCAATGTCATCACTGACAGAGAAGGAGAGAGATAAAGCAACTTGGAAAACATATTTCAGGACATAACTCATGAAAATTCCCCAACCTTGTTGGAGAGACCAACCTTCAAATACAGGCAACACTGAGAACCCCTGAAAAATACTACACAAGAAGACCATGGCCAAGTCACATAGTCAGCAGGTCACTACAAACGGAACCCAATCAGGCTAACAGCAGACCTTTCATCAGAAACACTGCAATGCAAAAGAAAATGAGTGACTCCATTAAACATTCTTAAGGAAAACAGTTGTCAATCAAGAAGTTCGTATCCAGCCAAAATAAGCTTAAGTGAAGGAAAAATAATATCCTTTTCAGAAAAAAAAAATACTAAGGGTATTTGTTACCACCAGCCCTGCCTTACAAGAGATCATGAAAGAAGTGCTGAAACTGGAAAGGAAAGACTATTACTGGCCACTACAAAAATACACTTAATTACATTGACCAGAGACACTATAAAGTAACCATACAAACAAGTCTGCATAATAACCAGCTAACAACATGATGACAGGAACAAACCAGCATATATTAATAAATACTAGCCTTGAATGTAAGAGGGCTAAATGACCCAAGTAAAAGTCACAGGGTGCAAGTTGGATTAAAGAAGTAAGATCCAACTGTATGCTGTCTTCAAAAAAACTTATCTCATATTTAATGACAATAATAGGCTCAAAGTAAAAGGACAGAGAAAAATCTACCAAGCAAATGGAAAACAAACAAACAAAAAAAGCAGAAGTTGCTATTTTATTTTCAGACAAAACAGACTTTAAACCAACAAAAAATTTAAAAAAGAGAGAAAGTATGGCATTATATAATGGCAAAAGACACAGTTTAACAAGAAGACCTAACTATTCTAGATATGTATGTACCCAACACAGGCACCTTCAGATGCATAATGCAAGTCCATAGAGACCTATGAAGAGACTTGGACAACCACACAAAGATAGTGGGGGGGGATACTAATACCTCACTGACTGTATTAGACAGATAATTGAAGCAGAAAATTAATCAAGATATTAATGACCTGAGCACAACACTTGACCAAGTGGATCTAATAGACATGCACAGAATACTTCACCACAAAAGAACAGAAAATATATTATTCTCATCTGCCCATGGCACATGCTCTAAAATTAGCAACACAATCGGACATATAGCAATCCTCAGCAAATTAAAAAAATATGAAATTATACCAACCACGGCCTCTAACCACAGGGCAATCAAAATACAAACCAATGCTAAGAAAGTTGCTCAAAACCACATAATTGCATGAAAATTAAACAATTTGCTTCTGAATGACTTTGGGTAAACAATGAAATTAAAGCAGAAGTCAAGAAATTGCTTGAAAGTAATGAGAACAAAGAAACAACATATGAGAATCTGTGACACAGCTAAGGCAATGTAAAGATGGAAATTTATAGTGCAAAATGCCCACTTGAAAAATTTGTAAAGATCTCAAATAAAAAATCTGACATCACAACAAGAAGAACTAGACAAAAAAAAAAAAAAAAAAAAAGCAAACCCATCCCAAAAGTAGGAGAGGAAAAGAAATAACTGAAATTGCTAGTATGCAAGAGTATTAGTCCACTTTCATACTGCTCTAAAGATGGTACCCGAGACTAGGTAATTCATAAAGAAAAAATGTTTAATTGTCTTACAATTCTGCATGGCTGGGGAGGCTTCAGGAATCTACAGTCATGGTGGAAGGGGGAAGCAGGCACGTCTCACGTGGCAGCAGGAGAGAGAGGGAAAGAGAGAGAAGCCCAGGGGAACCTGCCATTTATAAAACCAGCAGATCATGTGAGAATTCCCTCAAAATCATGAGAACAACATGGAGGAAACTGCCCCCATGGTTCAGTCACTTCCCCACCAGGTCCCCCTCCTCAATACCTGCAGATTACAATTCAAGATGAGATTTGGGTGAGTACACAAAGCCTAACCATATCAGTAAGGATGGTTCAAAAACATGCAAATTAATAAGTGTGATTCTTAACATAAATATGACTCAAAACAAAAACCACATGGTTATCTCAATAGAAGCAGAAAAGGCTTTTGATAAAACTCAACATTGTTGTATAATAAAAACTCTCAACAAACTAGGCATTGAAAAAACATACTTCAAAATAATGAGTCATCTATGACAAATCCACAGGCAACATCATACTGATTGGGCAAATGCTCAAGCATTCCTTTTGAAAACTGGCACAACACAATGATGCCCTCTCTTACCACTCTTACTCAACATAGTAATGGAAGTCTTGGTCAGAGCAATAAGTCAGGAGAAAGAAATAGAAGGTATCCAAAAAGGAAGAGAGGAAGTCAAACTATCCCTGTTTGCAGGCAATGTAATTTGATACCTAGGAAATTCCATACTGTCTGTCCAAAAGCTCCTAGATTTGATACACAACTTCATCAAAGTTTCAGGATACAAAATCAATGCACAAAAATCTCTATCATTCCTATACAACAACAACATCCAAGCTAAGATCCAAATCAAGAACGCAATCCTGATCACAATAGCCACAAAAATGATTAACCATACTTAAGAATACAGCTAATCAAAGAGGAAAAACAGTTCTACAAAGAGAATTACAATACACTGCTCAAAGAATTCACAGATAACAGAAACAAATGGAAAAACATTCCATGCTCATAAATAGCAAGAATCAATATTGTTAAGTGGTTATACTAACCAAAGTAATTCACAGATTCAATCTGATTTCTATGAAACTACCAATGACATTCTTCAAAGAATTAGAAATAACTATTTTTAAATTCATATGGAACAAATAAAGGGTCCAAATAGCCAAGGAAACTCTCACCAGAAAGAACAAAACTGTAGATATCACATTAGTCTACTTCAAACTGCACAACTGGACTACAGTAACCAAAACATCATGGTACTGGTACAAACACAAACATGTAAGCCAATGTAACAGAAAAAAAAACAAGAAATGCTGTGGCAAACTATCAACAATCTAATCTTCAAGGTCAACAAAAACATGCAATGGGGAAAGACTCCCCTATTCAATATGGTGCTGGGATAACTGCCTGGCCATAGGAAAAAGATTGAAACTGGACCCCTTTGTTAACACCACATACAACAATCAACTCAGTATGAATTAAGACTTAAAGAAAAACCCTAAAACTACAAAAACCGTGAAATATAACCTAGGAAACATCATATGGACAGAGGACTTGGCAAATATTTCATGACAAAGGTGTCAAAAGCAATTGCAAAGAAAACAAAAATTGACAAAAAGGATCTAATTAAACTAAATAGCTTCTTCATGGAACAGGAAACTATCAACAGAGTAAATGGACAACATACACAATGGGAGAAAATATTTGCAAACTATACCTCTGACAAAGGTCTAATATCAAGAATCTATAAGGAATTTAAAATTTTATAATAAAAAAACAAAGAAACTCATTAAAAGAGTGCAAAGGACATGAACAGACACTTTTAAAAAAAGACATACATGTGGCCAAGAAGCATATGAAAAAAAATGTTGAACATCACTAATCATTAGAGAAATGCAAATCAAAGCCACAATGAAATACTAACACCAATCAGCATGGTTATTTTTAAAAAGTCAAAAAATAATAGATGCTGGTAGGTTGCAAAGGAGGCAACACTTTTACAGTGCTGGTGGAAATGTAAATTAGTTCAGCCATTGTGGAAAGTACTTTGGCTAAAGAACAGAGTCCGACAATCCCATTATTGAGTGTATACCCAAAGGAATGTAAAACATTCTACCATAAATACACATGCATGCATATTTTCATTGCAGCATTATTTACAATAGCAAAGACATGGAATCAACCTAATGCCCATCAATGGTAGACTGGATAAAGAAAATGTGATACATATATATATCATGGAATACTATGCAGCCATAAGATGTAATGAGATCATGTCCTTTGTAGACATATGGATGAAGACTAGAGGACATTATCTTAAGTGAACTAACAATGGAACAGAAAACCAAATACTAAATGTTTTCCCTTACAAGTGGGAATTAAACATTAAGTACATATAAGATACAAAGAAGGGGATAACATGACATCAGGGCCTACTTGAGGGTGAAGGGTGGAAAGTGGGAGAGGATGGAGAGATCTTCCTATCAGGTACTATGCTCCTCTGATTGATGAAAATAATCTATATACCAAACCCCCACTATATGCAATTTACCTATATAACAAACATGCACATGTACCCCTAAACCTTAAATAAAAGTTAAAAAGTAAATAAAATGCATATTCATGAATCAATAAATTTCTGTTGTTAAGCCACCCCAAAAGAATATAATATTGTAGGTAAATTGTTTGGAAAAGTAGCATTAACTTTAATATGAGGCAAAATGCACATTTGCCATTTTATATAGTATTCAATTATTTATCATTTATTTGTGATCTTCTATATATATTGAAAACCATTTTATTTATTATCTGCAGAATTTCAATAACATTGTTGTAAATACTGTTTTTGCTTGCGATGCTATAACACATTACCTGAGCCTGAATAATTTATAAAGAACAGAAATTTATCTTTTATAGTTCTGGAGGCTAGCAAGTCCAAGATCAAAATGCTGGCAGGTTCACTTGTCTGATGAAGGCTGTTATCTGCTTCAAAGGTGAAGCCTTGTTGTTGGATCCTCCAGAGGGGGAGAAATGCTGTTCTTCACATAGTGGAAGGCGGATAGGCAAGAGAGCGAAATGTTGCATGATGATGCTTTCATAAGGTCCTTAATCCCACGCATTGAGGAGCACTCTTATTCCAAATACCTCATAAAGGCCCCACTCTTAATACCATCACCTTGGCCATTAGGTTTCAACATCTGAATTTTGAAGGGGATATATATTCAAGTCATAGTAAATACCAAGTTATTTATTTTCAGAAACGTATTTATGAAGTCATTTTTTCCATGGAAACTCTATGAATATTCACTTTTGCTTTAGGTTTAGATGAAGTTTTCATAAAAACAAAGACAGGCCAGGCGTGCTGGCTCACGCCTGTAATCCCAGCACTTTGGGAGGCAGCAGCAGGGGGATCACCTGATATTGGAGTTTGAGATTAGCCTGACCAACATGGAAAAATCCAGTCTCTACCAAAAAAATGCAAAATTAGCCAGGCGTGGTGGTGCATGCCTGTAATCCCAGATACTCGGGAGGCTGAGATGGGAGAATTACCTGAACCCGGGAGGCAGAGGTTGCAGGGGGGCCGAGGCTACAGTGAGCCAAGATCGCACCATTGCACTCCAGCCTGGGCAACAAGAGTGAAACTCTGTCTCAAAACAAACAAACAAATAAACAAACACAATGAAAGGACTGCATGTCTACCCTCCTCACTGTGCTTTATTCTGCCATGATTTGGCTTACTCTGCTTTCTAATTCCTGCAGACCTAGTTAGAGAAGCACCCTATATATGGGGTAAAATTCTAAAGATATTTGCTAAGTTAATGATTTCATTTAGTTAAAATTACTTTTGAAATTATTTTACATTTCTTTTACATTGCCCTTAAAAACACTGCAGTTCATATGATTTTGGTATGTTACCCTAGAGAGTAACAGGTATAACATAAGAAAAAATATATAAGATAATATATAGTAGCAATTGTGGTATATAATAGATATATTTATCTATATAAAATATATATAATATATATATAAAATATATATAATATAATTTAACATTTAATAAATGTTTAACATTTTAATTAAATAAAAGTGATAATGTAAAGTTGAATTCATATCTATTAAATATAGATATGACAAAATTTCAAGTGTATTGTTATCTATTCGTTTTTGGCTTCTGGATACAGATTAAGAGCTAAAAATCTAGCTCTTAGACTGTAGAACTAGGGAATAATACAAAGCATGAAAGACAGTCAAAAATCTTTAGGCAATATGAATTAACTTATAATAATTAACTAAATTTCCCCCATATCCACTTTTCTTATTCATCAAACATATTATATAAAATGAGATTTTCTGGGATTTGGAGTCAATAATTTTTTAAATTATATTCTAGAAAAATTAATTATATGTGTGAACAATATATTTTAAAAGTAGTACTCATTATAATTTAGAGAAATACTCATAAGTGTTTAAATAATATAAATGGGGAAGGAAGTCATGATGCATTCACCAATTTCCTTTGTATGTTTTTTACTTCTACCCAAACTAGGGTTTCCAATTTTATAATTGCATGTGGGGGAAAGTAATTACTCCATTGTTTCCCCACACATTGCTTAGCATTGTGGTTAGCATTTACTAGGTCTTCTTTGAAGACTTGGTTGGTTTTTCTGCCTGTCTGCTACTAGCACAAGGCACATTTGTCTATACATTTCTACATTCAATGACCGATAAGTCAACATCTGTCCTATGTGAGCCACCCACAGCAGGACAAAGTCACAGAAAATTGTCAGTGCACACAGAGGAGGAGTGAAGCTGACTGTGAATTTCTGGGAGTCCCTGGGCAATATGTCAAGAGCTAGCCTGTGAAGAGAAAGTAGAGTCAGTGGATTTAGTGTCAAGTCAGGGTCAAATGCTGAGTCAGCACAATAGGAGAGATCAAGTATGAGTAGAGGCAATCACAGGAACCAGAAACTGGCACGGTACACTCAGTACAGGAATGAGGACAATGTGCAGCAGGGCATGACAAGTTACAAGACAAGAACTTAATTCTAAGGTTTCCTTCAAAAGCCTGAGAGGTTGTGATACAAAGCTCCAGTCCTCCAGACACAAGTCATTGAAGAAATCTCTTGGGAAGTTAAGCAGGAAGTTTTAGAATATGTATGTAATAATCATTTCTTTCTTTGAGCATAGGAAATTTGGTCTTGTTCCTTGATAAACTCCATGAACACAATACACTGTCTGGAACATAGTAGGTATTTAAGAAATATTTACCAAATGAACAAATACAGGAACATCTGCAGTGAGTCCCTTGAGGGCTGATGCCTCAGTGAGATGCATGCGTTTTCTTTCTTGTATTCATTCAATCAACCAAATAAGCAAAAACTTGTACATGAGACTATAGGGAGTACACATATATACATACCACATAATGGCTATCCTCAATGAGTTTTCAATCTCATAGAAATCCCAAAACCTACACACAAAACAATAATAAATAAGAAAGTAGTATGCCCCAAGTGAAATATACACAAGGTGAATTGGAAATGATGAACTCTGGCCTCAGATTAAGAGAATACTGTGTGAAGGGGGTGATATTTCAGCTGAGTATTGAAGGACAGGAGGCTTGATGCCAGTTAAGATAGGAAACAACCAAATAGAAAGAAGGGTAACTAGAAAAGCACAGAAGCAATAAATTGCCAGTTGAGAAATAGCTAGTCATCCAGTTTGCTTGGGAATATGAGATAGTTGGAAAGAGAATAGTAGGAAAAGAAGCAGGAAAGGAATTATGGGTACTTATTAGGGTGATTCTCATGAGGCAGGCTAAGGAGAATTAAACTCTACTATGGAATAGTTGAAAGCTTTGGGCAGGAGAAAGACACAAACCAAAGTTTTTGTTTAGGAAGATGATCTGATAACATATATCCTGGGGTAAATCAAAGGAGGAATTAGTGCAAAATAGAATGTCATGCAGGAGACAATTACCGTAGCCAAGAAACAACAAGGTTCAAAAGTAGCAAGGATAGTAGTATATATTTTAGTTTAAAAAAAAGGTTTTAAAAATAAATTTTACAGAAGAAAACTTGTCCTTTTGAAAAACATAAAGGTCTGTTTTTCATATGCAACTTAATTTAAAAATTTCAATACATTTTGCATTTACAGGTGCAGGATAGATTGGTACTTTGTGTTTGGTGAATAACATAATTTTCAATTCAAATTACATAATGGTCTGTTTGATTTGAAGGTAATGTACTTTTTTAAACACTTTAATTTTTTTAATTTTTGTGAGAACATGGTAGATGAATAAATTTATGGGGTATATCACATGTTTTGATATAGGAATGCTATCAATAATAAATGAGCCCTCTTGTTTGATAAAACAGGTGTGGAAGTTAAGAACACAGAATTGTTCATATCATAAACAAATATGTCTAGATAACAAAAGCAGTCTGAACCCTGAACAATAGTAATGATATTGTAAATGCTATTATAGAATTAACAATGTAACCATCTGAAAAGAACTTTTTTGGTGTTTCAAAGGAGTAACTTCAGCTTGGTTTGAAGTCTGTGCTGTTTCTATCATAAATAAAGTTATGGCTTATTGCTGGAAATAATTTAAATGATCCTTCATTATGTAGCATAATGACTAAAGTTGTTCATCTAATAAAAGTAATTTCCGGGGGGAGGTCCCAAGATGGCCCAATAAGAGGCAGCTCTGGAACACAGTTCCCAGTGAGAGAGATGCAGAAGCCAAGTGGTCTCCACAATTCCAAATAAGGTACCAGTTTCATTTTGTAGGTCTTGTAGGACAGTGGGTATAAACCAAATAGGGCAAGTTCAGGCAAGGTGGGGTACTCCCCCACCCAACTGGTGCATGTAACTGACCTGAGGACAGGGGTATCTCCCCGTCTAGGACTTCAGTTCGGATACAGCACTTGACCCAAGCCTTCTACAACCCACAGAACAGGAGATCTTTGCCGGGCTAACAAGCATCAGGGAGCTGCCTGAACAGGGCAGAACAGCAACTTTGGCTAGCACTGGGACTGTCAGCATAGACCTAGATGGAAGCACTGGCTGACACCGAGAAAGCCAAAAAGCCAGTGAGACAGAGCTACCCACCCCCAAGAAAGAAGGGGATCTGAACACAGGGAAACAGGCCTCCCACAAAGCCTAGCAGGCTAAAAAACTCTCATTTCAGAGTTTTGCACCCAGAACATCAGTTAAAGAGTGACCAGGAATGAACAAGCTCTGCGGGGGAGGGGGGGTGGAGGGGGAAGTGGGCAGTCACCCTTGCAGAATCTGGCCTAATTTTTCCGAGCAAATACAAAACTCTGGAAAAATATGCAGCAGCTCCACTGAATCCGTGGCAGCCCAGCAGTGCCACTGCAGGCAGACAAAGGAAAAGCACCTCCCCAAGCAGCTACCTGAGATCAAACCTATATAAATTCAACAAGATGGGAAGAAAACAGCACAAGAAGGATGAAATCATCAAAAACCAGAAGGCCTCTCCCCCACGACGAGATTACAACTCCTCACCAGCAAGGGAACAAAGCAGGATGGAGAATGAATTTGATGAACTGACAGAAGCAGGCTTCAGAAGGTGGGTAATAACAAACTTCTCTGAGTTAAAGGAACATGTTCTAACCCAATGCAAAGAAACTAAAGACCTTGAAAAAACGATAGACAAAATGCTAACTAGAATAACCAGCTTTGAGAAGAACATAAACGACTTGATGGAGCTGAAAACACAGCACAAGAACTTCATGAAGAATACACAAGTTTCAATGGCCAAATAGATCAAGCAGAAGAAAGGATATCAGAGATTGAATATTAACTCAATGAAATAAAACAAGAAGGCAAGCGAAGAATAAAGAGTGAAAAGAAATGAAGAAAACCTCCAAGAAATATGGGATTATGTGAAAAGACCTAATCTACGCTCAATCAGTGTACCCGAAGAAGATGGGGAGAATAAATCCAAGCTGGAAAACACTCTTCAGGATATTATCCAGGAGAACTTCCCAAGACTAGCAAGGCAGGCCAACATTCAAATACAGAAAATACAGAGAACACCACAATGATACTCCTTTAGAAAAGCAACCCCAAGGCACATAATTGTCAGATTCACCAGGGTTGAAATGAACGAAAAAAATGCTAAGGACAGCCAGAGAGAGAAGTTGGGGTCATGCATAAGGGAAGCCATCAGACTCTCAGCGGATGTCTCGGCAGAAACACCACAAGCCACAAGAGAATGGGGGCCGGTATTCAACATCATTAAAGGAAAGAACTTTCAACCCAGAATTTCATATCCAGCCAAAATAAGCTACATAAGTGAAGGAGAAATAAAATCCTTTACAGACAAGCAATTGCTGAGAAATTTCATCAATACCAGACCTGCCTTATAAGATCTCCTCAAGGAAACGTTAAATACAGAAAGGAAAAACCAGTTCCAGCCACTGCAAAAAAGAACCAAATGGTAAAGGCCAATGACACAATGAAGAAATCATGCCAACAAAAGGGCAAAACAACCAACCAGTAACAAAATGGCAGGATCAAATTCACACATAACAATATTAACCTTAAATGTAAACGGACTAAATGCCCCAATCAAAAGACAGAGACTGGCAAATTGGATAAAAAGACAAGAACCATTGGTGTGCTGTATTCAGGAGACCCATCTCACATACAAAGACACACATAGACTCAAAAAAGGGATGGAAGAAGATTTACCAAGCAAATGGAGAGCAAAAAAGCAGGGGTGGCAATCCTAGTCTCTGATAAAACGGACTTTAAACCAGCAAAAATCAAAAGAGACAAAGAAGAGCATTTTATAATGGTAAAAGGATCAATACAACAAGAAGAGTTGACTATTCTAAATATATATGCACCCAATACAGGAGCACCCCAGATATATAAAGCAAGTCCTTAATGACCTACAAAGAGAATTAGACTCCCACACAGTAATAGTGGGAGACTTTAACATTCCACTGTCAATATTAGACAGATCAATGAGACAGAAAATCAACAAGGAAATCCATGACTTGAATGCAGATCTGGACCAAGTGAACTTAATAGACATTTACAGAACTCTCAATCCCAAATCCACAGAATACACATTCTTCTCAGCACCACATCACACCTACTTTAAAATAGACCACATAATTGGAAGTAAATCACTTCTCAGAAAATACAAAAGAACAAAAATCATAACAAAGAATCTCTCAGACCACAGTGCAATCAAATTTGAACCCAGGATTAAGAAACTAACTCAAAACTGCAAAACTTCATGGAAAATGAACAACTGGCTCCTGAATGTTGACTAGATAACAATGAAATGAAGGCAGAAATAAAGATGTTCTTCGAAACCAATGAGAATGAAGACACAATGTACCAGAATCTCTGGGACATATTTAAGCAGTGTCTAGAGGGAAATTCATAGCAATAAATGTCCACATGAGGAGCAAGGGAAGATCTAAAATTGATACCCTATCATCAAAATTGAGAGTTAGAGGAGCAAGATTAAAGAAACTCAAAAGCTAGCAGAAGACAAGAAATAACTAAGATCAGAGCAGAACTGAAGGAGATAGAGACAGAAAAAATCCTTCCAAAATTCAACAGATCTGGGAGCTAGTTTTTTGAAAAAATCAACAAAATAGATAGACCACTAGCCAGACTAATAAGAAAAAAAAAAGAGAAGAATCAAATAGATGCAATAAAAAATAATAAAGGGGACATCACCAATGATTCCACAGAGATACAAACCACCATCAGAGATTACTACAAACAACTCTATGCACAAAAATCAGTAAATCTGGAAGAAATGGACAAATTCCTGGACACTTGCACTCTCCCCAGACTAAACCAGGAAGAAATTGAAACCCTGAATAGACCAATAACAAGGGCTGAAGTTGAGGCAGCAATTAATAGCCTACCACTCAGAAACGTGCAGGTCCAGACTAGTTTACTGCTGAATTCTACCAGACATATAAAGAGAAGCAGGTACTCTACCTTCTGAAACCATTCCAAACAATACAAAAAGAGGGAATTCTTCCCAAACATTTTATGAGACCAACATCATCCTAATACCAAAACCGGGCAGAAACTCAACTAAAAATGAAAACTTCAGACCAATATCCATGATGAATATAGATGCAAAAATCTTCAATAAAATAATGGCAATTCAACATATGCAAGTCTATAAATGCAATCCGTCACATAAATGGAACCAAAGACAAAAACCATATGATTATCTCAATAGATGCAGAGAAGGCCTTCAACAAAATTCAACAGCCCTTTATGCCAAAAAATCTCAAAAAACTAGGTATCAAAGGAACATATCTCAAAACAATAAAAGTTATCTACCACAAACCTACAGCCAAGATCATACTGAATGGGCAAAAACTGGAAGCATTCCTTTTGAAATCTGGCACAAGACAAGTATGCCCTCTCTCACCACTCCTATTCAACATAGTATTGGAAGTTCTAGCCAGAGCTATCAGGCAAGAAAAAGAAATAAAGCGTACTCAATTAGGAAGAGAGGAAGTCAAATCGTCTCTATTTGCAGACGACATGATTGTATACTTATAAGACCCCATCGTCTCAGCCCAAAATCTCCTGAAACTGATAAGCTACTTCAGCAAAGTCTCAGGATACAAAATCAATGTGTAGAAATCACAAGCATTTCTATACACCAATAACAGACAGAGAGCCAAATCAAAAGCAAACTCCCATTCACAATTGCTACAAAGAGAATAAAATATCTAGGAATACAACTAATAAATGATGTAAAGGACCTCTTCAAGGAGAACTACAAACCACTGCTCAAGGAAATAAGAGAAGACACAAACAGATGGAAAAACATTCCAATGGTCATGGTTGGGAAGAATCAATACCATGAAAATGGACATACTGCTCAAAGGAATTTACAGATTCAATGCTATCCCCCATCAAGCTACCAATGACCTTTTTCACAGAACTGGAAAAAAACACTTCAAACTTCATATGGAACCAAAAGAGAGCCTGCATAGCCAAGACAATCCTAAGTAAGAAGAACAAAGCTGGAGGCATCACACTGCCTGACTTCAAACTATACTACAAGGCTACAGTAATCAAAACAACATGGTACTGGTACCAAAACAGAGACATAGACCAATGGAACAGAACGGAGGCCTTAGGAGCAACACCACACATCTACAATCACCTGATCTTTGACAAATCTGACAAAAACAAGCAGTGGGGAAAGGATTCCCCTGTTCAATTAATGGTGTTGGGAAAACTGGCTAGCCATATGCAGAAAGCAGAAACTGGAACTCTTTCTGACACCCTACACTAAAATTAACTACACATGGATTAAAGATCTAAATATAAGACCTAACACCATAAAAGCCCTAGAAGAAAACCTAGGCAAAACCATTCAGGACATAGGCATGAGCAGGGACTTCATGGCTAAAACACCAAAAGTAACGGCAACAAAAGCCAACATAGATAAATGGGATCTAATTAAGCTCCAGAACTTCTGTACAGCAAAAGAAACAATCATTAGAGTGAACTGACAACCAACAGAATGGGAAAAAATTTTTGCAATCTACCCATCTGACAAAGGGCTAATATCCAGAATTTACAAAAACTAAAATAGATTTACAAGAAACAAACAAACAAATCCATTAAAAAGTGGGCAAAGGACATAAACAGACACTTTTCAAAAGAAGACATATATGATGCCAACAAACATATGACAAAATGCTCAACATCACTGGACATGAGAGAAATGCACATCAAAACCACATTAAGATACCATCTCACACCATTCAGACTGGAGATCATTAAAAAATCTGGAGACAATAGATGTTGCAGAGGATGTGGAGAAATAGGAACACTTTTACACTGTTGGTGGCACTGTAAATTAGTGCAACCTTTGTGGAAGACAGTGTTGCGATTCCTCAAGGACATAGAAATAGAAATACCATTTCGACCCAGCAATCCCATTACTGGGTATATACCAAAGAATTATAAATTGTTCTAGTATAAAGGCATATGTGCACGTATGTTCATTGCAGCATTGTTTACAATAGCAAAGACTTGGAACCAACCCAAATGTCCACCAATGATAGACTGGATAAAAAAAATGTGGCATATATACACCATGGAATACTATGCAGTCATAAAAAAGATGAGTTTGTGTCCTTCATAGGGACATCAGTGAATCTGGAAACCATCATCCTCAGCAAAATGACACAAGAACAGAAAACCGCAGTTTCTCACTCACAGGCAGATGTTGAACAATGAGAACATGTCGACACAAGGAGTGAAGCATCACACACTGTGGTCAGGTAGGGGGACTAGGGGAGGGACAGCGGGAAGTGGGGGAGGGTGGGGAGAGATAATGTGGGGAGAAATACCAGATATAGGCAATGGGGGAATGAATGTGGTAAACCACCTTGCCATGTATGTACCTATGCAACAATTATGCATGATCTGCACATGTACCCAGAACCTAAAGTATGATTAAAAAAAAAATAGTAATTTCTGGATTTTGCTATTTTTCCCATTTTGATGTTGCTTGCGTGCTCCCAATTTGATCACATAAAAACATTCATTACATTTATCAAAATCTGAAACATTCTAAATTTCTTATTTGTGTTAAAAATGTAGATCCACTTATATAACTGCAAAATGTAAGGTGAATGTATAAATACATACCTTCATGAACATGGAAAGATTTTGTGAAGTAAAAGCATTGTGATCAATTATTAACACACAGAAACAGCTATTTGCACTAGAAAAAATTTGAATGAAGAGAACTTTTTCTTTTAAAATTGCATTCTTCATACTTAAACCAGTTGCAGATGGCATCAAGCAAGCAATTTCTGGAACTGATTTTATGAGATTGCTTATCCATGTGAGTACTGAGAAGCTAATGTTCCTGAGTGTTCTACAATACCTTGAAGACCAAAGTTTCTAAACTCGTCTTTAAAATTACCTGAATCTGCATTTTATCAACCAGTAGGTATAGTAAAATTGGAAAGGGTGCATGCAAAGCTTGCAACTATCAAGCATCTCCAATTAAAGTAGGCCTAGACATTTCTGTAAGTATTAATTTGAGGGTATAAAAATAAATCATATTTTTAAAAGAAGTTCATTATTTCTCTGTTCAGCCCAGCAGAGAATTATTCTGTCTCATTATTTTCTTTTTGTATGTAAAATCATCATTTAATGGCCCACAGTTTGTTATGCTGAAGTTTATTTTTTTAAGTCTTTATGTGTTGGGAAAATTTTACTCAGATACAAACCTACAGTAATTTCTAAAGAGTGAACAAATGAAAAAGAACATCTCATTTTTATATAAATCCACCCAACAGTTTAGGTAAATCTATTCTTGTTCTCTGATGTGGAGATATGCAGGAAAAAAAAAAAATACTAACCAAGAACTAACAAACCAAAATCAGCCTCTGGAAAACTGTTTGCTCATTGTCATCAAAATAATTGGGTGTCAGAAGAAAACAAAAGTGTTTATCTCATAAAAGTAACTATGGCAGAACAGCTTTAAATTGCCCGATTTCCTATGCCACAAAGAGAACTGAAATTAAACACATCTCTGGGATACTTGCATTTTGTCTTGCTTTTCTAAGATATTCTCTGTCAAATCTTTATTAAAGGTCATTGGTAGTCATATTTAAAAGATAAAAATTCAGATGACTTTATTCCTCTGGTTTAATTTTCAGAAAAAGATATTTGTATCTATAATAAGAAGAAACTCTTTCTAAATCCAATAATATTATCTATTTCATTAGTAATCTACTATATTTATTATATTTTAAATATGTATATCAGTTCTAAATTTAATTTAATAAATACTTAAAAGCCTACTGCATGTGTGCACTTACAGAAATAAATATGTAAAGGTGTCTGTGATGTGATTCCTCTCTCCAATGTTTAAAGTACGTAACATATTCAAGAAATGACAAATGAGTTTCACAAATGAGTCTAATGTAGCAGATGTGCTAGTATTTATTGGAAGATAAATTTGGGTAGGTAGTTCGAGACCAGATCTTGGATAGCATTAGTTTCTTGCTTGAAAATTGTGAATAATCACTCTGAAATTTTACTTACTGAGTGGATATTCTGGCTCCATTATTTATTGATCTTAGATAAATTAATTTCAATATGATTTTCAGTTTCTTTACTTATTAAATGGGCAGAATAGTACCCATTTAATCAACTGTTTATAAGAATTAAGTAAATTAAGTGTAATGCCTGGCATATAGTTGGGCTTAGCTGTGTGACTTGTTTTGGGCAATGAAATATAGACGGAAGTAAGATTTTCAGTTCCTAGCAAAGGCCTTAAGAGATAGTGTATAACCCTACTGATCTTCTTGCATAATGCTGTGATTTTTGTGAGAAGAATATTCTGGGGTAGCAACTGCTCCCTCAGCCTGCACTCCTATGTGAATGGTGAAGCAAAACTAAACCTGACCAGATGCCTGGAAAGAGCTCAGCTAATGTGCATTATGAAAACAAATCTGCTGAAGCTAACCCACAAACCTGTAAGCAATTTTATATACTTGTTATTCAGGGTTATTTTGGGTGTTTTCAATGAGGCATTTTTGCAACAATGGCTGACTAATAACAGCACTCTATATATGTTCACAAATATTACCTTTAATTCCATCTGTAATAAAAATTCTGATTCACTAGTCTTTGATCTAAGACAGAACCAGAGTAGATTCCGTAGGTGGAGATAGTAACATGAGTTAGACATGGTACCTTCCCCTCCTTTATGATATTTAGTATTGAAAATGCAAAAAGGACACATGCAAATATCATGCCATGCAACAAGTACAAAGCAAATATTTTGTCATTCAGGAGATGTCAGTTGCAGAAAAATCAATCTGGAAAAAGTTTGTGGAAGTGTGGGCATTTGTGTTGAGCTTTGAAAAAGAAGTAAGTATTTTAATAGAACAAGCCATTATATGACTTTTATTGTCCAAATATTCTCTGATTCATTTAATGTTTCTAAATACCAAAGCAAGGTAAGTGAGGTTTTTTTTTTAATTAGTTATAATCTTCAAAAACCCAAACATCATTAGTTCATTAATTTAATAGTTCTCTGTTTCATACAGGGTACCATGTAGGTATTTATGTGCCTCCTTATTCCTATTTATACAAGGGGGAGGAGACTAAAGCCATAAGAAATGTTTTGACCTGTTTGTAGAACATTTTTGCTACTGCAAGTTTAGCTATTGTGCTAGAATCTGAGAAATAGAGAGAGAGATTACTTGCAGTTTTGCTGTTTGGTTTTATGAGATTTATCACAGTTCAATATTTTTTAAAAAGTAGCTGGAAATTAAAGCTATTCCTTTCCATTCATTAATGCATCTTTGTTTTATTTGCTTTCTCTCAATGGTTCTGTAGTGAGATTGTCCTTTTTCAAATGTACCACCCATATGGCTTTGATTTAACTAGTCTATGAGTTACTAACTATAGAATCTATGCCTTGCATCTTTGAAGTGTCAAGCTCTACCCCTCTACTCTTGTACTTGGGAAGGTGTTAAACCTTTGGGGGAATGTCACTTCATTTATTTCTGTGCAAGGACAGTTGTGTGTTTAGTACATGTTTGTGTCGTAGGGGTGGAGAAAAGTAGAAGAAACAGGAAGGTTTGTATTCTGATCATCTGAAACTCTTTATGAGCTTTTATCATCCAAATATTCTGTGGGAAATATAGGTTCCATAGGGTTTTATTCGGTCAGCTTTGTAGGACACTAAATCACATACACACACACACACATATATATATATATATAATTGCTTTTTAGGTTTTGGAGTACATGTGAAGAACATGCAGGATTGTTGCATAGTTACATACCTGGCAATGTGGTTTGCTGCCTTCCCCCCCATCACCTATATCTGGAATTTCTCCCTATATTATCCCTCCCCAACTAAATCACATTTATAACATCTTCATTACCATCTTCATTGTTACTACTATAACCAACACTTATTTAGCTATCACTTATGTGTCAAGTACTTTACATGGAAAGTTTTTTAATATTTAAAATACATCAATGAGGAAATCTACTATTTCTTCCCTCACTTTACAGAGGAAAAAATACGTGAAACATAGACTAGTAAGACGACTTGTACTGGCCACACAGCTAGCAAGTGACAGAACTAGAATTCACACTCAGGCGTGTCTGACAGGAGAGACTGTACTAGTACTCCTTCTTTCATACATTTCAGTTAGTTATTCCTAGAAAAATTAGAGTTACATATGAATGTCAGTACTTTCTGCTACTGGAAAGTCAATAAAGTGTTTTGTATATGGCAGCTATAACAGTTAAATAAATACTTAGCAGTCAGATAAATATTGAATAAATGAAAGACTAGAAAAATAAAAGAGTTTGGCATTTTAATGGAGAGGTTCTACTCACCTAACCTGCTGGTTCTTTGGAAGACCAATGTCAGGTAACATAGCTACTATTCTCAAGTAAGTCTTGAACAATCTTGGAAATTGTATTAGTGTACTGAGTATGCAACTTCTGAAACGCTTTATATCTGATAATGGGAATAACTTCCACTTTGGGAGAAGAAGATCATTCATTAAGAATATTTACATTCATTTTGATTTCTAAATAGTATATTCTGTACTCTTCAAAATCAACTCAAGGAACAGAACTTTATCTTCATATTTTCTACAGAAAATAATAAAATAGAAAGCTAAATAAGCTGCAAAGGCATCATATGAAAAATTTTAGTGTTCAAAATCAACGAATTTTATGTTGTCCTTTGCTGTGGATTTGTTGTGTCAGTATATTACTTTATGGAAGAATGTTTTAGTGGTTAAGAGTTTGGCACAGTAAAATCTATTAGATTTAAGCTCAAGTCAAAGTTTGCTGTATGAACCTGGAAAAGTTATTTAATGTCTTTAAAACTTAATATCTTCATTTCTAAAATAAGGATCAGTAAACATATATTGAAGACCAGTATTTGCTAGGTACTGTGCTAGAAACTGGTGATAGATCAAGGTCACAAATATGAATGTATAATTAAAATTGTAACTACCAAGAACTCAGGTATATGATGATATAAAAGAATTTAATACAGGCAATTGATCTAGACATGGAAATGAAGGAAAGCTGTCTTTAAGAATGTGATGTAGAGAAAGAGTAAGAGATGAGAAATGTAAGAAGAGTATGCTAAAATAGTTGTGAGTATTAAATAAAATCATTTATGGAAAGCACATTATTAGTATTTTTTGTTTTCTTTGGCATATATTTTGGTTATGTATTGCTGCAAAAAAAAATACCTAAAACAATGTTTAAAATAACCATTTTATTACATCATCTGATTGTATAGCTCAGGTTTTGAGAAAAAACTTACTCAGGCTATTAGTCTCTTATTTGATGTGATATTTACTGTTGCATCTTGGGCTAAAGGACCAACTTCCAAGATGCCTTTTGCCAGTCATCCACATCAGGTACCTTGGTGTTCCTTGGAATCTTTCTTCACATGGTAGTTCATCCACCAGTAGCTTTCCATATGGCTTGATCTTCTCATGACATGGTGGTCTCAGAATAATTACATATTTAAATGAAATTTCACATCTCCAATAGTGCATGTACCAAGACAGGAAGTAAAAAGACCCATTATCTTAATACCTGTGTCTGAAAGAGTATTGTGTCACTTTTACCATATTTTATGGGTTAAGCAATCACAGAGTTTGCATAGATTTAGAAGAGGAAACACAGAGCTCATCTCTCAGTGAATATCAATTTAAAAATTGGTGGCCATTTTTAATCTATGACAAAATGAAAAATTATATATTTATTATACACTCATAAAATTTATGGCAATGTCTACTATGACTATGAAAAATTTTACAATTAATCTTGGTGTTCTAAAAATGTAGCCATTAAGTATTAGGAGATGTGGGTTTTGGCCCCTACTTTCTCACTAAATGCCCATGTGGCTTTGAGAATTCAAATTAACTTCACCATGCTTCAGTTTTCTATTCATAAATCAGCCTTTGTTGGGTAAAATCTAGGGGTAAGGCACTACAGCAAAAATTAGGATGCCTCACCACAAGGAACTGATAATCTCGTTTGGGTTCACCAAATTATTTGTAAACTATAGAATTTTTTCTTGCTATAAAGATTTATGATTTGTAGAGATTTGTTAACTTTGGCAGAAGACTGAGAGTAATATTGGTGCCAAATATGAAATCCAACACAATTCAAGTAACACATTCTTAGTTTTCATGAACAGAGAAGTTGACATCTATAGAAGGATAAAACCTCTTCAAATATTTCTCACAAAGAGTTTTCCTATATGATAATGAGGTTATTTTGGGGTGAATATGTATGTCTAAAGTTTTCTGTTATCTAACATGTTGGCTTAAGTATTTTTTAATTGTTCCTTTAAAAGAGGGTCTGTTGAGGAACAGTAGGGGGTAGGGAGGTTGGGGGAGGGATAACATGGGGAGAAATGCCAGATATAGGTGACAGGGGGATGGAGGCAGCCAACCATCCCATTTCACTCTCACACATAACAAGGTATTGCCATGTAAATACCTATGCAACAACCCTGCATGATCTGCACATGTACCTCAGAACCTAAAGTACAATAAAAAAAGAAAAAAAGAAAAAAAAAGAGTTATTTAATGTGGTTTTATTGTATACCTGTGTATTAGTCTGTTCTCACACTGCTAATAAAGACACACCCAAGACTGGGTAATTTATAAAGTAAAGAGATTTAATTGACTCACAGTTCCACATGGCTGGGGGAGGCCTGACAATCACTGCAGAAAGCAAATGAGGATCAAAGTCACATCTTAAATGACAGCAGGCAAAAGAGACTGTACAAGGGAACTCTCATTTATAAAACCATCAGTTCTCATGAGACTTATTTAGTACTACAAGAACAGTATGGGGCAAACTGCCCCATGATTAAATTATCTCCACCTGGCTCTGCCCTTGACAAGTGGGAATTATTACAATTCAAGATGAGATTTGGTTCGGGACACAGTGAATCCATGTCAAATATAACTATCTTTAATTGATGCATAAGTTAATTTATATTATTATATATTATAATTATTGTGATTTTAACTATCACCTGTATGCTGATGCTTCACATACCTATATTTCTCTATCCTTGAGTTCTGCCTAGGGTTTAAAATTGTTTCATATATAAATATATGAGTGTCCCAGAGGCATCTCAAATCCAATAAAACATAAAAGGAAACACCCATCTAGCCTTCCTCAAACCTGATTTTCTATCTTTATTTCAAATTTAAGTTAATGGCATCACTGTCTACCAATATTCATGAGCCCCACATCTTGTAAGACATAAAGCTCTAGAACATTTTCATGCTAATTGTTGAAAAATTATTTCAATTCTGTCAATCTACATTACCACTGCTCTATCTAGTCAGCAACCACTCTAAATTTTTGTAAAACTCTCCTGACTGCTTTCCTTTGTCTTCAGTATTGTCATCCTTAAATCCATCTTCTGAGAGTTCAGGCAGAGTAATTCTCTAAAATCAAATGAGATTGTTGCATTCTGCTGATTAAATTTGTTAATGACATCATTGTATTTAAATTTGAAATACATTATGTTCTTTTTCATATCTAGGAATATGTGCTTAATGTTCCCTTTGTCTATGGTGTTTCACTCTCACACATAACATTTCAGATTGTAGCATTCAAATTATACTTGTACTATGAGTATAATTTGAATGGGCAGGCTATTTACATTCTGTTTATTATTTAAAATTATTTTAGTAACAAAAGATTGTATATATTTATGAAATATAATGTTATATTTTGATATATGTTAATATGGAATGAATAAAGCAGATGAACAACTTTAACACCTCATACACTTATCCTTTTGTGGTAAAAACATTTAACATATATCAAAATAGAACATTATACTCCATAAGTATATACAGTGGTGTTGGGAAAACTGGATGTCCATAAGCAGAAGAATAAAATTAGACACTTATCTCACACTATATAAAAAATTTAACTTTTACACTCTTGGTTAGTTCAACCATTGTGGATGACTGAGGTGATTCCTCAAGGATCTAGAACTAGAAATACCATTTGATCCAGCAATCCCATTACTGGATATATACCCAAAGAAATATAAATCATTCTATTATAAATACAAATGCACATGTATGTTTATTGCAGCACTGTTCACAATAGCAAAGACTTGGAACCAACCCAAATGCCCATCAACGATAGACTGGATAAAAAAAATATGGCACATATATACCATTAAATATTATGCAGCCATGAAAAAGGATGAATTCATGTCTTTTGCAAGAACATGGATGAAGCTGGAAACCATCATTCTCAGCAAATTAACACAAAAACAGAAAACCAAACACCACATGTTCTCAGTCATAAGTGGGAGTTGAACCGTGAGAACATATGGACACAGGGGAGGGGAACATCATGCACCAGGGCCTGTTGAGATGTGGGAGGCTAGGGGAAGGATAGCATTAGGAAAAATACCTAATGCAGATGACAGGGTGATGGATGGAGCAATCTACCACGGCACATGTATACCAATGTAACAAACCTGTACTTTCTGCCCATGTACCACAGAAATTAAAGTATAATAAATGAAAATATAGATGATTTGATTAAATAATAGGTAAAAGACCTTAACAGACACCTCAACAAAGAATAATCATATGAAAAGATTGTCTACATTGTATGTTATCATGGAAATGGGAATTAAAATGAAAAATAATTATCAGATAGACTATAAATAATTGTACATTGACAGATTAGATTAAATGAAAAAAATCTAGAAATATGAAAATAACCTAATCTAAGAAGAAATTGGAAATTCCCAACAGCTATAACAACAAGAAAGAATAAATTATTTATTTAAAATTTCCATATTAAATGCCTACATCAAAAAGTCTGAAACAGCAGAAATGTACAATCTAAAGTCAAACCTCAAGAAACTAGAGAAACAAAAACAAACCAAACTCAAACCCAGCAGAAGAGAAGAAATAACCAAGATCAGAGCTGAACTGAGTGAAATTAAGAAAAAAAAAATACAAAGAATAAATGAAACAAAAAAGCTGCTCCTTTGAAAAGACTAACCAAGAAAAGAGGAAAGAATATACAAATAAGCTCCATTAGAAATGAAACAGGAGATATTACAACTAATAACACAGAATTACAAAAGATTGTTAAAGGCTACTAGGAACACCTTTACATGCATAAACTATAAAACCTAGAGGAAACAGAGAAATTCCTGGAAGTATACAACCCCCCCCCAGATTAAACCAGGAAGAAATACAAACTCTGAATAGACCAATAACAAGCAGCAAGATTGAAATGGTAATTAAAAAGCTAAAAAAAAGTCCAGGAGCAGACAGAGTCACAGCTGAATTATATCAGATATTCAAGGAAAAATTGTTACCAATCCTATTGACACTATTTTAAAAGATAGAGACAGAGGAAATCATCTCTAAATCACTCGTTGAAACCAGTATCACCCTAATACCAAAACCAGGAAAGGACATAACAACAACAACAAACTACAGACCAATATCTCTGATAAACATAGATGCAAAAATCCTCAACAAAATACTAGCTAACAGAATCCAATAGCATATCAAAATGATAATCTACCATGATCAAGTGGGTTTCATAAGAGAGATGCAGGGATGGTTTGACATACACAAGTCAATAAATGTGAGACACCATGTAAACAGAATTAAAACAAAGATCACAGGATCATCTCAATAGACACAGAAAAAGCATTTGAAAAAAACCCAGCATTTCTACATGATAAAAACACTCAGCAAAATTGGCATAGAAGGGATCTACCTTAAGGCAATAAAAGCCATTTATGACAAACCCACAGCCAACATTACAGTGAATGGGAAAAAGTCGACAGACTTTCCCCCTGAAAACTGGAAGAAGGATGTCCACTTTCACCACTTCTCTTCAACATAGTACTAGAAGTCCTACCTATGACAGATAAGAGAAGGAAATAAAAGGCATCCAAATCAGTAAGAGAAATTCAAATTCTCATTGTTTGCTAATGACATGGTTGTATACATGAAAAACCCTAAAGACTCATCTGAAAAGCTCCTGGGATTGGTAAATTGATTCAGCAAAGCTTCTGGATAAAAAATTAATGTACACAAATCAGTAGCTCTGCTACACACCAACAAAGACCAAGCAGAGAATCAAATTAAGAATTCAATGCCTTCAACCACATTTACAATAGCTGCAAAAACAAAACAAAACAAAAAACAAAAACTCTTAGGATTATACCTAATGAAAGAGGTGAAAGACATCTACAAGGAAAACTACTGAAAGGCTGGAAGAATAAATAAATAAATAAATAAATAAAAGGCTGGAAGAAACCATGGTTGACACAAACAAATGGAAACACATCCCATGATCATGAATGAATAGAATTAATATTGTGAAAATGACCATACTGCCAAAAGCAATCTACAAATTCAGTGGAATTCCCATCAAAACACCAGCAGCATTCATCAAAGAACTGGAGAAAACAATGCAAAAACTTATGTGAAATCAAGACCTCACATAGTGAAAGCAAGACTAAGCAAAATGTCCAGGACTTTTTTATGATATAAAAATAGGCATATAGACCAAAGGAACAGAATGAAGAAGCCAGAAACAAAAGCCAAATACTTATAGCCAACTGATCTTCATTAAAGAAAACAAAAACATAAAATGGGGAAAGGACACTCTATTCATCAAATGGTGCTGAGATAATTGGCAAGCCACATGTAGATGAAGCTGGATGTTTATCTCTCACCTTATACAGAAGTCAACTCAAAATGAATGAAAGACTTAAATCTGAAACCAAAAACCATAAAAATTCTAGATGATAACGTCATAAACACCCTCCTAGACATTGAGTTAGGCAAAAACTTCATGACTAAAAATGCAAAAGCAAATGCAACAAAAACAAAGATGAATAGATGGGTCTTAATTAATCTAAAAAGCTTCTGCACAGCAAAAGAAATAATCAACAGAGTAAACAGACAACCCACAGGGTGGAGAAAATCTTTGCAGTCTTTGCTTCCGACAAAGGACTAATATCCAGAATCTATAAGAAACACTAACAAATCATTAAGAAAAAACAATCCCAACCAAAAAAAATGGGTTAAAGACATGAATAGACAATTTTATATGTTTGTGTATGTGTGTGTGTGTGTATTGGAATACTACTCAGCCATAAAAAGTTAGCAAGGTAATGGCATTCTCAGCAACCTGGATGAAATTGGAGACCATTATTCTAAGTGAAATAATTCAGGAATGGAAAACTAAACATTGTATGTTCTTACTCATAAGTGGAAACAAAGCTATGAGGATGCAAATGCATAAAAATAATACAATGGGCTTTGGGGGATGGGAGAAATGGGGAGAAGGTGGTGGGGGATAAAGACCACACATTGGGTACAGTGTACACTGTTTGGGTAATGGGTGCACCAGATTTCACAAATCACTACTAATGAACTTATTCATGTACAGTAAATAAATAGATCATTAGCATTAAAAAAAAATCCAACAAAGAAAAATCCAGGACCAGATGGCCTCACTGGTAAATTATATTACACATTTAATAAATTATTACCAGTATTTCTCAAAATCTTCTAAAAATTAGAAGAGGAGAAATACTTCTTAATTTCTTTTATGAAGACAGCATTACCCTGCTACCAAAGTGAGACAAAGCATCACAAGAAATGTATATATACACCAATATTCCTTATAAGTAAATGCTAACATCTTCAATAAAATAACATGAACCTGAACCCAACAGCATATTTAAACAATGATGCACTATGGACAAATGGCATATATTCCAGCAATACAAGATTATTTCAACATAAGAAAATCAATCAATGTAACAGCACATTAATGGAATGAAAAGGGAAGCAAACTATGATTCTCTCAATAGACACATACACACAAAAAAAAAAACACTTGAAAAATCTCATATTCTTTCATGATAAAAACACTCAGAAATCTATTAAAACAAGAGAGCTTCCTCAACATGCCAAAGGGTGTACACAAAAAACCCATTGGCGACATCATACTCAGTGATTAAAAGCTAAAACATTTTCCTCTATGATCAAAAACCATACAAAGATGCCGCTGTAACCAATACCTATTCTACATTGTCCTGAAAGTTCTAGCCAAAACAATTAGAAAAAGGAATAAAAGGCATCCCAATTTAAAAGAAAGAAGAAAAACTCTTTCATGAATGACCCAACCTATATATGTAATCCAAAATAATTTTATTTTAATGTAAATTATCAATTTACAGTTGTACATATTTATGGAGTACAAAGTGATTCCCTACCAAAATTAAAAAAAAAAAAAAATAACGGTTTTTCTTCATGTTATCTTATCACTATCCCATTCAGTCCAAGCTGAAAATTATTCTACCGATAATAATTATCCATCTCCACAACTGGCTTCTGCTGAGATGGATGAATGGATCCATAAGTGACAAGCCCATAATCTTTAAAACACCACATACACTTTCTTAGTGCACCCTGCAGCATATACTTTCTCATGTTTTTCCATATGTGTACGCCGAGCATTTCCTAAATCTTCATATATTTTGTGTTTTTTTAACAATGCTACCTTCACTTTGTCTTTCTCCACTTGCATTTTACTAAGCAACAAAGAGAAATTAGACCATGCATTCAATGCCTTGCTTAAAATCCTCTCAGCTCAGTATTAAAATTCATCACTTTGAAATTCCACCTTCCATAAAACAAAAGAACAAATCGGGCCACATTTGTAGACACTTTAAAACAAGAAACACCTTTTCTGAAGTTTCCAATAGCGTATTCCTCATTTCTATCTAAGATGTCACCAGGAACACTTTAGGAATTCATATTTCTGCTGACATTCTGTTCACGACTATATATATATATACATGTATGTATATATATATACACACATACACGTATATATACATGAATATATGTATATATGTAATAGTTTTCTCTAAAGCTCTTCTCTTTTTTTGAAACCTTACCAGAGTCATTATTGAAGACCACATTTCTACCAAACAACTCTTCAAGACAATCTAGGCTTTTGTAATATGCACCTAAGACTTATTTTGTCCTTTACCATTATCCAATTTCAAAGCCACTTTCATATTCTTAGATATTTTCTTTAGCACCCCCTCAATTTCTGGAACAAAATCTGTATTAGTTTGCCATGTGTACCATATCAAATATTATAGACTGATTGTATTAAACCACAGAAATTTATATGCTCACAGTGTTATTATAGAAGACTAGATGCCCAAAATCAAGGTGCCAGGAGGGTTGATTTCTTTTGAGGCCTCTTTCCTTGGCTTGTAGATGTCCCACTTTCTCCATGTCTTCAAGTGGTGATCTCCCTGTACATTTCTGTATCTTAATCTCCTTTTCTTAAAAGGACATCGGTCATATTGAATTAGGACCTACCCCAATTATTTCATTTTACCTTAATTATGTCTTTAAAAAACTAATCTTCAAAATCATTCTGAGATACTAAAGAACAGGACTTCTTTACATATAAATCATGGGGAGACATCATACTTCACATAAAAAAAGTTACCTCCCATTCTGTGAACTGTCTTTTCACTGTTTTGATAATGTCTGTTAATGGAGAAAAGCTTTTAATTTTCACAAACTTTTTTCTTTTGTTGCAAGTTCTTTTTATTGTCATATCCAAAACGTCATTATAAATCTAATATCATGAATCTTTTTCTGCGTTCTTCTAAAAGTTTCATAGTTTTAGTTCTTATATTCAAGTCTTTAGATTTATTGTTAAGTAAATTTTTGTATATAGCTTAAAAAGTAAACTGTTCTTTCTCCATTTAATTGTATAGGGATATTTGGAGCAAGTCATTTGATTACATATATGAGGGTCTTGACTCTCTATTTTAATCTATTGTTATTTATGCTTGTTTTTATTCAAGTACTACATTGTTTTGAGTACCACACATTTGTAGGAAATCTGAATTAAGAAAAGCATAAATCATCCAACTTTTAAATTCCATTACAATTTTGGGGCTATTATTGGTTTTCAGAGATTCCATATTTAGGATTTAGAATTTTACATAAATTAGGATTCCACTTTAGGATAAGTTTTGGCATTTTTGACAAAAAAGTAATTGTAATATTGATGGCTATTGCATTAAGTCTGTACACTGTTTGGACAATACTGCAGTCTTAACAACATTAAGTCTTCTAATCTGAAAACATGAGACATCTATCTATTAATTTGCATTTTCCTTAATGTTTTCAAATTTTTTTAGCTTACAGTGTGTATGTCTTGGCCATTTGAAAACAAATATAGAGAAGAAAACTTGCTTTATTAGCCAAGCTGATTTTGAACTCCTGGGACCAAGTGATCCTTCTGCCTCAATCTGCAAAAGTGAAAACTGACTCAACCTCCCAAAGTGAAGGCATGAACCACTATGCCTGGCGAAGATTTATTCTTTGCTACATTTATTGAAAAAAATCTTGTCCACATCTCTTTGGATTCATTATAAGGTATGAGGGACTTTCCCTTGGCAATTTCTGTTGTTTTTTTTTTTTAAACCATTATTTTATGTTTAGGGGTACATGTGCAGGCTTGTAATATAGATAAGTTGTGTGTCACAGGGGTTTGGTGTACATGTTATTTTTTATCCAAGTAATAAGTGTAGTGCACAGTAGGATCTTGATCTTCACACTCCTCCCACTCTCCACCCTCAAGTAGGTCTTGGTGTCTGTTGTACCCTTCATTGGGTGCATGAGTACACAGAGTTAACGCCCACTTATAAATGAGAACATGAGGTATTTGGTTTTCTGTTCCTGTTTTACTTCACTTAGGATAATGGCCTACAGCTCCATCCATGCTGCTGCAAAAGACATAATTTTGTTTCTTTTTATAGCTGCATAGTATTCCGTGGTGTATATGTGCCATATTTTCTTTGTTGCCCCACTGTCTGTTGTTACCCCCATATGTCCATGAGTTCTCATCATTTAGCTCCCACTTATAAGTGAGAATATGTAGTATTTGATTTTCTGTTCCTGCATTAGTTTGATAAGGGTAATAACCTCTGGCTTCACCCATGTTCCTGGAAAAGACACTACCTCAATTTTTATGGCTGTATAGTATTCCATGGTGTATATGTGCCATATTTTCTGTATCCAGTCTACTACTGATGGACATTTAGGTTGATTCCATGTCTTAAATTATGAACAGTGCTGCAATGAACATACACATCCATGTGTCCATATGATAGAAAAATTTATAGTCCTTTGAGTACATACCCAATAATGAGATTGCTAGAACAAATCATAATTTTCAAAGGGACTACTTCCAGCTTTTCATTGACATGTAATCCCCAGTGTTAGAGCTGAAGTCTGGTGAGAGGTGATTGGATCATGAAGGAGACATTTTTATGAATGGTTTAGCATCATTGCCTTGGTATAGTTCTCATGATAATTAGTAATATTTTATGAGATCTGGATGTTTAAAAGTCTGTAGTGTCTCCCCCTCACTCTCTTGCTCTTACTCCTACAATGTGACATGCCTGCTCCTGCTTCACCTTCTGCCATAATAGGCTTCTTCAGGCATCCACAGAAGCTGATAGCAGAGCTATGCTTCTTGTACAGCCTGCAGAACTGTGAGCTAACTGAACTTCTTTCTTTTTAAGTTACCCCAGACATAGGTATTTCTTTGTAGAAATGCAAGAATGATCTAGTACACAAGTGAAAATAGCTGGCCTATGTTTTCTTTAATTATTATTATTATCTTTTTACTTTAAGTTCTGGGATGCAGGTGCAGAACGTGCAGGTTTGTTACAAAGGTATACATGTGCCATGGTGATATGCTGCGCCTATCAACCCATCATCTTGGTTTTAAGCCTGGCATGCATTAAGTATCTGTCCTAATGCTCTCCCTCCCCTTTCTCTGCACTCCCCCACAGGCCCTGGTATGCAATGTTCCTCTCCCTGTGTCCATGTGTCTCAGTGTTCAACTCCCACTAATGAGTGAACACATGGTGTCTGGTTTTCTGTTTTTGTGTTAGTTTGCTGAGAATTATGGTTTCCAGCTTCATTGACGTCCCTGCAATGAACATGAACTCATCCTTTTTATGGCTGCATAGTATACCTTGGTGTATATGTGCCACATTTTCTTTATCCATTCTATCATTGATGGGCATTTGGGTTGATTCCAAGTTTTTGCTATTGTAAATAGTGCTGCAATAAACATACGTATGCATGTGTCTTTACAGTAGAATTATTTATATTCCTTTGGGTATATGCCCCAGTAATGGGATTGCTGGGTAAAATGGTATTTCTGTTCTAGATCCTTGAGGAATCACCACACTGTCTTTCAAAATGGCTGAACTAATATACAGCCCTATCAACAGTGTAACAGTGTTCATGTTTCTCCAGACTCTCATCAGCATCTGTAGTTCCCTGACTTTTTAATGATCTCCATTCTAACTGGCGTGTGATGGTATCTCATTGTGATTTTTATTGGCATTTCTCTAATGACTAGTGATGTTGAGCTTCTTTCATGTGTTTTTTTTTTGGCCACATAAATATCTTCTTTGAGAAGTGTCTGTTCTATATTACAAGGCTACAGTAACCAAAACAGCATGATACTTGTACCAAAACAGATACATAGACCAAAGGAACAGAACAGAGACCTCAGAATAACACCACACATCTACATACATCTGATCTTCACAAATCTTACAAAAACAAGAAACGGTGAAAGGATTTCCTATTTAATAAATGGTGCTGGGAGAACTGGTTAGTCATATGCAGAAAACAGAAACTGGATCCCTTCTTTACACCTTATACAAAAATTAACTCAACATGGATTAAAGACTTAAAGGTAAAGCCCCAAACCATAAAAATCCTAGAAGAAAACCAGGGCAATACCATTCAGGACATAGGAATGGGAAAAGAATTCATGACTAAAACACCAAAAGCAATTGCAACAAAAGCCAAAATTGACAAATGGGATCTAATTAAACTGAAGAACCTCTGCATAGCAAAAAGGTAACCTAAAGAATGGGAGAAAATGTTTGCAGTCTATCCATCTAACAAAGATCTAATATCCAGAATCTACAAGGAACTTAAACAAATTTCCAAGAAAAACAAACCCATCAAAAAGTGGGCGGCGGATATGCTTTTGTTTTTTCAGAAGTTTTTCATTAGTGATTATGTCTCCTTATTATTCATATACCTATTCACATTTTCTATTCATTATTCAGTATTTGTGGGTTGTGAGTTTCTGGGAAGTTACCTATTTCATCTACATTAATTTATTTGCATACACTTATTCATTAAACTCTCTTATAATCCTCTCAATTTTTTTCATAGTAACGTCCCCACTGTATTTTGTGTGTGTGTGTGTAAACAGATTACTTACACATTTATTTTTGTACACATTTAGTTAATTTAGAACCTGAGACTTTTACGATCGATTCTCCAAACCTCCTTGTGTAGAGTGACGCACTACGCAGCAACGCTGAAGGAGCACAGTTTCTCTGCTCAGGAAGAGAGGATTAGTAAACATAATTGTTTGTGTCAAGAGAAATTTGTAATCAAAAGATCAAAGTAGGATGAATGGCCCCAAAGCCCGCATTTTATTGACACTGTTATTTTCCCACAGAGAATCTTAGAAAGATGTCACGTTTTCTTTTAATGAATGCAATGATCCCACTTGTATCCCTGAATCATTCTTGGGAAAAACAACAGAAACAATTGGCAGTCACACTTCTAAAATAAAACAGTCACTACCCTCAGCCCACACCTTCACACCCTCATCTGCCTGCTCAATGGCTGTCAGTTCCATAAAGTCACCCTCTTCTTCTATTCTGTTGTTACCATGAGAATTGAAATTTTCAAGCAGAAATAAAATCAAGTTGTAAATAAGTGAATGACGGCCCAAGAAAGCCCTTTGAGGATGATATCCGAATTTTCAATCCACACTGCAGAGATACAAGGATAAACCACCATTTTGGTTCCCCCAAATTTTATTCAAGACCTCGTGCAAAATATCCCAGATAAATCGAGGGACTTAACCCTTGTCTTCCTCCTCTTCTTTGTCCTGGTTAATTTGGAAGCATGAGAATGCATAACTCTTTTTGCTGTTAGCATCTACTTGCAATCAATCATGCAGATTATCCTCTTCAAATATTTTTTGGTGAGATATTTCAAATACCTTTTGGAAAAAGACACCTCAGATGTCACAGTGATCTTGCTCTTGCTCCTTTAGATGGTCACCACTCCTCCCTGAGGCTCCCGGCTTTTTCGTTCACTTTGATCCTTTCTTGCAAAAACTGTTTAAAATTGGCAGCATCAGTGATCCCATCTTTATGGGATGGGTGCAATCAAGAGTGAATTTCAGAATCTGCTTCTTTTTTTTTGCCCCATTTCACCACAAGCTTTTTCAAGGGTAGCATGGCAGTAGAGGAAGCAGAATACCAGATATCTCCAACATAATGATTTTCTTTTTCATTGGATGTATATCCACTAGTGGGATTGCTGGATCATATGGTGGTTTAATTTTTAGTTTTTTGAGGAACCTGTATACTGTTTTCCATAGTGTCTGTACTAATTTATATATCCATCAACAGTGTGTAAGAATTCCCTTTATTCTGCATCCTCTCTAAGAATTTATCTTAATTTCTAATTTTAGTTATGTAGTACCTCTCTTATTTCTCAATCTAGTTAAAGTTGTGCCAATTTTGTTTATCCTTGCAAAGAATCAATTTTTATTTTAATTAACTTTCTCTGTTATTTTCCTATTCTTGTATGTATCTTCATTCTCATTTTCTATTAATTTATTTTTCATGAACTAAATTTGAGGTCAGTTTGCTTTTGTTTCCAGTCCTTTATGTTGTAAAGTTAAATTATTTACTCCAGATATATTTTTTATAATGTAGCACTTAAGGCTATAAATTTTCATCTTAGACATTCTTTTACTCATTGTATAAGTGTTGGGATGTTGTTTTAGATTTTTATAAGTCTCAATTTTTTTAATTAGTTTTTTTATTTTTTCTTTAACCAATTTGTTTTGTAAGAAGTGTTGTTTCATTTACCCATACTTGTATTTTTTATTATTCCTTTTGTTATTTAATTTTTGTTTATTCCATTGTTATTAAATATATATATATTTATATTTACTTAAATACTATGATATAAAGTAAATATATATTATGTTACATGATAAAAACATATTATAAGAAGAAAAACAAAGATTTATTTATACACATATTTATAACAAAACAATTACAAAATAAGACACAATCACCATTTTAAAGCTATCAGATCTCATGAGACTCATTCACTACCAAGAGAACAGTGCAGGAAAGACCCACCCCCATCATCCATTCACCTTCCATCGGGTTCCTTTTATTACATTTGGGAATGCTGTGAGTTACAATTCAAGGTGAGATTTCTGTGGGGACACATCCAAACCATATTGTTATGTGTATATGTATGTGTACAAACACATACATCTATAAACAGTTAATTCTGTTTCTCTAGAGAATAGTGAGGTGTATTATTCAGTACTATTACATTGTTCTTTGTTTGTGGTTGTCTATTCATTATTAAGAGTGGGGCATTAAATTTGCCAGCTGCTATTGTTGAACTTCTTTTTCCTTTTCAATTCTGTCATTATTTGCTTCATATTTCAGAACTCTATTGTTTGGTGCACATATGTTCATAATTATTATATATTTTGATAAGTTGGTCTTTTATCAATACATAATGTTCCTTTGTCTCTTGTAGTAATTTTTTACTTAAAGACTATTTTATCTCTTGTTAGTGTACCCACTCCATCTCTCTTTTATTTAGTATTTACATAAAATACGTTTTTATTATTTTCACTGTCAATCTATTTGTTTCTTAGGGAAGTTCTGCATTTGTAGATTGCATATATTTTGAATCATATATTTTAATCTATTCTCTATTTTTATGCCATTTGATTGGGAAGTTTAAATTGTATAATTTTTTATTTCTATTATTTTAGATATAGGATCTTTCTATGTTTCTTAGGTTGGTCTTGAACTCCTCACCTTTAACCATCCTACTGCCTTGGCCTCCCAAAGCACAGAGATGAAAGGCATGAGCCCACATGACTAGACATTTGTTTACATTTGAGTAGTTACTAATAAAGAAAAAATAGATTTTTTTTCATTTTGTTATTGTTTTTAATATATTTTATAGATTTTTTTATTGTTTTCTACATTACTTCCTTTTGTGTTCAAGGAATTCTTTTAAGTTATACATTTTATTCCCTTTTTATTTTATTTCTTGCATATTCAATATTTTATTTGGGTTCCCATTAGGATTACATGTAGCATCCTAAAATTATAATAATTTAATTTGAATTTATACCAATTTATCTTCAGTCACATACTAATAAAACTTATACCTATACTTCTTACCCACCCCCCATGTTATTTTTTTTGTTACAAGTTACATTTCTTTTTTTTTTTTTTTTATTGCATTTTAGGTTTGGGGGTACATGTGAAGAACATGGAAGATTGTTGCATAGGTACACACATGGCAGTGTGATTTGTTGCCTTCCTCCCCCATCACCTATATCTGGCATTTCTCCCCATGCTATCCCTCCCCAGCTCCCCACCCTCCACTATCCCTCCCCTTTTTCCCCCCCGATGAGTTCGTGTCCTTTGTAGGGACATGGATGAACCTGGAAACCATCATTCTAGGCAAACTGACACAAGAACAGAAAATCAAACACCGCATGTTCTCACTCATAGGCGGGTGTTGAACAATGGGAACACATGGACACAGGGAGGGGAGGTATCACATTTCTTTTATATACTTTCTTAAGTTTGGGGTACATATGCAGATCTTGCATGATTGTTACATAGGTATATATATGCCATGGAGGTTTGCTGCACCCCATCCCCCCATCACCAACATTAGGTATTTATACAAGTATTATCCCTCCCCAGTCTTCCAACCCCCTGCTATTCCTATCCTAGCCCCCCATGCCCAAAAGACCCCAGTGTGTGATGTTACCCCCTCCCTCTGTCCATGTGTTCTCGTTGTTCAACACCCACTTATGAGTGAGAACATGTGGTGTTTGGTTTTCTGTTCTTGTGTCAGTTTGTTGAGAGAACAATGGTTTCCAGATTCATCCATGTCCCTGCAAAGGACATGAACTCATACTTTTTTTAAGGCTTCATAGTATTCCATGGTGTATATGTGTCACATTTTTATCATCTATCATTGATGGACATTTGAGTTTGTTCCAAGGCTTTACTATGGTCAACTCCCACAATGAACATACGTGCACATGTATTTTTATAATAGAACAATATATAATCCTTTGGGTATTATCCAGTAATGGGATTGCTGAGTCAAATCATATTTCTTGTTCTAGATCCTTGAGGAATTGTGACACTATCTTCCACAATGGTTCATCTAATTTACACTCCCATCAACAGTGTAAAAGTGCTCCTATTTCTCCACATTCTCTCCAGCATCTCTTGTCTCCAGATTTTTTAATGATCACTATTCTAACTGGCATGAGATGGTATCTCAATGTGGTTTTGATTTACATTTCTCTAATGACCAGTGATGATGACCATTTTTTTCATAAGTTTGTTGGCTGCATAAATTTCTTCTTTTGAAAAGTGTATGTTCTATCTTTCACCCACTTTTTGATGGGGTTGTTTGTCTTTTTCTTATAAATTTCTTTTAGTTCTCCATAGATTCTGGATATTAGCACTTTAGAAAAATTTTTTGCCCATTATATTAGTTGCCTGTTTACTCTAATGATTGTTTATTTTGCTGTACAGAAGTTTTTCAGTTTAATAGATCCCATTTGTCTATTTTGGCTTTTGTTGTCATTGCTTTTGGTGTTTTACTCATGAAGTGCTTGCCTATGCCTATGTCCTGAGTGGTATTTCCTATGTTTTCTTGTAGAGTTTTTATGGTGTTAGGTCTTATGTTACAATCTTAATCTATCTATAGTTAATTTTTGTATGTAGTGTAAGCAAGGGCTGTAGTTTCAGCTTTCTGCACATGGCTAGCCAGTTTTCCCAACACCATTTATTAACAGGGGAATCCATTCCCCATTGCTTGTTTTTGTCAGGATTGTCAAAGATCAGATAGGTGTAGATGTGTGGCATTACTTTTGAGGCCTCTGTTCTTTTCCCATTGGTCTATATCTCTGTTTTGGTACTAGTATGATACTATTTTGATTACTGTAGTGTTGTAGTAGAGTTTGAAGTCAAGTAACTTGATGCCTCCAGCTTTATTCATTTTTGGTTAAGAATTGTCTTGGCTATGTGGGCTCTTTTGTGGTTCCATATGAAATTTAAGGTTGTTTTTTTCCAGTTCTGTGAAGAAAGTCAGTGGTATCTTGATGGGTTAGCATTAAATCAATAAATTACTTTGGGCAGTATGGCCATTTTCAGGATATTGATTCTTCCTAACCAGGAGCATGAAATGTTTTTCCATCAGTTTGTATCCTCTTTTGTTTCCTTGAGCAGCAGTTTGTAGTTCTCCTTGAAGACGTCCTTCACATCCTTTGTTAGTTGTATTCCTGGGTATTTTATTCTCTTTGTAGCAATTGTGAATGGGAATTCACTTATGATTTTGTTCTTTGTTTCTCTGTTATTGGTCTATAGGAGTGCTTATGATTTTCGCATTGATTTGTATCCTGAGACTTTGCTGAAGTTGCTTATCATCTTAAGGATATTTTGGGCTGACAAGATGGGGTCTTCTAAATATACAATCATGTCGTCTGCAAATAGAGACAATTTGATTTCCTCTTTTTCTAATTGAATATCCTTTATTTATTTTTCTTGCCTGATTGCTCCAGCTAGAACTTCCAACACTAGGTTGAATAGGAATGGTAAGAGAGGGGCACTCTTGTCTAGTGGCAGTTTTCAAAGGAAATGCTTCCAGTTTTTGCCCATTCAGTATGATATTGGCTGTGGGTTTGTCATAAATAGCTTTTATTATTTTGAGATACTACAAGTTACATCTTTATTTATTATGTGCCTAATAGCATAGATTTAGAATTATGTTTTATGCATTTGTCTTTTCAAATCCATGAAAAATTTAATGCAGAGTCTTAAAACCAAAATTACAATAATAATGGGTTTTTTATTTGTCTATGTATTTACATTTACAGAAATTCTTTATACATTTATATGACTTTGAGTTATGTACAGTTCCTACATCTCAATCTGAAGGCATACCTTTATACTTACATTTTTATGAGCATATAACATTTGTATGAAGGAATTACCTTATCATTTTTATAAAGATTGTCTACTGAAAATGATTTCCTTCAGCTTCTCTTTATCTGTAAATGTCTTACTTCTTTCCTCATTTTTGTAGGATAATTTTAACACATACATAATTCTGAGTTGACAGGGATTTTTTAAAAGATTTTCTTTCAGTGCATTAAACAAATCACCCTCTACTTCTGACCTCCAAGGTTTCTGATGAGAAATCAGTATTAAGACTATTAGATGGCAGAAAGAACAGTCTCTTCAGCAAATGGTGACAGGAAAAAATGAATATGTATGTGTAGGAGGATGAATGTAAACTTTTGCTCTGTACTATACAGAAAAATTAAAATAAATCAAATAGCAAAATTTAAGAGCTAAACCATAAAAACTTTAGAAGAAACATGGAGTTAATTCTTCAT
The DNA here is from genome assembly GCA_036589455.1 of Ateles fusciceps. Taxonomy (NCBI): domain Eukaryota; kingdom Metazoa; phylum Chordata; class Mammalia; order Primates; family Atelidae; genus Ateles; species Ateles fusciceps. Next base: position 37,040 of record JAZHEH010001793.1, on the reverse strand, counting down.
TACTTTGGAGTTGCAATAGATTTTTATCTATAACCTCAAAAGCACAAACTACAAAAAATAAAGTAGATACATTGCACTCCATCAAAAGTGAAAAGGGCATTATTGAGAAAGTGAAAGGATATTATTAAGAAAGTGAAAAGGCAATTTAAATTATGAATCAAAATATCTGCAAATTATCTACTTAAGTTTTAATATCCAGAATATAAAAATAAGATAAACAAGTCATTTACATAATGATAAAATTGCTTGGATAAACATTTCTCTAAAGAATATATACAAATGATCAACATATGCATATAAAATGCTTAACATAATTAGTTGTTAGGGATACACAGATCAAAATTACAATGTGATACCACTACTCACACATTAGAATAACTTTTTTTTAAATAATGTGAATCAAGTGGAACTCTTATACATTACTTGTGAAAATATACAATGGTGCAGCCTCCATAAAGCCCCAAAATTGTAACAAGATTCAGCCATTGTACTCTAGTTATAGACTCAAATGTGTTCAAGAGTGACTCACACAGATACTTGTATGCCAATATTTGTTTTAGCATTATTTATAATAGCCAATTTTGGAATGAATCAAGCGCCCTTTAAGAGATGAATGGATAAACAAAATAATACACACAAACACACACACACACATTATTCAGCCATAAAATTTAATCAGTTCTTATACATACTATGATGTGGATGAACCTTTAAATCATTATGTTAAATGATATAAGCCAGACATAAAAGAAGAACTTTTGTATGATTCCACTTATATGAAATATATAAAACAGGCAAATTTTTTGAGGGAAAATTTGACTAGCTGTTACCAGGGATGAGAAGAAGGAAAATATAAAACATTATTTTTAATTGATACAAAGTTTCTGTTTGGGGTTAATGAAAATGTTTTTCAACTAGATAGTGCTGATAATTGTATAACATTGCCAATGTGATTAACACCACTGAATCTTGCACTTAACATTGTATGATTTATGTTTTATGCATTTTATAACAATTAAAAAATTTTTCAACTGTGAACTTTTACTGTTTCACCTTTCTTTTTTACTCCTCACATAATTTTATTTATCTTACTTTATCTCAACCTATCTTTGCACATATATTCTTTACTGACTTTCAAAATTTTTTCACTAGGTCAAGAAAATTTTTGCATAGAGAAAATAAGTTGTTTGGCATTTTCGAGTGCAAATATACCTTTAACAATAATAATCACTTGCATAATATATAAAATACTAGAAACTCTACTAAATGCTCTACATATATTATTTCATTTAATCTTCCTCTAACATTATGAGGTAGATACCAATATTATGACCAATATAGAAATGAGAAATTATAGCACAGGGGAAGTTAATTTAATTTTACAAGATCACACAGCTAGTCAGTGGTGGGGCTCATATTCAAACAGATACATTGGAGTTTCAGAGCTTCTGCTCCTTTTTCTTTTATTGATACATAATATTTTACATATGTATATAAGGTACATGTGGTACTTGTTACATGCACAGAATGTGTAAAATACTGTAGGAGTATAAGGAAAAGTTGTCATGTTGACTATTTAGCATTTCTATGTGTTAGTATCATTTCAAGATCTCTCTTGCAGCTACTTTGAAATATACAAAACATTGTTGCTAAGTAAGACATCCTATTCTTCTATCAAACATTACAACTTACTTCTATCTAGCTGTATGTTTGTAATCACTAGTCAATTTATTTTCATATTTCCCTCTCACCCTATACCCTTCACACCTTATGATATCTATCATTCTACTATCTACAAACATTAGATCGACTTTTTCCCTTCTTACATGAGTTAAAAAAAATGGGATATTTGCCTTTCTGTGCCTGATATATTTCACTTAACATAATGACTTTCATTTTTATCTATGTAACTACAATGGCAAATTTCATTCTTCTGTATGAAAAAATACTTTTTCATTGTGTATATATACCACATTTTATTTATCCATTTGTCCATTGATGAACACTTAGATTGATTTTATATTTTTGCTATTGTGAATAATACCCTAATAAATATGCAAATCCAGGCATTCCTTTGATATGCTGATGTTTTTTCTTCTGAATAATTATCCATTATTGAGATTGCTACACCATATGATAGTTCTACTTAAGTTTTTTTGAAAATCTCGAAATCATTTTATATAATGGTTGTACTAATTTACACTCCCAACCAGCAGTGTATAAGAGTTCCCTTTTCTCCCCCCAACCTGGTCAACATTTTATTTTGTATTTTTAATAAAAGCTGTATACTGAGGTAAAATAGTACATCATTGTGGTTTTGACTTGCATTTCTCTGTTTATTATTGGTGTTGAGCATTTTATTTGTATATCTTTTGGCCATTTGGATTTCTTCTTAGAGAAATATCTATTCAGGTCCTTTTTCAAATTTTAAATGGGATTGTTTTTGAGATTTTTTTTCTTTTTTTTTCTTTTTTTTTCTGCTGAGTTCTTTGAGTTTTCTTCTATTCTGGGCATTAATCTGATCCAGTTCAGTATTTTGCAAATATTTCCCTCCATTTAAAAGGTAATTTCATCATTCTATTGATTGATTCTTTCACTGTGACAAAGCTTTGTTCAATTTCAGTGAGGTGTAAGTATGTAGGATGATTTCTGTGTTCTCTATTCTGCTTCATGAGCCTATGTGTCTATTTTCATATCAATACCATGCTTTTTTGATTACTATAGCCTTGTAATATGTTTTGAAGTCAGGTAGTGTGATGCCTCCAGTTTTGTTCACTTTTTCTCAGGATTACTTTGGCTATTGAGGCTCTTTTTGGATTTTATATACATTTTATTTATATATATATATATATATATTTATTGCATTTTAGGTTTTGGGGTACATGTAAGAACATGCAAGATTGTTGCATAGGTACACACATGGCAGTGTGATGTGCTGTCTTCCTCCCCATCATCTATATCTGGCATTTCTCCCCATGCTATCTCTCCCCCAACTATCCACCCCCCGCTGTCCCTCCCTTTTTCCCCAGACAGATCCCAGTGTATGATGCTCCCCCTCCCTGTGTCCATGTGTTCTCATTGTTCAATACCCACCTATGAGTGAGAACATGTGGTGTTGATTTTCTATTATTGTGTCAGTTTGCTGAGAATGATGCTTTCCCAGGCTCATCCATGTCCCTACAAAGGACACGAACTCATCGCTTTTCATGGCTGCATAATATTCCATGGTGTATATGTGACACATTTTCCTGTCCAGTCTATCATCGATGGGCATTTGGGTTGGTTCCAGGTCTTTGCTATTGTAAACTGTGCTGCAATGAACTATCGTGTGCATGTGTCCTTATAGTAGAATGATTTATAATCCACTGGATATATACCCAGTAATGGGATTGCTGGGTCAAATGGAATTTCTATTTCTAGGTCCTTGAGGAATTGCCACACAGTCTTCCACAATGTTTGAACTAATTTACAGTCCCACCAACAGTGTAAAAGTGTTCCTATTTCTCCATATCCTCTCCAGCATCTGTTGTCTCCCAGATTTTTTAATAATCGCCATTCTAACTGGTGTGAGATGGTATCTCAATGTTGTTTTGATTTGCATTTCTCTAATGACCAGTGATGATGAGCATTTTTTTCATATGTTTGTTGGCTTCATGTATGTCTTCTTTTGTAAAGTGTCTGTTCATATCCTTCGTCCACTTTTGAATGGGCTTCTTTGTTTTATTCTTGTAAATCTGTTTCAGTTCTTTGTAGATTCTGGTTATCAGCCCTTTGTCAGATGGGTAGACTGTGTGGTTCTGAGTTAGTTTCTGAATTCTGAGTTCTAACTTGATTGCACTGTGGTTTGAGAGACTGTTTGCTATGATTTCCCATTCTTTTGCATTTGCTGAGGAGTGATTTACTTCCAATTATGTGGTCAATTTTAGAGTAGGTGTGATGTGATGCTGAGAATAATGTATATTCTGTGGATTTGGGGTGGAGAGTTCTGTAAATGTCTATTAGGTTTGCTTGGTCCAGGTCTGAGTTCAAGTCCTGGATATCCTTTGTTAATTTTCTGTCTCATTGATCTGCCTAATATTGACAATGGGGTGTTAAAGTCTCCCACTATTATTGTGTAGGAGTCTAAGTTTCTTTGTATGTCATTAAGAACTTGCCTTATGTATCTGGGTGCTCCTGTATTGGGTGTGTATGTATTTAGGATTGTTAGCTCTTCTTGTTGCATTGATCCTTTTACCATTATGTAATGTATTTCTTCTCTCTTTTGATCTTTGTTGGTTTAAAGTCTATTCTATCAGAGATGAGAATTGCAACTCCTGATTTTTTTTGCTCTCCATTAACTTGGTAAACCTTCCTCCATTCCTTTGTTTTGAGGCTTTGTGTATCCTTACATGTAAGATGGGTTTCCTGGATACAGCACACTGATGGGTTTTGGCTTTTTATGCAATTTGCCAGTCTGTGTCTTTTGATTGGGGCATTTAGCCCATTTACATATAGGGTTAATATTGTTATGTGTGAATCTGATCCTACCATTTTGATGCTAGCTGGCTGTTTTGCCTGTTAGTTGATGCAGTTTCTTCATTGTGTTGCTGCTCTTTTCCATTTGGTATGTTTTTGGAGTGGCTGGTACTGGTTATTCCTTTCTATGTTTAGTGCCTCTCTCAGGAGTTCTTGTAAAGCAGGCCTGATGGTGATGAAATCTCTGAGTACTGGCTTGTTTGCAAAGGATTTTATTTTTCCCTCACTTATGAAGCTTAGTTTAGCTGGATATGAAATTCTGGGTTGAAAGTTCTTTTTCTTTAAGCATGTTGAATATTGGCCCCCACTCTCTTCTGGCCTGTAGGGTTTCTGCTGAGAGATCTGCTGTGAGTCTGATGCTTCCCTTTGTGGGTAACCCGACCTTTCTCTCTGGCTGCCCTTAGCATTTTCTCCTTCATTTCAACACTGGTAAATCTGATGATTATGTGCCTTGGGGTTGCTCTTCTTGAGGAATATCTTTGTGGTGTTCTCTGTATTTCCTGGACTTGAATATTGGCCTGCCTTGCTAGGTTGGGGAAGTTTTCCTGGATAATATCCTGAAGAATATTTTCCAGCTTGGATTCATTCTCTCCATCACATTCAGGTACACCTATCAAACGTAGATTAGGTCTTTTCACATAGTCCCATATTTCTTGGAGACACTGTTCATTCCTTTTTACCCTTTTTCTCTAGTCTTGCCTTCTCCTTTTATTTCATTGAGTTGATCTTCGACCTCTGATATCCTTTCTTCTGCTTGGTCAATTCAGCTGTTGAAACTTGTGTATGCTTGGCGAAGTTCTCATGTTGTGTTTTTCAGCTCCATCAATTCACTTATATTCCTCTCTAAGCTGGTTATTCTCGTAGCATTTCATCAAATCTTTTCTCAACTTTCTTAGTTTCTTTGCATTGGGTGAGATCATGTTCTTTAGCTCACAGAAGTTTCTTATTACCCACCTTCTGAAGCCTGATTCTGTCATTTCATCACACTCATTCTCCATCCAGCCTTGTTCCCTTGCTGGTGAGGAGTTGTGATCCCTTGTAGGTGGAGAGGCATTCTGGTTTTGGGTGTTTTCCTCCTTTTTTCACTGGTTTCTTCCCATCTTTGTGAATTTATCCACCTGTTGTCTTTGTAGTTGTTGACTTTGGATTGGGTCTCTGAATGGATGTCCAGTTTGTTGATAATGAAGTTATTTCTTTCTGTTTCTTAGTTTTCCTTCTAACAGTCTGGCCCCTCTGCTGTAGGACTGCTGAGGTCCACTCCAGGCCCTGCTTGCCTGGGGATCACCTGCAGTGGCTGCAGAACAGTAAGGGTTGCTGCCAGTTTCTTCTTCTTCTATCTTTGCCCTAGAAGGGTATCTGCCAGATGTCAGTCTGAGCTCTCCTTTATGAGGTGACTCTTTGGCTATACGGGGGTCAGGGAGCTGCTTGAGGAGACAGTCTGTCCTTTATAGGAGCTCAAGTGCTGAGCTGTGAGCTCCATTGTTCATTCAGAGCTGTTGGGCTGGTATGTTTAAGTCTGCTGCAGCAGAACTCGTAAACCCCCTTTTTTCCCAAGTGCTCTGTCCCGGGGGAGTTAGGGCTTTATTTATGAGTTTTCATTGTGCTGCTGCCTTTTTTTCAGGGCTGCCCTGCCCAGTGAGGAGGCAGCCTAGTCACTGTCTGCCTGCAGAGGCTTTGCTGAGCTGTTGTGGGCTCTGCCCAGCTGCCATGTGAACTTCCCTGCAGTCCTCTTTATACGGGTGTAGTTAGAACTGCCTCGGAAATGGCAGGCTGCCTCAGCAATGGCAAACTACCTCCGTAGTGATGGACTGCCTCGGTAATGTTGGATGCCCCTCTCCCACAGAGCTGGACTGTCCTAGGTTCAGCTGTGCTTGCTGTGAAACTCTTAATCCAGAGAGTTTCTGATTGCTGTTTTTGTGGGGGTGGGACCAGCCGAGCCTGCTCACCTGGCTCCCTACCTCAGGACCTTTTTCTAGTTGAACGGTCAACTGTCTCCCAGGTGTTCCAGTCGCCCTGTTGAAAAGCCATGAGGATCTGTATGATTTCCCTGTGGCAACCCACTGCGCCAGCTGAAACAGTGGCGCTGAGATTCGTGGTGCTTTTTGCCTGGGAATCTCCTGGCCTGGCTCCCTGTTTCAGTCCCCTTTTTAATGAGATGAATGGGCGACTCTGCCTTCCTGGAGCTCCAATCACCAGCTAAAATGGCACCCAGACCCGTGTATTTTGTATGGAGAACCATCACGCCATGATGCTGGCCAAATAGCCTCGCCAGCCAAAACAGTCATGCTGGTCAAACCAGCCATGCTGGTGACCCATGGGGCTCCTCCGCCTGGGAATCTCCTGGTCTGTGGGCAATAAAAATCAGTCTGGAAATGCAGCGTCCACTCACCCTCCACGCTTTCACTGGGAGCTGCAATCCTGAGCTGCTCCTAATTGGTCATCTTGGATACCTCCTCTGACTTTCTTTTTTTTCAAATTGAATGTTCTTTATTTATTTTTCTTGCCTGATTGCCTTGGCCAGAACTTCCAATACTATTTTGAATAGAAGTAGTGAGAGAGGGGCATCCTTGTCTTGTGCTGGTTTTCAAAGGGAATGCTTCCAGTTTTTGGCCATTCAGTATGATATTGGCTGTGGGTTTGCCATAAATAGCTCTTATTATTTTGAGATATGTCCCACCAATACCTAGCTTATTGAGAGTTTTTAGCATACAGGCTGCTCAATATTTTCAAAGGCCTTTTCTGCACCTATTGGGATGATCATGTGGTTTTATCTTTGGCTCTGTTTATGTGATGGATTACGTTTATTGATTTGCACATGTTGAGCAAGCCTTTTATTCCAGGGATGAAGCCAAGTTGATCATGATGGATGAGCTTTTTGATGTGCTGTTGGATTCAGTTTGCCAGTATTTTACTGAGGATTTTTGCATTGATGTTCATCAGAAATTTTGGCCTGAAATTTTTCTTTTTAGTTTTGTCTCTGCCAGGTTTTGGTATCAGGATGATGTTGGCCTCATAAAATGAGTTTGGGAGGATTCTCTCTTTCTATTGTTTGGAATTGTTTCAGAAGGAATGGTACCAGCTCCTCTTGTACCTCTGGTAGAATTCTGCTGTGAAACTGTCTGGTCCTGGACGTTTTTTGGTTAGTAAGCTATTAATTGCTGACTCAATTTCAGAACTTGTTTTTGGTCTATTCAGGGATTTGACTTCTTCCTGGTTTAGTCTTGGGAGGGTATAAGTGTCCAGGAATTTATCAATTTCTTCAGGATTTTCTGGTTTATTTGCATAGAGGTGTTTACAGTAATCTCTGATGGTAGTTTGTATTTCTGTGGGATTGGTGGTGATATCCCCTTTATTATTTTTTATTGCATCAGTTTGATTTTTCTCTTTCTTCTTTAGTAGTCTGCGTAGCAGTCTATTTTGTTGATCTTTTCAAAGAACAGCTTCTGGAATCATTATTTTTTTTGAAGGATTTTTCATGTCTCTATCTCCTTCAGTTCTACTCTAATCTTAGTTATTTCTTGTATTCTGCTAGCCTTTGAATTTGTTTTTTTTTCTCCTCTAGTTCTTTTAACTGTAATGTTACAGTGTCGAATTTCGATCTTTCCTGCTTTCTCTTGTGAGCGTTTTAATGCTATAAATTTTCCTTTACACACTGCTTTAAACGTGTCCCAGATATTCTGGTACATTTTGTCTGCCCCTGAAGACATTTTTATCATTATCTTGTCTACTAACATTTGGCTCCTTGTTAGTTATCCAAATTTATGCTGCCAGCTTGAATTTCTCCCCCAGAAAATATGCTTATCTCTTTTTTACTGCATGATCAGGCTGCAAATTCTCCAAACTTTTTATGCTCCGCTTCCTTTTTTAAATATAAGCTTCAGTTTTAGACCATCTTTTTCTTCATACATATAAGCATACACTTTTAGAAACAGCCAAGTCACTTATGAATGCTTTGCTGTTTAGAAATTTCTTTCCACCATATATCTTAAATTCCACTATCTCAAGTTCGAAGATTGACAGATCTCTCAACCAAGGGCAAAATACTGCCAGTCTGTTTGATAAAGCATAGCAAAAGTAATCTTTATTCCGTTGCTAATAAATTCATCATCTTTACCTGAGACAACCTCAGATTGGACTTCACTGCCCATATAATTATGAGCATTTTGGTCACAACCATTCTACAAGTCTCTATGAACTTCCAAACATTCCACATCTTCCTGTCTTCTTCTTAACCCTGCAAACTATTCCATCCTCTGCTCACCACCCAGTTCTAAAGTTACTTTCACATTTTGGGGTATCTTTAGAGCATCAGGACACTGTTTGTGGTAACAAATTTTTGTAAAATCCATTCTCACACTACTATAAAAACCTACCTGAGACTGGGTAATTTATAAAGAAAAGAGCTTTAATTGACTCACAGTTCAGCAGGCGTAACAGGAGACATGACTGGGAGTCCTCAGGAAACTTACATTCATGGCAAAAAGTGAAAGGGAAGCAAGCACCTTCTTTACAGGATGGCAGGAGAGCAAGAGGGAGGGAGGGAGAGAGAGAGAGAGAGAGAAAGTTCCACAAACTTTTCAACCATCAGATCTAATGTCTTTTCTACCTTTTTACTCTTGGTCTATTATGTGTCTTTACTGGTAAAGTGTATTTCTTGTATGCAGCATGTAATTAGATCATTTCTTTGTCCATTCATCCATATATATATATATATGTATGTATGTATTTTTTTTCTTTTGAGATGGAGTGTCACTCTGTTGCCCAGGCTGTAGTGCAGTGATGTGATCTCGGATCACTGCAGTCTTCACTTTCTGGGCTCAAGCAATTCTCCTGCCTCAGGCTCCTGAATAGTTGGGATTACACCGTACCCACCACTACACCTAGCTAAATTTTGTATTTCTAGTAGAGACAGGGTTTCACTATGTTGACCAGTCTAGTCTCAAACTCTCAACCTCAAGTGGTCCACCCACCTCAGCCTCCCAAAGTGCAGCAATTACAGGTCTGAGTCACCGCACTCAGCCTGTTTATATCTTTTAAGTGGAGAATTTAATTATTTACATTCAAAATTATTAATTCGTGAAGATTTTTTTCTTACATTACTAATTGTTTTTTGGTTGTTTTGTACATTTTTTATTCCTTTTTATGTCACTTATTATTTGTTATTGTGGTTTGGTGGTTTTATATAGTGGTACCATTTTGTGTCTGTTCTATTCCTCATTTGTATGTTTGTGTCACCAGTGAGTTCAGATTTCCGTGTGTTATCATGATAATAACTGTTGTACTTTCAGTTTCAGATTTAGGACTTCCTTGACCATTTACTGTAGGACTGATCTAGTGATGAATTTTCTCATCATTTGCTTGTCTGGGAAAGCATTTATTTCTCCTTCATTTAGGATGAACAATTTTACTAGATGTAGCATCCTTGGGTGAAAATTTTGTTTTTTTTCTTATCACTTTGAATAGATCATGCTATTCACTCCTGGCTTATATGGTTTCTGCTGAGAAATCCACTGTTAGTCTGATGAAAGTTCTTTTATAGGTGACACATTTTTCTTGCCTTGTAAAGGATTCTATCTTGTTTTTAACTGTAGACTGATTATAGTATGCTGTAGAGAAGACCATTTTGTATTGTATCTGTTTGGGGTTCACTAATCCTCCTGTATCTGGATTTCTAAATCTCTTGCTAGACTTCAAAATTTTTTGTCTATTATTTTGTTAAATAGGCTTTCCAATACCTTTTTCTCCTCATTTTTTTGCATACCAATAAATTGTGTAATTGGTCATGTTCCGATGTTCCATATATCACAAAAGCTTTAATTATTATTATTATTTTTAAAATATTTTGGTCTGACTGGGTTATTTCACAGGATCTGTCCTCAAGTTGTGAGCTGTTTTCTTCTTCTCTATCTAGGTTTATTGTTGAAGTTTTAGAATAAATTTTCTATTTTATTCAATGAATTCTTCAGTTCCCAAATTTTCATTTGTGTTTTTTTTAAATAATATTTATCTCTTTGGTAAATTTTCCACTAATATACTGAATTGTCTTTTTGATTTGATTGTATCAATTTTTTTTTTTTTTTAGAATTCTCTTGTATCTCACTGAATTTCTTTACCACAAACATTTTCCAGGATTTCTTAATTTTTTATTGGGTTCTGTTGCTGGAGAATTGTATTCCTTTAGAGGTGTTATTTTTTGTTTGTTACATTTTCTGTGTTTTTTTATTGATTTCTACACAATTTTTGTGGTAGTCACTTCTCCCAATTTTTGAATTTGTTTTCATAGTTGAATTTTTTTTCCTGAATACGTAGCAATGGTTTTGGTTGGGTAGAGTTCTTTGGCTTTTATTCTGGGTGTGTGCAGACTTTCTGTGATTTATTTGCCTCTAAACAGCATCAGTGGTATCTTTAATTTCTTCAGTGGCTTAGGGTGTAGTTATCAATAAATGTGGTAGTAATGTTTTGTTGGTGATATGGATCCTAAGTAGGCCAATCTTCAGGCTCCAGTGGTGATAGCAGAGGGTTAAGTATCTTTGTTCTTGAGTCCAAAAATGGCATATAATGGCATTTTTTTTTAGTGAGTTAGGTGAGAAAATTCCTGGGCCTCCAGGGGTCTTGCCTGGGTACCAGTAGTGGCAGCTGTGTTCTGTGCAGGTGGGTGGGTTCTCAGGCTTCTTGGCAGTTATAGCATGAACAATGGGAGTAGCAGAGGCAGGATGATACTCTGGGTCCCAAGCAGTGCATAGTTATGTTCATGATGACTTTGATGCGCTGGGAAGACTGGTCTCCAGGCTCCTAGGTGGCTGGTGTGCATTGTTGCTGTTGGTATGTTGCTGGCAGGTTGGGTATGTCTGTCTTCAGTTTCTCAGGTGGAGTACACAAAAGCCAGAGGTAGTGAAATGGGCAGAGAAATACCCAGGTTCTCAACCATGCTCGGGTACTGAGGTAGTGGTGTCAGGCTTAGCAGTTCTAACCTCAGGACACTAGTGGTGTGCAGGGGCATAGGTTGTCATATGTAGAGCTCATGGTGTTCAGTAGTAGTGGGTATGGATAACATGACTTCGGGATTCATGCTAAAAGACAGTGGTTCTACTGTTGGTGTTTGTGTGGTTGCTATCAGCAATCCCCTGCAGGCACTTCTCAGGCTCCGGGGGAGTGCACACTTTCTCTGTAAGCAGCAGTAGCCACAGTGGTATGTGTGAGGATCCTGTATTCAAGACATACTAGAGTAGAGGACCCTTGCCTCTTGGCATGGGTATGATTGGCACTCAGAGCCCCAAACAGGATGCTTTCAGGTTCTTCGTAGCACTTGCCTCTGTTTCTAGCTGCACGATGACTGCATGGTTGTGCAGAGTGACAAAGGAAATACTGCCTTCTGTGTTGATGCCTAAAAACAGAGACGTTGCTTCCAGGGGAGGTTGTTACCATTCACAGTCCTGGACATGCAGCTGTCAGGTGTGTAGCATGAGCGACAGCACTACACAGGAGGGTAAGGACCATCTTCTACACATGAGTGGGAGTGCAGTCGCCACTCACAGCTCCAGACTGGCAGCCTTTTGACTCACTCACCCCAGCTTCGAGTGGCAGCAAGAGTGCTGCTATGGCTGTGACAGTGTGAAGAGCAGGGGAAGGAGTCTTTCTATTTCCATGTAAACCCAAGAACGGAAACTGTTATGCCAGTGGGGTTTGGGTTGTTGATCCCAGGCTCAGTCAGTCAGCTCTCAGGCTTGCTTGCCTAGGCTCCCTACGGCAGCAACTGCTGCAGCCATATGCAAAAAGGGGAAAGTATTCCATTCATCTATTTCGAGACTGGGCACAGAATTTGTGGCATTTCTGGGAGCAGGGTTGCTTCTGAAAAGCACAGGCTCTGGTTTCTTTGTTCCAGTGGCCACCTCCTTGCTGCACTGCACTGTCCTTTCCATGGGTATTAGTATTTTCTGTGTGGTAGAGTACTCCACACTCTGCAGCACTTTTGGGTCCAGCCAGGGCTGTTCTGACCTGTAACCCTCCAGGTTCACACTGGGTGGTGTCAGTGGGAGCTCTTGAAATGTGGAGATGAAGAAGCTGTGGTTTCCAGGAAAGGATGCAGCCCCATGATGATGTGCTCTTACAATGGAACAATGTTGCAGCCGCTTATGTCTTACAGGGAGTGTGCAAGCTATAGTGTATTCCTTGGCTGGTGCAATTTGGGTAGAGTTCTTTGGCTTTTATTGTGGAGGCTTCAGATAACTACCCATGGTAGTGTTTGTGTGAGTAGAAGAACTCTCTCATGGTTAGAGTTGCAGCAGTCCATGGTCAGAATATGGACCATTGAAGGTCTCTCACTTCCCCTTTTCCCACAATAGGGTGTCCCTTAAGGCTCCTAGTTAATCTTAGACAAGCTGGTCACTCACTTTCTCCTCCTTCTGTGCCTCAGATGTTTCCTGTGGTTTCTCTTTTGTTCTGCAATGTTCTATCTTAGATTTTCTATTCAGGATGTGGTTATATATTCAAAATTTTGATTCTTCTTTCTGGAAAGGGCAAGTGTCCAATGTCTCTAGTCTCCATATTGAACCTATCTCCTCAGTTTATGCTCTTTGTAAAAAAAAATTTCATTAAAGTATGACTGACAAATAATTTTTAATATATTTATGGTGTGCATTGTAAAGTTTTGATATATGTATACATTGTGATATGATTAGATAGACAAATTAACATACACATTAACTCATTTACTTATTTTTTGTGGTGAGAACATTTAAAATCTAACCTCTTAGCAATTTTCAAGCATGCAATATAATCTTATTTATTATAATCACCATACTGTATATTAGATCTCCAGAACATATTAATCCTAACTGAAACTTTGTACCTTTTAACCAATATCTCTTAATTCCCCAGAGACTGGGTGGGGCAATAATACAGTCCTCAACCTCTAGCAACCACCACTATTCTTTCTGCTTTTATGAATCTGACTTTCTTGATTCCACATATAAATAAGACAATGTAGGTATTTTTATTTATCTGTCTGGCTTATTTGGTTAGTATAACGTCCTCCAGGATCATCCATGTTTGGCAAATTGTAGGAGCTTCTTTCTTAAAGGCTTAATATTACATATATATAATACATACCATATTACATATATATAATATTTTATATATATACACACACACACACATATATATATATATATATATATATATATATATATACCACATTATCACATTTTCTTTATCTTGGCTATTATAAATAATGTTGCAATAAATATGGGTGTGAAGTTATCTTTTGAGCATATTAATTTAATTTCCTTTGCATATATACCCAGAAGCAGGATTACTGGATCATATGGTAGTTGCTTTTTCATTTTTGAGGGGCTTCACACTGTTTTCAACTAATAGTGTTTCCAACCAACAGTTTACAAGGGTTCTAATTTTTCCGTGTCCTCGACAACACTTATCTTTTGTCTTTTTGACATTCTAATGGGTGTTAGGTGTTATCTCATTGAGGTTTTAATTTGTATTTCTTTGATGAATAATGTGTTTGAGCATTTTATAACATTCATGTTGTCCATTTTTTATGTCTTTTTGAGAAATGTCTATTTAGTTCTGCATTAGTCAGGGTTCTCTGGAAGGGCAGAACCAATAGGATATATGTGGGGGGGTGTGTGTGTGTGTGTGTGTGTGTGTAAAGAAGATTTATTAGAGGTGAATTGACTCATGACTACAAAGGTAAAGTCCCACAGCTGGCTATCTGCAAGCTGAAGAATCAGGAAAGCTAGTAGTGTGATTCCTGGAGTGGCCAGTCATGTGGCTTCCAAAGAAGCTGCTAATAGGGTTCAGCCCAAATCTGAAAGCTTCCAAACCAGGGAAATGAAAATGTAGCCCCAAGTCTGAGGCTACAGGCCTGAGAGGCCTATGGGAGGCAATTATTGCAAGTTCCAGAGTCCAAAAACTGAAGAACCTGAACTTTGATATTCAAAAACAGAAGGAGAAAAAGGTGTCCTACTCCAGAAGGGAGAGAAAGGTAAAGCAAAATTGAAGTGAGCATCCCTCTTTTCCACCCACCTTATTGTGCTGAGGCTCCCAGCTGATTTGCTGTTGCCCGCCCACACTGAAGGAAAGTTTTACATTCGAGTCCACCAATTCCAGAGTCAATCTTCCTGTAAACACCCTCTCAGTCACAACCAGAAACAATGCTTACCAGCCATCTCAGAATTTCTCAAACAAGTCTACCTGACAGCTAATATTAGCTATCACAAGCTCTTTTACCTATTTACATATCAGAATTTTTTTCAATTGAGTTGTTTGAGTTCCATATATTTTAGATCTATATTTATTCCTTGTCCAATGTGCATTTTGCTAATGTTTTCTCCCATTCCATGGTTGTCTCTTGATTTTGTTGACTGTTTCTTTTGCTGTGCCAACACATTTGTTTGATGCAGTCCCATTTGTCTATTTTTGATCTCATCAAAAATTTTGGAGGTCATATCCAAAAATTTCCTTGCAAAGCCATGTTTTTGTTTTCCTCAGATCCAGAATTTCTGTGTTTCTATTTTATACAGTAGTCTCCCCTTATACACGAGAGATATATTTCAAGACTCTCAGTGAATGCCTGAAACCGCAGCTAATACAAAAACCTATAGATACTGTTTATTCTTATGCATCCATACCTATGATAAAGTTGAATTTATAAATTAGGCACAGTAAGAGACAGCAACAAAAATCAATAACAAAATAGAACAATCATAGCAATATGCCAGCATCATTATGCTTGTTATTTTGAGTCATTATTAAATAAAATAAAGATTACTTGAAAACAAGTACTGACATACTGCAACTGTCAATCATAACTGAGAGGGCTACTAAGTGACTAACAGGAAGGTAACATCAACAGCAGGAATATGCTGCACAAAAGAATGATTCATGTCCAAGGTGGGAGAGAGCAAGATAGCATGAGATTTCATCATGCTGAGCAGAATGCACCACAATTTAAAACTTATGAATGGTTTATTTCGGGAACCTTCCAATTAATATTTTTGGACCATGGTTGAATTCAAGTAACTGAACATGTGGAAAGAAAAATCACAAATAAGCAGAGACTACTGTCATTTCAGTCTTTTAATTTAATTTTTCATTTGTTCACTATTATTTTTCCGATTTTGTTTATTTTTCTTTCTGTTCTCTTGCAGTTCACTGAGATTCTTCATGAAGATTATATTGAACTCTTTTTCAGGCAGTCAATAAATCCTCATTTCTTTAGGATTGGTTACTGTTGCTTTATTTTCTTCCTTTGATGGTGTCATATTTCCCTGATTGATTGTTCATCATTCCTTTGATCATGCATTTGTATCTGCAAATTTGAAGTATACATCTATCCCAGTCTTTGCAGACTGTTTTTAACAGGGAAAAACCTTCATCAAAAAGCTAGTCCAGAGATTCTGGGCAGGTTATCTGGTGGGATCCACGTGTAGTGCTTCTATTCAAGTACTTAAGCAGGCTGGCCTGATGCCTGAGTCAGCAGGTGGGTAGAGCTGACATCTGAGTCTAAAGGGGATGACCTGGGGCTAGGGCCTTCTGCATAGACCTGAATCCTGGGTTTATGGTGCAAGCTTAGCACCGGAGTCCACCAAGGTGGACTTGTCAACTGGATGTGTAGGGAGAAGCCTGAAGCATGTCTTTGGTGTCCATCCTGAAGCCTGGGTCCATGGGGTCAGGCCTGGTTCAGGGATGGTCCTAGTTCCTGAGTCCACAGGGATTGGCCTGAAGCCTAATTCCATGAGAGCTGACTGGGAACTAGGGGCAGAATTGTAGCCTGATTTTATGGGGTCCAATCTGAATCTAGGCTATGCAAATGACAGACTAGAATATAGGTTTTTGGGGGTTGGCCTATATCCTGATGCTAAGGGGTTGTTCTGGTGCTGAGGTAGGCCTGAAGAATGGCTTTGATGGGTCTAACATTGGCCTGATGTATACTAGGATGAGCCTGGACCCTGGGTTGCAGAAGCACAGGATCTCATGGGCTGATCTGGTGCTGGGTCCAACCTGTAGGTTACATCTGCACAAGCTGGCCTGTAGGCTGAGTCTATGAGTACTAGCTTGGTGGCTGAGTCTGTGGTATCAAGTTGGGAGGTGAGGTCACTGGGTGCTGTTCTGGCACTGGGAGAAGCCTAGAACCTGGGTCCATAAGTGCTTGTCTGGAGCCTGAGAATGCAGGGGCTGGCTTGATGGTGTGAGTGGGCCTGTGGCCTAAGGCTTCAGGAGTCAGCTTGGAGCTTTGTGTTGGTCTGGCACTGGGATGGGCCTAAATCCTTTAAGCCTAGAGTCACCAAGGCCAGTATTGGAGCCTGGTACTGTGGGGGGCCCACTTGAAGCTGATGTCCACAAGTGTAAACCTAGCCCTGAGGTGGGCCTCAGAGCACTTAGTTTCAATGCATACATTGCTGATTAAAACATTTCAAAAAATATAAAATAAAACAATACATATAAAGATTCTAAAATCTAAATACAAATTGCCACCACTTTAAAAGCATAAGAAAAGCACAGAGAGACCAGAGGCCAAAGCCTAATAGGAAATGTATGCATTCTTCTATCCATTCATCCATTCGTCCACCCATCCATCCGCCCATTTGTTTCTTTATTGGACACGTATTGTATGCCTGGCTCTATTCTAGCCACTCTGGGGCCTACAAAAACAAACAAATCTGAATTATGTTTTTTGAAAAGCTGATTCCCAGGAAATTAAAGTGACTCCATGGTTTCTTAGGTGGTTTGATTCATAATTTTAAACCATCATAGAATCAGTTAGTTAACCATATAATATGCTTATAGGAATATAAAGATTTACATAATAGAAAAATGTAGTCCTTGTCCTTCAGTAGCACAAATGATGTTAATATCCATTTACTGAAACATAAAGCAAATGTGGATCAAATACACTGGTATTTTATTTTCCAAAATGAACAATTGAAATATGTCAAAGGGATTTTTACATGTGCATAAAGCATGTAACGAGGAATTGCAAGATGGCTTGAGTTACAGAAACTAACCAACAGTTCCTTCCACGTAACAGATACCACATTCTGAACTTCTTGAATATTCATAATAATTGAGTGATTGTTTATAAATAGTCTAAAATATTTCCCTTTCCAAGAAGCACTTGTGTTCTACATCCTTATGTAAAGGAAACATTCCGTAATAAGCCCTGTGCATTGATGTTTTTTGACTCTCATGTAATTTGACCTATGTCACCTCTGTTGGGACCAATGTTATGACTGTTTCTCTCTCATAATTACTGAGATCTGGAATTTAGGTTCAGGCTGTGACTTTGTAGAAATTAGAACTGGATGCTAACTCGACACATGTAATCAAACTTGTAACTTTGTCCTCATTAGTACAACTGAGATAATCAATCCAGACAAATGGCTATGCCACTTAATTATAAACAAACTAGGTACCTTTCTGAATCTCATGGGTAATTCCACAGAGATAGTCATAGCATTAAATAGTTCTAAGCATTTAAATGTTTTTATAAAAGTAATTTTTTTGTTTCACCATTGCAAATACTAATGTCTAGAAGTAGGTTTTGAGAGTTTGTTTGTGGCCTAGCTCTGGGATCTGGTGGGTCCTAGATCTACCTACATCCTCATCTATAACATCACTTATTCCAGGTTTTTTAAAAGAGCTGAACTGTTTGTTATCTATTATTATGTAGAAAGCCACCAAATGAGGTCTTGGGAATAATACAATAGGTGAAATTAAGGAATAGCATTTCAGTTTATAATATTTACAAACACCTTTTCCCTAAAATATAAAAGAAGTAAATTTTTTGTCAGATTACTATAGTTGAAAATATAGATCTTCAAATAAAAGAGTTTTGTCTCTGGTCATTCATAGACAAAAATGTTATTTTGTCTACATGTTACCACATCTTTGCATATTGCTTTTCTCTGTGTGTCTTTTTTCCTCTGTGTCTCTGTCTCTGTCTCTCTATCTCGCTCTGCTTTACCCCCTTTCTCCCTCTCCCTCTTTCTCTGTCTCTCTTCCTCTTTCATTCCCTCCCTTTTCCCCATCTCTGTCAAACATACACACATATAAGGCATCATAAGCAGACAGAATGTTTTAAAAATAAATAATACTAAACAAGTAACTGATTCTCGCCTAGAGGGTTTTATTTTTTTTCCAGAGAAATAAATGTTTCAATCCAAGCAAACAGCCCAGAGAAATCAACAGTGTGTAATTCTTTAAAACTGAAATTCACCCCCAGGGGGAGTTGATTTGTCAATACTCCATTAAGAGACGACCAAAAAAGGGTTCTGATGTGGTTGATTGCTACAGTTGTTTCTAAACACAGGGTACTGTGTGTAACACAGTGTTCTGGAGGTTAATTTTAAAAGTCAAAACGAATGACGCTGAAAATGTATTTTTGTTTGGTGCTGATATTTCTAAAGCTCAGTATCTAATCTCAACCTCTCTTGCAGGCTCCAGTCCTGAATTTTTAATTAAGTTCAAAAGTATTTCCACCTTCCTCCTATTTTTTCCTAGTTTTTTTTGTATGATTCTTCCATTGTTCTATCATCCAAGTTTAATACCAGCCATCATTAAGCTACAAAAGCCCTATGGATTCAACTCCACTGAATGCTGAAAGGTATTCTTTTCATTTCTATTGCTTATCCACTTATCCAGACCCTTATTACCTATCATATCCATAGTTACAATTGTCTTCTAAGAGGCCTCCGGTTCTCCATCTCCCTCTACTCCAATCTATACTATAATCCACTACCAAATCAGTCTTACCAGATAATTAATCTAAACATGTTTACTCTCTTCTCAACTAAAATTCTTCTGTGGTTTTTCATATTTACCAAATAAGAAACTTAGTTTTTATAATGGCATTCAAAATGCTGTATAGCACAAATCAACTCTTCTTTTTCAGTTTAATTTCCCACAACTCTCCTTTATATTTTCCCTACTCCAGCAAATTGGACTGCTTGTTATTTCCTGAACTCCCTCCACACCAGCATTATCTTTTCCTAATTGAAAATCCTATTCCCCATTCATGAACTCTAAATCCTCCCGTCTAAAGTTCTTATAAAGTGCCACTTTGTTCCTGTTACTCTTCTATATTCAGGATTAATTTGTCTTGCAGCTGAATTCACAGAACTTTTAACATTTTTGTTTTGTTTTGTTTACTGCTCACATGGACATATTACTTTTACCATTGTTTTAGTTACCTGCATATTTATCTTATTTTATTCTCTTAATAAAATGTAAACTTCTTGAAGGAAGCATACTGGATCTTCACATATATGGGTACATTTCAGAACAGAAACCTAAAGTGTTATTATTTTTTAAAATAACATTTTAATTTACATGAAATAAAGGCTTCTTGAATTATTTATGTTATAGTGGTTATTTCATGCATTTGTAAGGCAATTGAAATGTCTCTGCCTCTCTGTATTGAGGTTTACTTGATGTCTATTGAAAAAGTTTCCTTAGTTAGAACATAATAATGGATTAGACACTCACCAAATTACTAAAAGTTTACTTTGCTTCTATTTTATGTTTTTATTATACTTTAAAACAATGCTAATGTTTTTTCTCTTTCTCTTTTTTGGTTAATTTTCTGTAAAACAATTATTCGATAATGAAGATAATATAAATAGCAAAAGTAAATACAGATACCAAGTTCCCTTTTATTTATAATAAAGAATATGAGATTTTTGTTACATTAGAAAGTTGAGTGAAGAATATTAAACTTTAATTTTGCCATCAATTTATATACTACTCCATTTCCCACAGAAAGCATAGAGCGTTTCTGATAATATATCAATTCTTAACATCATGAATCATTTCAATAATAAGGAAATATGACTTTTTTTTACCTTCCACACAAGATCAAACTTTTATTTATGTATCCCCCTATCAACTGGGCACCTCATAATATGTTTATAGTTATGCTTATATTTCAATGGAAGTAAAAAAATCACATATTACATTTTAAAATTTATAGTCATTTTCTGCATTTTATACAGTGAAATCTAACTAAGTCCTCTCCACTTTTCATGTGCCTAATCTTTAGGATCTATTTATGTTTTACTGCAATGTGAAAATACAACAAAAATTCAGCCAGATGTAAAAGGTCCAAGCCACATTGTCAAAACAGAAGGTTTGACTTAAATTTTAAGGAAAAGAAAGGAGAGAAATGAAGAAAGAAGAAAAATGGGGAGAGCAGGAAATATGATTTTCTCTTAACACAAGGAGAATTCTACAAGTTAATACTTTTACAAAATAAAATTGTGTAAATATTCATCTATCCAAAGTACAGTCTTATTGTACATTTAAATCCCTCTGAAACCCAGAGCACTGTGTGTTATAATAGAATAGCAGACAGACTTGCCCTTCACTGGAGGGCATGTCATATAAGTCCTCGCTTTCTCTGCAAAAACATCAGGCTGGCAGTAGTGACAGATGAACAGCTTACCATTAATTTCCCTTCTTTCATGCTTTCAATCCAAATGGTGCATATTCTCCATGGGGGAGGCATCAAGGTCTCTGCCTTTATTTCTCCTGTATACCCACACTGACTTATAAATTAAGTGCAGATAAGAAGAGAGGGCAAATATCAATCTTTGTTTTGTTTTTTGTTTTTTTCCTAGCCTATGCCCACTGGCACACTACTGAGCTTTGACTAAAGGATTCTTCACATTGTCCTGTGAGTCACAGGCTAGAAAGTTCTCAGTGAGGACAAAACAACAAAGGAAAACTGAGAGGGAGAATGTCTATATCTTGGCTTATAATACAGAAACTTGGCACTGCAGTATTTTTAAAATGGGTTAACAAAAATATGCATGTAAGATGTTGTGACCACTAAGGACAGAAAATTTGGAATATAGAGTCATCTGCATTGTCTTAGCATGGCTAGGAAAGCAGCAATCTTTAAGTCATTTCTTTAGTCTTACTGTCCCCATTTATAGTAAGAGGCTCGTCTCTCAGAAAACTTGAAGGAGTATCCACAATAAAGCTCTTTGCTATGACTGGTCTACTTTTTTGAATCACTGTGTTTTACAACAGCTTTATGACTAAAATAGTTCATACAGTACATTTTAAGTTAAGGATGTGACATACTGAGGTTTTAGCACATGACTGTTATTACTTTGTATGTATTTTTAAATTGTGCATGGTACCTTGTACATGATAAATGCTTAATAGATATTGTATTTTTTAATAATCTGTGGTATTTGATTTATTTTTAGTCATAGAGGTTATTTTATGCTAATATTTATGGTGGTTGGAGATGTCTGATTTTTAAAAATTTTCTGTTGAAGAAATTATACCCTGCTGCCTTAAAAAATATTCACAGCTTTGCTAGTATATTAAAAAGACGGAAAGTTGGGAGAAAAAGAGCATTATATAATTCTTTTGACTGTTAACAAATCAATCTTGAAATAAAAATACATCCAAAAACTACTAAATGACACAAAATTATTTTAAGCTCAAAGAAATTGATATTATGATCATTGAAAAATTATATACTTTTTTAGCTAAGCTTAAAGTGTTAATACTGTTAAATTATGGGAAATGTTGATGTTCAGGGCTTCCTGCTGGCCTTTTGCAGGTGACATATCTAAGGATCAGAGCTATTCCATTTTGTATTCCCTTTTTTTCTTTAAGGCTGCAGGACTCAACTATAAATTACAACTGATGACAAAAGTGGAAGCTAACAGTGGCAAAATTAGGCCCAAAGGCAAAATAATTATATATACAGCCTTCAGCAGTGAGGGAGAGAGCCATCAATAGCCCCCAATTATTCAACTAGTTAATCAGCTCTGCCCTTCCTTTATTGAAGGGTTACAGTGTAATTAAGTTAGCAGCATCCTTTTAATTCATCAAACATACAACACATGGCGGTGTTTGCTGCATTGAGGGACAGCACCTTTGTGTGTTTGACCCCTAGCACTGCTGCTGTAGATGAGGAAAACTTCAGATGTAAGAGAATATGTATGCAGCTGCACGGCAGTGGGGTGTTGGTGTTTTCATATACAGCCCTAAGCTTAAAAACAACTAAGATTTATGCTATGTGAAAGATGAAACAGATAGGGATATGAAAGAGAAAAGAACACATCGATAATATTGTTTGGGTCACATTATCTCAGAATTGAAGGAACAATATATAAGCTGGTTTTCTTCAGCTAGGAGAGAACGGAGTTTTTTTTCTTCTTTTTTTTTTTCCTATTTTATAGTGAAATTGGTAACACAGTAACAGACAATCTGGATCAATCAGAAGGAAAAAAGATGTTTCTTTAAGATGCTTAAATTATATTTAAGATGTCTTTTCTTTACTAGATAACTTCTCTATACCTGGTTCAACACTGGCTTCAGAGGTGCACTTTTTGGTCCTTCCTAGCCAAAAGTCTAATAACTTTGTCCAATAAAAGTTTTTTTGTGGAATAATAGAATCAGAAAATAACAAAATATAATGGTCCTCGAAAAATATTAGTTTTATGTAGTGCTAATATTTCCTTAAATGTAGAAGTACAGTACAACCCTGTTTAAATCCAACATTTTTTTTTCATTTAAACATACTGTGGGTCATAATCTTATTCTCTAAATCTAGCAGCTTTTAGCAGGGAAAGCCTGAGAGAATATGGTGAGGCTATAAGGCAGGTGGCTTCCTGCCTCCCTGCAGCAGGGCTATAAAGGAGTCCCCACTGTTTTGCTCTTTCTCATTTTACTTGCTATAAAATAGGAATTGACATTTGTTCTCTCATAAAGTAACTTGGTGAATGAATTAAATTTTACAAAATGTATACATTTTTCAGCTTTCTTTTCTCTTGGGACTATAGGGTACAACAGTATCTCTTCTGATGCTCTCAGACAAGGAGAGACTTTTATATTTTGAATGCTCCTGAAAGAAGAAAAACAAGAGTGCCTCCCTTATTCACTTCTTATCGAACATGTTCTGATTGAATACGTTGAACAGCCCAATTCTTTAAGAACATAGATGAAACTGCCTGTAAATTCTGAACACTAGATATAGTAATCATAACATTTATATAACATTAACAATCCCTATTCTAAGCACTTTCACATTTATTAACTCATTTAATCCACAGATAATTCTATGGCACAGCCATAATTACTTTCCTTTTACATTTGAGGTAACCAAGTCAAAGAGAAGTTAAACAACTTATCCGAGGACACATAGCTAGTGGTTGGGAAAATAAGAGTATAAGACCAGGCATTAGGCCCCATAATCACTTTTAACTGCTACGTTGTTAAGCACTGTGATCTACTGATTTTTAAGGGACTTAGGTTAATGATTTAACACAAATATTTTTTTTCTTTTTATTCTATGATTAAAAATAATGTTGGGAGTTTCTTTCATTTTAATGTTAAAATAATCCTAACATTTGTGGTTTTCATTCTTCATAATAAAATTTAACAGATTGTCACTTGTATTTGACACTCAGTGATATTTTAAAGAGAAGTAGTTACAGAGATAAGGGATAATAAAAATTGTGTGTACTGTTTTGGACTAATCAGCTAAGCTTATGAGTAATATTTACAAACTCTATCTCTTCATTGGCCAAATGAAGAATGAATTTCTCTGTACTGTACTGTCCTAGCATAATAGAAAGTAAATTCATGTATTTAAAGTGTTTAATTACTTTAATTGTACACAATATATAAAATTGTTATCAGTGTGGAAGATTTCTTGAATTATTTTCCTGTGCTAAGAAAATATGATTATCTTGGTCAGTTAGCATATAATTATATATATTTTAGTGATAATATTTTTTTTAATCTGGAACTAATCTTTTTATTTATCCAATAAACTTTCTTAATTTTTTTTTTTTTTTTTTTTTTGAGAGAGAGTCTCTGTCACCCAGGCTGGAGTGCAGTGGTAAAATCAAGCTCACTGCAACCTCCACCTCCCAGCTCAAGAAATTTTCTTGCCTCAGCTCACCGAGTAGCTGGGTTTACAGGTGCCCACCACCATGCCTGACTAATTTTTGTATTTTTAGTAGAGACAGGATTTCACCATGTTTTGACCAAGCTGGTCTTGACCTCCTGATCTCAGATGATCCGCCTGCCTCGGCCTCTCAAAGTGTTTGGATTACAGGTGTGAGCTACCATGCCCCACCAACTTTCTTAACTTTTAAACGTGTCTCTTTCTGTGCAGTTTCTTAATGTAACTCAAGCAGAATGAAGCATTCAAATAATGGTTTTGCGGATTTTAAAGTATTTCTTGGGATGAGTGGATTATCCCAGGTTACTGTAAATTGCAACTAATGGGACACATAACTCGTACTAAAAAACACTGTCTCTCATGCATCATTTTGCACATACTGTTTAATCTCATAGAACACTTATTCTTTCAAGTTGTCATTCTCTTCTCTTCAATTTTTGTTGTTCTTAATTGATCCTTATTTTTTTTAAATCAAAAAATACCATGTACTTGAAGTCCTCTACGTTGCCTTTGATTCAGTTTTATTTTCTTTAATTTATCATATCTAGAAAACCCAATCACTAAACACACATGAAGAGTGTTCTATGTATAAGGTTTTCTTTTAGGTTTTCGTCTAAGCATCAGGAAATAATAAAGTACATATATATTTTGATTCTTGACTTCTTGACTTACCTTCATAATTTAATTAGACTGATAAGTGGTATAGAAGTCCTTTGTGAGAATGCTGATCATGCCTTATATTTTGCACAGTATTTTTTTAACTAAATCATATCTTGAATAAAGACTAATACCTTCTACATTGCTGGTGGAAATGTAAAATGGTGCACTGCAGTGGAAAACAGTTTAACAGTTCATCAAGAAGTTAATCATTACCATATGATCCAGCAATTTCATTTCTACAGTATATACTCAAGAACTAAAAAGTGATCAAAATACGAACATGTACAGATGAATATTCATAGGAGTGCTATTCACAATAACCAAAAAGTGGAAACAATGCAAATGCCTATCAGCAGATAAATGGATAAATAAAATGTGGTATATCCATACAATGGAGTATTATTTAACCATAAAAGGAAAGAAGGTATGGTGCCATGCTACAACATAGATGAACCTTGACAAAATTATACTAAGAGAAAGAAGCCACACAAAAGGCCACATATTTTACTATTTTTCTTTAAATAAAAGTATATCAGAACAGATAAATCCAAATAAATAAAAAATAGATTAGTGGTTGGGGGGACTGGTGGAGAGGATACCAGGGCATGTATTGCCTAATGGAATGAGATTTTTTTGGGTGGTGATTGCAATATTTAAATTAGATAGTGGTGGTACTTATACAACATTGTGAATCCTTACATAATGCCACTAATTTGTACACTTTAAATGAGTAAAAATGGTAAATTTTATGTCATGTGCATTTTAATCCCAATAAGAAATTTAAAATATACAAATAATTGCTGATAGCTACATTAGGCAGCATAAACACCTTCTAGATCCAGACAGTTTAAACAAAAATGAGAACTCCAATAGGCTATATTCCAGCAAAGGTTCCTAGACATAAATGTTTTTAGGGGCAAGCTGGTAGCAAGCATGCAATAGAAAATGGTGGGGATCTTTTTAAAACGTACTAAAAATTTTCTCAAATTTTATTGCTAAAAGTTCTGCTCGCCTCTGATCACTAATGAGTGCTTTATTTTGGTCATTTCAGTCTCATCAATTGATATGACCATATGACGTTTTCTTCTTAAGCCCATGGATATGCTGCATTAAATTGATTGATTTTCAAATATTGAACTAGCCTTGAATAACTGGAGCAAATCCTACTTGGCCATTGCGTATAATTTATTTCATGCATGATTGCATTTAATTTCCTAATATTTTGTTAATAATTCTAGTAAAAACTATTTTGTTAGTAATATTTTTTATACTGTACTTGTCTCATTGTCATATAAGTGTAATACCAGATTCTTAATTGGAAACTATTCCTTTCTTTTCTGTTGTCTGCAAGTATTTGTGTAAAATTCCTGTCAATTTTTTTCTGAATATTCTGTAGAATTCTCCAATGAAACCATCAGGGCCTGGAGTATTTCACTTTCGTAAATCTTTTAGTTACAGATTTAATTTCTTTAAGAATTAAGTAACAATCCAGATTATCTATTTTATTTTGATTGAATTTTAGTAGTACATGCTTTTTTGAGAATCGGTCTTTCCACCTTCTCTAAATTTATTAATAAAAATGTTGTGCAGTATTTCCTTATTTTTCATTTAATGGCTGTAGGGTCCTCAGTGACACCCCTCCTGTTACATTTCTCAGGTATTAGCCTTTTTCTCTTCTTTTTCAAATTTTGCTGTCAGTTTTCCCATAGCTTCATATATTTTTTAATTGGAGTTTATTTTGCTACTCTTGCTTGCTTTTTTTTTTTCAATTTCCATCAATCTTTATCCTTGCCTTTATTATTTCCTTACTTCCTCTTTCGGTTATTTTTATCTCATTTTCCTAGTTTCCTAATATAGATTAATATTTTAAGCCTGCAAGCTTGGGCAACACTGAGAACTGTCTCTAGAAAATACTGAAAATTAGCCAGGCATAATTGTGTACACCTGTAGTCCCAATTACTCCAGTGGCTGAGGCTGGAGGATCACTTGTAGCCCTAGGAGATTGAGGGCACAGTAAGCCATGATTGAGATACTGCACTCTAGCCCTAGTGACGGAACAAGCCTTTGTCTCTAATATAATAATAATAATTAATAATAAATGCCATGTTACAGTATACTATGAGACATATCTGTGACTATAAGATTAGTAATAATCATAAGGACCAATTTAACAGTGCTCATAGGGCTTACCCTAATGTGCTTAACTAAGAAGATGATGTATCCTGGCTGGGGATTTTTCAGCACTATAGCCCTGAAGGTTACTGCTGCTCTTTCACAATGGGACCAAAAACACTGGTTGCCCTAAAGAAAAGACCAACTCAGCACAGAGGCAACTTTAAGAACCTTAAAAAAAAGCTATACATATAAGAATAGCCTAAACTCCCTTTATGAAAGAAACGGTATAACTGACCCAGACTGAACACACGTGTAAGAAAGGGCAGAAACCTCCTCAACTCTAGAATGTTCTACAGTTGGAAGACCCTTCTGGTGAGGGAGTTATCCGATCCCTATTGTAACTAGTCCACACCACTGGCTTGCTTCCACTGTCTATCTTGTAAGTGTACTGTCAAGAATAAACTGCCTGAACATCCAGGTGTTGCCTAAGACCCATCTTTGATATGATTGCACCACAGAGGAAAAGGTTGCCTGTGAGGAAGCTGGTCAAATGGGACAACCAAAGACCCCTGGACACAATAGACGTTTTTCCATTTTAAAAATGTAAGTACTTAGTGTTATGAATTTCCCTCTCTAGTACACCTTTTAATGCTTTACTTTCATTTCTTTTCAGTAATAGTGTATTTAAAAATCTCTTTGTGACTTATTCTTGATCCATAAATTATTTCAAAATGTGTTGTTCAGTTACATGGATAAGTTCTTTAGTGGTGATTTGTAGGATTTTGGTGAACCCATCACCCGAGTAGTGTACATTGTACCCACTGTGTAGTATCTTATCCCTCATCCCTCCCACCCCTTCCCCCAACACATACGGGGCTCTTTGCAGGATGAAGAGTTGGAGGAGGGAGAATATTTAGGAAAAATAACTAATGGTACTAGGCTTAACACCTGTGTCAAGAAATAATCCGTACAATAAGCCCCTGTGACAAAAGTTTTCCTATGTAACAAACCCAACCTCTGAACTTAAAATAGAAGTTTTAAAATATATAGAATAAAAATTATTAAAAATGTGTTGTTAAGGTTCCAAGTGTTTAGAGATGTTCTGTTGTCTTTCTGTTACTAAATTATAGTTTGATTTCACCATGATCCTTTTTATTACTCTGTAGCATTATTCACAATAGCAAAGTCATGAAATCAACCTAAGCGTCTATCAAGGATTATTTGGATAAAGAAAATATGGCATATATACACCATGGACTACTATGAAGCGATAAAATAAATGAAATTATATCCTTTATAGCAACATGGATGAGTTGGAGGTGATTATCCTAAGTGGAATAACTCAAAACACAAAAATCACATACCATATGTTCTCACTTATAAGTCAGAGACAAGCAATGGGTACATGTGGACATAAAGGTACAAATAGTACTGGGGACCCCAGAAGGGGTGGATGGAAGGGGGCAAGCATTGAAAAATTTCCTATTGGGTACAATGTTCCCTATTTGGGTGATGGGTCCACTAAAAGCTAAAATCTCACTATTACACAATATGCCCATGTAACAATCTTGCACATCTATTCTGGATCTAAAATAACACAAGAAAGAACAGATCAGTGAGTGCAGCGTATTATTTCAATTACTTTGCAATTTTTGAGGTTTTTGTTATAGCTCAGAATAGATTGATTCTGGTGAATGTTTCACAGCTCACATTGATTCTGGTGAATGTTTCACAGGCTCACACATACACAAATGTATATTCTGCTAGTATTTTTTGTGTGAAATGCTCTATGAATGTTTATTTATTCTGTTGGTTTACTGTGTTGTTTAGATCTTCTCTTTCCTTGATGATGTTCTAAGTAGTTCTATCAATTACTGTGAGTGAGATGTTAAAATCTTCACATATAATTACAGATTTATCTATTTTTCCTTTTAGCTTCATACATTTTTCTTTATGTATTCTGAGGCTCTGTTTGGTGTGTACACTGGATCATTGTATAGTGCCAGTGGATTGATAATTTTGTAATTATGTGATATCTCTCTTTTGCTCTAATAATTTTCTGTTTCCTATAATCCATTTTTATGATATCATCAAAAATATAGAAATTCTTAATTTTTTAAATATTTGCATGGTATGTATTTCTCTAATGTTTTACTTATACATCCCCTGTATCATATTTGACATGATTTTCTTCATCTATTCATGGTAGCCTTTAGAATTTGTGGAACAGAGGAAAGCACTCTCAACTTTAAAAATTGCATCTATAAAAAACTAGAGCAGGGATCATAATTAATGGTGAAGGTCTAAATGCTTTTATTAAGATACAGAAGAAGCAAAACATATCTGCTCTTACCAGTATTATTCAACATAGTGCTAAATGTTTTAGCCACAAAGAGGCAAGAAAAACAAAAGGAACAGAGTTGATAAGTAAAGAAGAAAACTAACTAGTAAGTGAGTTTAGCGAGGTTACAATATAACAGATAAATACAAAAAAGATCAATACATTTCCATATACTAATAATGAACATGCAGACATTGACATTACAACCACAACATCATTCATAATTACTCTATATTGCTGCAGTGAGAAAGAAATACTTATATAAAGAATTTTAAAAACAGGTACAGGATCTGTATGCTGAAAATTATTAAGTCTGTTGAAAAAATTTTTTAAACTCTCTAAATCAAGGCACAAATCAACCACATGAATTAGAAGCCCCAAAATATTAAAGATGTCAATTCTCCCTAATCTGTAGGTTTTATGCAATTTCTATGAAAATCCCAGCAACATTTCTTTGTAAATATGCAAAATCTTTTTATAAAATTTTTATGGTAAGGCACAGAATCTAAAAGAGTTTAAACAATCTTAAAAGAGTATGAAGTGGAAGAAATAATTCTATCTTAGTATATAATCAAGTCAATATTGAGGCTTACTATATAGCTATCTAGATCAAAACAATAAAGCATTGGTGGAGGATTAGACTCATACATCAAGAGAAAATAACAAAGATCTAGAAATAGACTTGGGTGAATATTACTCACTGATTTTTGACAAAGATGAAGAAGCAACTAATGTGGGGGCGGGGCTGTGACCCTATTCAACAAATGGTGCTAGAAAAATTGTACATTTGTAGGTAAACAAATGAACCTCAACCTAAGTCTCATATCTAATGCAAAAATTAGCTCAAAATGGGCATAGTGGTTCATGCCTGTAATCCTCTACTTTTGGAAGCAGAGGTGGCATATCGCTTGAGCTCAGGAGTTCAAGACCAGCCTGGGAAAGACGGCAAGATTCTTTCTCTAAAAAAAATAATACGAGCTCAAAACGTATTACAGTCTAAAATATAAATCTATAAAGTGGTTAGAAGAAAACACAAAATAAATTATTTGGTGTCTAGGGTTAGGTAAAGGATACTTGGGCAGAAATATTATCCATAAAAAAACAAGAAATTATATTTCATCAAAATTATAAAATATTATTCTGCCCTTTGAGAGACACTGCTAAGAAAATGAAAGGGACAACTTGCTGTCTGGAAGAAAATAGTTGAAAACCACATAGCCCTCAAAAGACTAATGCCAAGTATATGAAATAACTCTCAAAATGCAACATCGAAAGGGGAAAAAAGCCAATTGTATTAGAAAATGAAAAAATAACATGAGAGACATTTTCTGAGAAGGATGTACAAATACCAAATAAACACATTAAAAATATTCAGCCTCAATAGCCATCAAGTAAATGAAGTTTAAAATCGCTAGGAGATATCACGACATTAACCTTTCAAATGGGCTTATAAAAAGAAAAAGAACAGTAGCAACACCAACTGCTGTCAAGGATGGAGATAAACTGGACCACTGACAGAACGCTGATGAGAATATTAAGAAGTACATTTTACTTTGGAATGTACCACTTTGGAAGACAGTTTGGAAATTTCCTATTAAACTAAGCATGCAATTATCATACAGCCCAGAAACTGTACTCTTGAACATTTATCCCATAGAAATACAAACATGTTCAAACAAAAATATGCACACAAATATTAAAGAAAAACAGAAAAAATCTCTCTTTATTTTTATTATAACTTCATGAGAAACTGTAATTACCCTAAAATAAAAATGTACAAAAGGTTACACTAGTTATATAAAGCATATTTGTGCACTGACTCACCAGAAATTCCTTTCCAAAGATTCCTGGTTTATTCAAGATTTTATGTCATTTGAAGAAAGAAATTTGTTCTTAAACTGTTTTTTTTTAATTTGCAAGAGCAAGTAGAGCAAAACTAGTGGATGTTTATTTAATAGTTACTGTTAGATATGGTAAAATTAAGAATTCATTTGCATTAGATAATTAACTTGGCATTGAATGCTTACTCTATGTCAGATATTTTGGTTACAGAAATAAATAAAAATATTCTTGAGTTTCTGGTAGGATTTTAAATTCTAATAGAAAAAAACAATCTTGCACACAGAAAATTTAAACAATGTTGTAAGTCCTAATAGAGATCTACACAAGTGCTGTGGAGCCTTATACACAAATGAATGTATTGGAGAGTTAAGAAAATCTTTATGGAAACAATAAAAAGAAACTTGAAGGATGAGTACAAATTCTCCATGTAAAGATAAAGGGGAAAGGCATCCTTGGTAGGGGAACAATAGAGGCATATGAAAGAATCATGAAACAAATGATATTTGCTGCAATATTTGACCAGAAGTAATAAAGTACAGCTAGAGTGTACCTGCCTGATAAGGTTTGGCTCTGTGTCCCCACCCAAATCTCATCACCAATTGTAATCCCCACGTGTCAAGGGAGGGACCTGGTGGGAGGTAACTGGATTATAGAGGCAGTTTTTCCAATACTGTTATCTTGATAATGAGTTCTTAGGATCTTGATGGCTTTATAAGTGGTGGCTTCCCCTGCTCTCTCTCTCTCTCCTGCCACCTTGTTAAGAAGGTGCTTGCTTCCTCTTTGCCTTCTGCCATGATTGCACATTTCCTGAAGATTCCCCAGCCATATGAAACTGTGAGTCCGTTAAACCTCTTTTCTTTATAAATTACCGAGTCTCAGGGAAGTTCTTTATAGCAGTGTAAAAATGGACTAATACACTGCCAGAATAGACACTAGAAGAAACAGAAGAGCTAAGCAAAAACTTTGTACTGCAAAGTCTTCTATTCCCAACTAAAGAATTTGAATTTTCACCTTGTAAAACTGAGGAGTCATTCAGATTGTGAGCAGGTTTAAAACAAGATAAATGACAGTCCTGGTTGGCCAGGGACTATCCTGGTTTCAGCACTGACAGTCCCATGTTATGGAAAGTTCCTCAGTCTCAAGCAAACTGGTACAGGTGGTTATCTGTTGTGCAGAGTACCAGAGTTAAATTTTAGAAAAATAATTCACTATAGCTTTAACAATAGCCCTGGGGTAGAAGAATAAGGAAGATGTTGAGAGCAGGAAGATAATTGCAATTTTAATATAAGATTTCCTCCTCAATAACCCTCAATTGAGTGAGAATCATTCTAGCTAATTGTTAATGGTCATCTCTCACACAACCCAAGGTACTAGGGCCTTAAAAAGAAGGAACCAAATAATACAACTTTAAGACAGATTATCATGTATTTAAAGTCATGTTTAATATTTCTGATGAGTGGTTAGCACTTTGCTTTCATTCCCGCAACCTTCCTGCAGGGGGATATGATAGACTAAATTTTCCATGTCTAAAAATTGCATAAACTCTATCACCATGTAAATTTGAATAAATTCAAAATGTGAGAAATTTCATAAATATAAAAATGTAATTTGTAGACGGTGTCGTTACACACAGTGTTTTCACATAAAAACAATTGTGCTTTGTTTCATTATTCACTTTTATCTCGGAATAGGGGTTTTGTTTGTTCTTACTAAAATGATAAAATCTGTAATGTCTTACAAAAGATTGAAAATTTAAAATATTTGAAATTGGAAAAATGAGGCAGATTTAGCTATAATTTCAGGGTATGGATAAGCTTCTGAGAACTAAATGGTGTAGTGGTTTAATAGAGACTCAAGGAAGAAAAAGAATCTTGAGCAACTTCTTTCAAAGGTGGAAATTTTATAAGGTTGTATGGAGAGAAAAGCATCATGACAAACATATTTTTAGTAATATTAAAAACTGTAATGTAATTCAAGCGCATGGTAAAAAGACAATCACACTTTATAGAAAGGTATAAAATTAAAAGTAAAACTCACCCCCAGCACAGTTCTATACCTTAAGGTAAAAAATTATAACTTTCCACAAATTGTACTTGAATTATACAGACATAGCTATGTATATTCTCTTATTTTCACAAATAGAATTGTACTGCATGTACTATTCTGCAAAAAAAGACTTTCTTTTAGCATTCTAGTTAAAACCTGGACCTCATTTGACATTTGTTCCTTGGTATATTACGTTTCACAGACTCAATATTTAGCAAACTTAGATTATAAATAGACAGGGTCATGAATCAGTCGTTTTTCAGTGGAAATTAATTGCTATTTTCCTTTTTCTCAACTTATCCCGTCATCCCTAAGCAGTCAAGTGGAACAGCTGTGCAATAAATCTACATTAGCTAAAAAAGATAACCAAAAACATTATTTTGGCTTTTTTTTTATCTGGTCATTTTACACATAAAAATGACCACAAATTATTGCATTCATTCATTTTACAAATGTTTATTAAGTACCTACCATGTACTTGACACTGTTCTAAATGCGGGGGATAAACACATTAAAAATATATTAATAATAGAATACATTAATAATCATTATAATTACATTCATTATTATAGTCACTTTGTTCAGTCTCTATTATCATTCCCAAAAATAAAAATATAATTGTTTTTTGTGGCTTGGGGATTCACTTGAATTCCATACTTACTTTGTGCCAACATTTCCTCTGAGTTATAACATCTTTTCCATATTCATATCAACTACCATCCAGTTTTTGCTTTTTACTAACTAAAGCCCATAGTTTATTTGGGTTTCCTTAGTTTTTACTTAATGTCCATTTTCAGTTTCCCAATCTCATCCACAAAGCCACATTATATTCAGTTAAACTATTTTTTTAGATTCTCTCTTAGTTTTACTATTTTATTTTAAAAATATATATATTTTTTTGAGAAAAAAAATCACATAACACCACCATTTTAAAATGTCCAATTGTAAAAAGAAGCAAGACAGCTAACTAAATGCAGCAAGGAAAGTGCCACTCTCACTGATAGACATGGAATTTTGACTAAACCAATGTAATTTGAGCAAGATTTTTAGAGATAAAATGCCAAATGTGAATGGGGAAGATATACAGATGCTGAGGCTGAAGAGGGAGAAAGTGAGGAACCCTATGTGGAGTGCCTGAATGCTAAAGCCTGATTCCTGGATCTGAATGCTCCTGGGGAAGGGAGTGTAGCTGGAATTATTATGAAACACAAAAGAGCCACATTGTTAAGTAAGAGCCTATTTAGCACCTATGGCTCTTAAATGTCGTCTACAGGAAACACAGGCCAAACTAAAAACAGCAAGAAACACTTCACTACTTTACCCCTTCATGAACACCCCAAGGTCAAAATTCAAGAACAAAGACCTTGTATAGACACTTGAAATGAAACCAACTTATACTCAATTTGCACTGCAGCTGAAGGAACAACAGCCCTCCCAGGTGAGAAAGAATCAGTACAAGAACTCTGACAATTCAAAAAGCCAGAGTGTACCCTTACCTCCAAACAAGCCTCCTAGCTCCCCATCAATGGTTTTTTATGAGTCTAAGATAACTGAAATGACAGACATGAAATTCAGAATCTGGATTGCAAGGAAGCTCATTGAGATCCAGGAGAAATTTGAAACCCAATCCAAGGAAGCCAAGCAATCAGTACAATAATTCAAGAGCTGATAGATGAAATTTCCATTTTAAGAAAGGCCAATATTTAAACTTTTTGAGCTAAAAAATGTAATATGATAATTTCATAACACAATTGCTAGTGTTAAGAGCAGAATAGACCAAGCTAAGAAAATAATTCACAACTCAAAGACTAGTTCTTTAGAATCAACTGATTCATACAAAAATAAAGAAAAAATAAATTTTAAAAATGAATAAAATCCTGAAGAAATATGGGATAATGTAAAGAGGCCAAATCTGTGACATATTGCCACAGCTTTCAGATGTGCCATTATATGCCAGATAAGGCCTAGGACATGTGGAATTAGCCTCCTAAACTATGCAAAGAAGGTTATAAGAAAAGAGATTTTATATATATATATATGTGTGTGTGTGTATATATATGTGTGTGTGTGTGTGTGTGTGTGTGTATATACATATATATGTAAAGGATCTTGAATGGTAAATTCTTGTCCTAAAATAAAGTGACTGGTTGTTTAAAAAAAACGGATGTTTAGGACAAGTCAAAAATCTACGTGTATCATAGATGGTCAGTGTACGTGGTGAAAGGATTTCTGAAAGGAATGTATGCAGGAAATGTACAATTTAAAGGTTATGAGGCCTCCTAAATGTTTCATAAAATGCTGGTATGACTCTTAACATACAACCTACCTGCTTTACAACTACATAAGGCCTGGGAGACATGTGGAGTTAGCCACACCCCCTAGCTATGCTGGAAAGAGTCAGATCTTACCCACACTTTTGACTGGCATCATAAGTTCTACACTTATGATGTACATAATTAAAATCACTTACTAACCATGTTTTTCACCAAAAGTAAAAGTTGCTAGAGTTTACAGAATAACATATATGTGAAACTACTGAAGAAACTGTTTCACAAACAAGGCACGTAAGGAAAGCAGAATGTACTTTTAGTAAAAGATCATATAAAGGTGGCCAGGTGTGGTGGCTCACAACTGTAGTCCCAGCGCTTTGAGAGGCCAAGGCAGGTGGATCATGAGGTCAGGAGTTCAAGATCAGCCTGGCTAGCATGATGAAACCCTGTCTCTACTAAAAATACAAAAATTAGCCAGGTGCGGTGGTGCACACCTGTAGTCCCAGCTACTTGGGAGGCTAAGTAAGGACAAACGCTTGAATCCAGGAGGCAGAGATGGCAGTGAGGCAAGACCGTGCCACTGCACTCCAGCCTGGGAGACAGAGAGAGACTCCGTCTCAAAAAAAAAAAAAAAAAAAAAAAAGATTATATAAAAGGCATGGGAATATGAATTTCTTGCCTAAGTTTAGAGGGTTAAAGGATTGTGTTAAGTGAGATAGAAAAAACTCTAAAGGTTTAAACAAGTTGTGGAAGGTTTATAAAAAAAATTAATGTGTGTAAATATATTGGGTAAAGTTAAAGGGATATTATTCAGTTTTTCCATAAATTGAACATAGGAACAAAAGCATGACAGAGGTTTTTTTACAACATTGTTCTGCTATTTAGCAACAACAAAAAAAATTGTAAAGGGTTCTAAAAGGTTTATGAAAATATTACCTTATCATCAAACTAATTAAAACTGGATAGATATATAAATTATTATTAAAAACTAACTTTAGCATTAAAGATGCACTAATGAAAACATAAAATTTGGTTTTCTATTTTGAAAATATTTTTTGTGTAATATTAAAGATAATAAAAGGGTTTTGTTTGCCTTTTAAGTAAACTACAAAAAAATGTGGAAGGAGAGAGAAGAAACAGATTCAGTTGGTCTCATGCTATCTTCATTGAATCTTTTTGCTTGGAAAGCTGAGTCTCCTCTATCAGAGTAAAAAGTTTTGTTTTGTTTGTTGTTTGTTTGTTTTGTTTTTGTTTTTGTTTAATTTATGAGTAGTTATTAATTTGGCTACATGAATGACTTATGGTG
>JAZHEH010001791.1:0-17417 GCA_036589455.1 Ateles fusciceps | reverse complement strand
CCAGCACTTTGGGAGGCTGAGGTAGGCAGATCACCAGGTCAGGAGTTCAGGACCAGCCTGGCCAACATGGTGAAACCCCGTCTCTACTAAAAATACAAAAAAAAGAGCTGGGCATGGTGGTGTGGTGGTGAGCACCTGTAATCCCAGCTACTCTGGAGGCTGAGGCAGGAGAATCGCTTGAACCCGGGTGGTGGAGGTTGCAGTGAGCCGAGATCATGCCATTGCACTCCATCGTGGGTGACACAGCAAGACTCCATCTCAAAAAAAAATAAAATTAAATAATAATAATAATAGTCTAGGCGCAGTGGCTCACACCTGTAATCCCAGGACTTTGGGAGGCTGAGGCGGGCAGATCAGGAGGTCAGGAGTTGGAGACCAGCCTGGCCCATATGGTGAAACCCCGTCTCTACTAAAAATATAAAAATTAGCTGGGCATGGTGGCATGTGCCTGTAGTACCAACTACTCAGGAGGCTGAGGCAGGAGAATTACTTGAACCCGGGAGGTGGAGGTTGCAGTGAGCTGAGATTGCCCCATTGAACTCCAGCCTGCTGGGAGACAGAGCAAGACTCTGTCTCAAAAATAATAATAATAATAAACCCCTCAAAACTATGCAGTGGAGTGTGCCACCTTCATCCCCTGGAGAATCAGCGCCTGCCCAGGTATTTGCCCTTGGGTGAGACAGAGGCTCATGAGTTCCCAGTCCTCTTCCTCCCTTCCCTGCTGGCTTACCCCAGCGCTTGAGAGCAAGTGGAAGTGGGGTGAGAAGAAGGTGGATGCCCTCCTGAAGGAGAAGCGGCACCTGAAGGCAGAGCTGGAGGCCATGTCCTGGAAGACCCACAATGCCACGGGCCAGCTGGTCCTCATCAGCCAGGAACTGCTGCAGAAGTAGTGGTGAGGCGGCAGTGGGGCCAGCCGGGTCCTCCCTGTGGTCCTGGCCATTGCTCCACTTCTTGACATTAGCTTATGTTATCTCAGGGCAGGGAGGGGCAGAGCTGGTGGGCCAGGGTGCTGATCACCAGCAATCATCCTGCTCTTCTCTAAGCTGTAAGAAAGCCTCCAACATCTCCCCATGATTCTCCAAGCAGAGTTTATAGAAAAGAATAGGGCCGCCAGGCACAGTGGCTCATACCTATAATTTCAGGACTTTGGGAGGCCAAGGCAGGTGGATCACAAGGTCAGGAGTTCAAGACCAATCTAGCCAATATGGTGAAACCCCGTCTCTACTAAAAATACAAAAATTAGCTGAGTGCGGTGGTGGGCCCCTGTAATCCTAGCTACTCAGGAGGTGAGGCAGGAGAATCACTTGAACCCAGGAGGCAGAGGTTGCAGTGAGCCGAGATCGCACCATGGCGGCACTCCAGCCTGGCAACAGAGCGTGACTCTCTAAAAAAAAGAGATCGAGGGAGGGAGGGAGTGAAAGAAGAAAGGAAGGAAGTAAGGAAAGAAAGAAGAAAAGAAAAGAGAGGGCCAGGCACAGTGGCTTATGCCTGTAATCCCAGCACTTTGGGAGGCCAAGGCAGGCAGATCACCTGAGGTCAAGAGTTTGAGACCAGCCTGGCCAAAATGGTGAAACCCTGCCTCTACTAAAAATAACAAAAATTAGCCAGGTGTAGTGGTGTATGCCTGTAGTCCCAGCTACTCAGGAGACTGAGGCATGAGAACTGCTTGAACCCGTGAGGAGGAGACTGCAGTGAGCTGAGATCATGCCATTGCACTCCAGCCATGGCAACAGAGCAAAACCCCATCTCTTTAAAAAAAAAAAGAAAAAGAAAAGATTATTGCTTCCCAAAGTGTTTGATCTCAGGGATCCCTTTAAACTCCTAAAAATTATTGAGGATTTCAAAGAGCTTTGTTTGTTTATTCTATATTTACCATATTAGGATTAAGACTGAGAAATTGTAAGATATGAATCCATCTTAAAATAAGAAGCCAGGCTGTGCTTGGTGGCTCATGCCTGTAATCCCAGCACTTTAGGAGGCTGAGGCGGGAGATCACTTGAGCCAGGGAGTTTGAGACCAGCCTGGTAAACATGGCAAAAAATACAAAAAAATAATTTAGCTGGGCATGGAGGCACACACCTGTAATCTCAGCTACTCAGGAGACCGAGGTAGGAGGATTTCTTGGGCCCAGGAGGTCAAGGTTGCAGTGAGCCATTATCACACGAGAGCCTGGGTGACAGAGCAAGACCCTGTCTCTAAAAATAATAAATAAAAGGCCTGGTGAGGTGGCTCATGCCTGTAATTCCAGCACTTTGGGAGGCCAAGGCAGGTAGGTGGATGGCTTGAGGTCAGGAGTTTGAGACCAGCTGGTCAACATGGTGAAACCCCATCTCTACTAAAAATACAAAAATTAGCCTGGCGTGGTGGTGAATGCCTGTAGTCCCAGCTACTCAGGAGGCTGAGGTGGGAGAATCACTTGAACCTGGGAGGTGAAGGTTGCAGTGAACCAAGATCCTGCCATTGCACTCCAGACTGGCAGACAGAGAGAGATGCCGTCTCAAAAGAAAATAATAAAATAAAATAAATTCTTCCCTGCTGGGATACATTCTTTTCTTTTTTTCTTTTCTCTTTTCTTTTCTTTTTTTTTCTTTCTTTCTTTTTTTTTTTTTTTTTTTTTGAGTTGGAGTCTCGCTCTGTCACCCAGGCTGGAGTGCAGTGGCTCTATCTTGGCTCAGTGCAACCTCCGCCTTCCAGGTTCAAGTGATTCTCCTGCCTCAGCCTCTCAAGTAGCGGGGATTACAGGCATGTGCCACCACACCTGGCTAATTTTGTATTTTTAGTAGAGACAGGGTTGCACCTTGTTGGGCAGGCTGGTCTTGACTCCTGACCTCAAGTGATCTGCCCACCTTGGCCTCCCAGAGTGCTGGAATTACAGACATCCACCACCACACCCAGCTAATTTTTGTATTTTTAGCAGAGATGGGGTTCCGCTGTGTTGACCAGGCTGATCTCAAACTCCTGACCTCAGGTAATCTGCCCTCCTCAACCTCCCAAAGTGCTGGGATTATGGGCATGAGCTACCACACCTGTCCAGAGATGCCTTCGTTTTGATCGTTTGCTAAGTCCAGTCTATTCTTCAAGGCTTTGCATATTGTCACCTCCTCTTAGAAGCCTTTCTTGATTGACATAGGCCACTGTGGGCTTCTCCACATTCCTGCAGTGCTTGGTATGGGGGTGGGAGATCAGCTAGGAATGCTTTGGTGACAGTGATGTCATATTCATCAAACAGCAGATTAAACTAGTAGAGATTCCCTTTTCTTGTGTAACAAGAAATCTGGAGGTAGCTGTGACTGGCAGTTGGTTCAGGAGCTCAAGATCTCAGTGCCAACTCCTTTGTAGTGCTCCCTGCCTCATGGTTTCAAGGTGGCTGCTGGTCCAGCCATCACATCATATATCATAGCAAGAAGGAGGAGGAAAGGGGAAGGGGCCAGGCCAAGAGATTGCCACTGTTTTCTACCAGTGCCCACCTAGTAAGGGAGTTTTCCCTTCTGTAGTATTTGCAGGCAAGGGAAAAGGCTGGAGCCCAGGGGCATGTGTGCTTCTGCCTGTGCCTGTGGCAGGCATTACTAGTCAATCACTGCACTGTCTCTGGCAGACCCCAATGGGGCCCCAGAATCATTCTCATCATAGTACTCTAGGTAGCTCCTGTCAGTTAAGACGTGATACAGGAAATACAACCCATTTGACATCAGGCATTTAAAATGTCTTGCCAGCCAGGGGCGGTGGCTTATACCTGTAATCCCAGCACTTTGGGAAGCCAAGGTGAGAGGATTACTTGAGGCCAGGAGTTCGAGACCAGCTTGGGCAACATAGCTAGACCCTGTCTCTCTCTTTTTTATACTTTTTTTTGGCCTGGTGGAAGGATGTCTCTATTTTTTTAAAAGGGTAAAATGTCTTGCCTCATGAGATTTCTTGGGTAAATGTTTTGGGGTTGTGTGTGTGTGTGTTTTAATTAAATAAATACATTGTCTTTTTTAAAAAAGACTTTATTATTTATTTATTTATTCTTTTGAGACAGTCTTGCTCCGTTGCCCAGGATGGAGTGCAGTGGCGTGATCTTGGCTCACTGTGACCTCCACCTTCCAGGTTCAAGTGATTCTCCTGCCTCAGCCACCCGAGTAGCTGGGATTACAGGTGCCCACCACCACGACTGGAATTTTTGTATTTTTATTTATTTATTTTTGAGATGAAGTCTCACTCTGTCTCCAGGCTGGAGTGCTGTGGCACAATCTTGGCTCACTGCAACCTCCACCTCCCGGGTTCAAGCGATTCTCATGCCTCAGCCTCCCAAGTAGCTGGTATTACAGGCATGCATCACCACACCCAGCTAATTTTTGTATTTTTAGTAGAGACGGGGTTTCACCATGTTGACCAGGATGGTTTTGACCTCTGACCTCAGGTGATCCACCCACCTCGGCCTCCCAAAGTGCTAGGATTACAGGCGTCACTGTGCCTGACCAATTTTTGTATTGTTAGGAGAGACGGTTTCACCATGTTGGTTGGCCAGGCTGGTCTCAAACTCCTGACCTCAAATGATCTGCCTATCTCAGCCTCCCAAAGTGCTGGGATCACAGGCATGAGCTGCTGTGCCTGGCACTTCCCCCAAAAAACTTTAAAAAGCATTTTAGGAAAGGTCAAGTCCTCAGGACCATCCTAACCCTGAATCCTGGCCCCTCTTGGGCTTTGGTTGAATTATGTCCACTGTGGCCCCTTGAGGTACAGACACCATCTAGTAGCCCATCTCCCCCACCAGCTGGTCAGTCCCTGGGCACTTGGCAAATTGCTAGAGTGTGGGAGCTGGGGTGGGGGACTGAGTGCAGTGGTTCTGTGCCCACCCCACCCCTAGGAGCCTGAACAAACTGTGGGTGTTGCTGCTGGAAGCCAGTCACCACTCCTCGGGGGCCTAAGAGGGACCTGAGCCTCGAGGAGCACAAGTCTGAATGGTGCATCAAGGAGCAGAAACTCAAGGATGACATCTGGGGCCTGTGTGGAAAGCTGACCAGGTTTGTATGTGGGGTAGGGGTGGCCTAGGGGCAGTGTGGTCTGCATGGGGCTGGGATAGCCTGGCTGTCAGGCCATGGAGACTGGAGACCTCCTGGAATGACCCCAGGGACAACTGAGTCACAGTGAGGATGTGAAATCTTAGGACCACAGGCAGGTGGAGGGACCCTGGCTAGCCCCTTTGGAGACATCATGGCTGCCTACGTGGCAGTCTGTGTGATACGGTGCAAAGGAAAACTTCCTATCTGACCTGTCCAGAGGCAGGATGAGCCAGTACAGGTGATGAGCTCCCTGTGCAGAGGAGTAATCAACCACAAGACAGTGGTTACTTGCTCAGGGTCCTGCAGTGGGGCTTCACACATCAGTTTCAGGAAGGAGACAAGAACTTGAAAGTCTACAGCAGGCCTGGGATTCTGGGAGGCTGAGATTTCTTTTCTGTTATGAATAGGAACCGGACTTCACTGAGTCCCCAGAGACTGGGGTTGGGGTAGGCAGGTATGCTGGTAGCATAGGACAGGAACATCCCCATCCCTTGGCTGGGTGCGGTGGCTCACGCCTGTAATCCCAGCACTTGGGAAGGCCGAGGCAGGCGGATCACTTGAGGTCAAGAGTTAGAGACCAGCCTGGCCAACACAGCAAAACTCTATCTCTACTAAAAATACAAAAATTAGCTGGGTGTGGTGGTGGGCACCTGTAATCCCAGCTACTCGGGAGGCTGAGGCAAAAGAATTGCTTGAACCCAAGAGCCAGGGGTTGCAGTGAGCTGAGATCGTGCCACTGCACTGCAGCCTGGGTGACAGAGTGAGACTCCATCTCAAAAAAAAAAAAAAGAAAAATCTCCATCCCCATCCTATCCTCCTGTGATCAGCACTCAGGACTCAGGTCAAGCCTGTGCCTGGTCAGTGTCACGATACAGAGGGCGTGGGGTCCAGGAGGACAGGTCCTAGTCTGGGAAAGCCACCCTGAAGCCCCACCACCCTCCTGCCCAGCCACTGGGCTCAGCTAATGCAAAGGT
The DNA here is from genome assembly GCA_036589455.1 of Ateles fusciceps. Taxonomy (NCBI): domain Eukaryota; kingdom Metazoa; phylum Chordata; class Mammalia; order Primates; family Atelidae; genus Ateles; species Ateles fusciceps. The sequence goes on along the minus strand of JAZHEH010001791.1, from coordinate 11,401 downwards.
GATGGAAGGAGAGCAGGGCCCAGCACTGGGGGGGGTTCACAGGTTGGAGGGAGGACATCAGCCCCCCATATCTGGGAGCAGACCCTTGGCACTCAGGGTTCAGGGATAAAGGGCGTCACTCTGGCCATCTGGCCGCACACCCAGACTGTGGCTATGGGGGAGGTCACTGAGTCCTGCCAGCCTTCAAGTCCCAGCCTGTCTGGCCAGCAGGGGTTTGGTGCCTGCACCCTCTGTGGTCCTTGTGGCACAACAGAAGATAAGGCCCTGGGGGTTGGCACAGACGGGGGAGTCTTGAATCTCCCAGGGGGCTTCCCTAGAGCCTTGTAGGAGCGGGCAGTGCTCAGACTCATGCCCATGGGCACAGTTTGGTTGAATTCCCTCCCTCCCCTCCTTCCTTCCTTCCCTCCTCCCTCCCTCCTTTTTGAAGTGGAATCTCACTCTGTTGCCCAGGCTGGAACTGGTGGCCTCAGCCCCCAGGGTAGCCAGCCTCTCGTCTCATCATTTCCCCGTATTGTGTCCACGGGAGAACTTGGGAAGGGCTTGGTGGCTGTGTAGAAGCCTCTTGATTTCAGGAGGGAGGTTCTGTTGAGAGATTTGGAGGGTCAGAGCAGGCAGGACTGGCAGTGCTGAAGGATGGAGTTTGTGCAGGAGCGAGGGGGCTGGCGAGCCTTGGGGCAGGTACAGCTCTGGGTGCCACAGTCAGGGCGACTATGGAGAGAAGGCACCTCATAAGACAGTTGGGTGGGGGTGGTAAAAGAAGGAAAGAAGGGTGCCAGGCATGGTGGCTCACGCCTATAATCCCACCACTTTGGGAGGCCAAGTTGGGAGGGTAGCTTGAGGTCAGGAGTTTGAGACCAGCCTGACCTCATAACAAGACCCCTTCTCTACAAAAACAATTTAAGAATTAGCCAAGTGTGGTGGCGTGCCCTGTAGTCTCAGCTACTCAGGAGGCTGAGGCAGGAGGATCGCTTGAGCCCAGGAATTGAAGGCTGTAATTAGCTGTGATTGCACCACTGTCTTTCAGCCTGCACTATAGAGTGACACTCAGGCTCTCTTTTTTTTTTTTTTTTTTTTTTTTTTGAGACTGAGTCTCACTCTGTTGCCCAGGCTGGAGTGCAGTGGCATGACCTTGGCTCACTGCAACCTCTGCCTCCCAGCTTCAAGCAATTCTCATGCCTCAGCCTCCTGAGTAGCTGTAACTACAGGTGTGAGCCACCATGCCTGGCTAATTTTTGTATTTTCAGTAGAGATGGGGTTTCACCACATTGGCCAGGCTGGTCTTGAACTCCTGACCTCAGATGATTCACCTGCCTTGACCTCCCAGAATGCTGCACCATGCCTGGCCTCTGTGTTTTTTTTAAAAAATAAAATGCAAGAGGGAGGGGTTCCCGGGTTTCCAATTTGGAGAACATGAATCACCTCACAGAGGCCTGAGGGACCTCTGGGTGATGCCTGGGCTTGGAACCCAGAGACAAAGTGAGGTTGGAAGACTTTCCTGCCTAGAGGGGGAGACCCCTTCCAACACACACACACACACACACACACACACACGTATGTGCACATCCATGCACACACACACTGATGTACTTTTCCACTCTCCTGCCGCTTGCAGGACAAGCAGAAGTCCCTGTCGGATCAGAGGCACTACTCCCTCATCGACCCATCCTCAGCACCTGAGCTCCTGTGGCTGCAGCACCAGCTGATGAGCATGGAGGACCCCCTGCAGGATGTGCTGGACCAGGCTCACCAGGTGGAGAAGCTGATGGAGGCCGTGAGGTGCTGCCCCGACAAGGCCCAGGTGAGCCACGGCCGGCAGGGTCCAGCAGGAGGCGAGCCACAGGGCAGTGTCCTCGGAGGCCCCGTCTAAAGAGGAGGCAGCCTTATCTTTAAAACCCTAGTTCGAGGAGGGAGGCAGCCCTGTCCTGGGAATGCCAGTCTGAAAGAGTAGGCAGCTCTGTCCCAGGAACCCTGGTCTGAGGGGGGAGGCAGCTCTGTCTCAGGAACCCAAGTCTGAAGGGGGAGGCAGCCCTGGACTGAAGGGGAGGCATCTCTGTCCCAGCAATCCTAGTCTGAGAGGGGAGGCAGCTCTGTCCTAGGAACCCTGGTCTGAGAGGGGAGGCAGCTCTGTCTCAGGAACCCAAGTCTGAAGGGGGGAGGCAGCCCTGTCCCAGGAACCCTGTTCTGAAGGGCGAGGCAGCTCTGTCCTGGGAACCCCAGTCTGAAAGAGGAGGCAGCCCTGCCCTCTGGGGGCCCCAGTTCAAGGAGTACATGGCTTTGTCCTGAAGAGCTTAGACTAAGAAGGGAGATGCAGCCTTCCCCCAAGAGACTTGGGCTTTGGGGTGCTGGGAGCCCCAGGCTGAAGGGGTAGGAATTTGGAGCTGGAGAAGGTCCCATGGGAAGACGCTGCCATCTAGTGGACAATCTGGGAACTGCTGCCTGGTGCACCTCGCTCCAAGTGTCTTCCCTGACTCTCCCCTGAGTCTTCCAGACCATTGAAAATTCTGGTTCTGCAAACGGCATCCACCAGCAGGACAAAGCTCAGAAACAAGAGGTGAGGGGTGCCCCAGCCCTCCTAGATCCCTCAGTGCAGGCAGGCTTCTCTAGAGAAAATCCCTGAACTGTCACTAAAAATACAAAGATGCATTCTGCAAGCTTTATAATAGGGTCACTCGGGGAGGGCCTGGTTGCAGGCAAACCTGATTCCAGATTCACCCTGCTTTTTTAATTTGTGTTTTCTTCCCTTCTTTTTTTTTTTTTTTTTAATTTGAGATGGAGTTTCACTTTTGTTGCCCAGGCTAAGATGCAATGGTGCAATCTCGGCTCACTGCAACCTCCACCTCCCAGGTTCAGGCAGTTCTCCTGCTTCAGCCTCCCAAGTAGCTGGGAATACAGGTCTCACCACCATGTACCACTAATTTTGTATTTTCAGTAATGACAGGGTTTCACCATGTTTGTCAGGCTGGTCTCGAACTCCTGACCTCAGGTGATCCACCTGCCTCAGCCTCGCAAAGTGCTGGTGTTATAGGCATGAGCCACCATGCCCAGCTTTTTCTTCCCTTCTTAAACAAGTTATAGGTTGGGCACAATGGCCCACTCCTGTAACCCCAGCATTTTGGGAGGCTGAGGTGCGGGGGATCACTTGAGCCCAGGAATTTGAGACCAGCCTGGGTAACATAGAGAGATCGTCTCTCTACCAAAAAAAAAATATTTAAAGAGGCCGCGTATGGTGGTACACACCTGTAATCCCAGCTACATGGGAAGCTGAGGCAGGAGAATCGCTTGAACCCAAGAGGTAGAGGTTGAGCTAAGACCACCCCACTGCTCTGCAGCCTGGGCAACAGAGCCAGACTCCATCAAAAAAAAAAAAGAAAAAAAAAAAGGAGATGAGAAAACTGAGGCTTGGAGTCTCCAGTTTAATTTCCTCTGATCCAGCTCCGCACAGGCACTCAGGGCTTTCTGTAAAACAGGCACTCAGGGCTCTTTGTAAAACCTGCTTCTTCCCTTCGGCTTCCCATCAGCACCTTCCACCCGCCCTGCTCTCACTCAGCCCCAAACACACAGCCGGGAGGTTCTTCCTGTCTCAGGGTCCTGGCACATGCTATTCTCTATGTGCTTTCTCTCCTCCCCCACCCAGGCCCAGCCTCCTTTCTTCCCTGACCCTCTCTGGCCGCCTGGCCCTCCAGGGTCTCTGAGACCCTTGCTGACCATGCTCTTGCTCTTTCTAGGACAAGCACTGACCCCGAGGGATTCCGTGGAATGGCCCAGTCCACACCAGAGCCCGACGCAGCTGCCCAGTGGCACCTCCTCCAGGTAGGAACCTGGACTGTCACTTTGGAGATAAAACAGTGTTTGTAACAATAACATACTCACTGCCATGGACAATCCCTCACCCTGATCCCTTGCCAGACAAGGAAGCTTCCTCAAGCCTGACCTTCCACAGAGAGAGCGGTACAGCCCTGGCCTGACCCAGGGACCTTTGGCCTGGATGCCCGGCAGCTTCTGGAGTTTGTTGGTGGTGGCAGAGGGGGATCTGGCCAGGGCCCTCTGCCCAGAAGGAGCTGCTTTGATGGCCATCTTAGTGCCCTTGTGCTCTTTTTCTGTCTGTTCTCCCTTGGGTCTCCCCCAGGGGGGGCAGAGGGGGTCTCAGTTTGTCCATGCAGGTACCAAGGAGGAAAGTCCAGTCTTTAAGAGTCAAATGGGGGCCCCTTTTCTGAAGCCACTTCCAGGCCAAGGCAGTCCCCAGGGTTTCTTGTCCCCACCTTCTGAACCTTCTTCAAACAGTGGTACAAGTTCCCCTCAGCCAGCCTGCCTGCTCAGCGAGGTCCCCAGGTTCAGGGTATTGTCTGGTGGGGGACAGGATCCTTCTCCCCCCACCCACCAACACTGACACACACACACCTCTAAGCTGCTGGCTGAGGGTGTCACCAAGGCCAGAGCCACAGGATTACAAAGGTTTGGAAGTCCCTCTCCTCACCTCCCACCACGACCTTGGGCAAACCCTGGCTCAGAGCCTGGGGCAGGGGGGAGCCCGGGTGGAGGCTGACAAAGGTCAGTAATACAGTGTCCCCTGGGGTTGACTAGATGTTCCAAATCATCTGCATCCACCTGCAAATGCATCTGAGTGGGCCCTTATGTACACACCACATTCCCACACACACACTCAGAGGAACCACATGTGCACACATGATTGTGTGGGTGGTGGCGTTTGCCATGAACCAGGCTCAGGCCACACAGAGACACATACTGGCATCTGGGACTGAAGCCCAGGCCTGGCAGGACTGTGTCCACAGATACTGCAAACGTTCCTACAGTTGAGAGGTGCGCACACCCAGGTACACGCAGCCAGGCATTCAGGGGTGTGTGTGTCACAGAACAGCCCTTCCTGGTCTTGCCAGTCACCTGCACAGCATGTCTCCAGCCCCATCTCCTAGCAGGGGCTGGGGGAAAGAGAGATCTGTCCCCCAACCCCCGTCTTCCCCTCAAGCCTGCTAAGTTATCCTGGGCCTGTGTGGTGAAAGAAGCCAGCCTTGGCCCTGCAGCTTCCACCTCTCCTGAGGGACCGACAGATTGCTTACAGCTTTGCCCCCTGGCATCAGCACAGGGGGTCCTGCCCCACCCTCCGGCTGCTCAGGGAGTGTTTTCCTGTGAGGCCTCCTCCACCAGGGGACCAGAGGGAGAAGCCTGATGCCCCATCCGGCGTTCCCTTAATGCACAGGACATGTGTGCAATACATAGGACTGGCCCAGGTGGCCCTCGTGAGTCATCTGGTAAAGGTAGGTAGTGCTCACATTCCTGCCCAAATGCAGCCCATCTGGGAGTCAGAGTCAGTCCTCTGGGGCCCCCGCTGCCAGTCCGCATTGGCTTTTGGTAGCTCACATGCAGTTCTGTTAACAGCTGTCTAGAAGCAATTCTTTAGTGACCTAACCCAGGGTCAAATACAGCTCTTTCCAGCCAAATTAGGCAGCTCTGCCCCATCTGCAGGGGCACTGTTAGTCCACTAACAGCCAGAGGTCCACCCAGCTGGGCACCAGGAGAAGCTGAGTTCCTCGACCCCTGGCGGGCTCTAGGTGGTGGGTGTCCAAGAAGCAGTTTCCCCAGGAGCTTCTCTGTGGGCCTCTCTACCCACCCAGTGTGGCTGCCAGGGTGTGGCTCAGCCATGTCCCTTCCTCCAGGTCCTTCCTGCACCCCCTCCCCTCCCTACAGTGGAATTGTTGAAGTGTGGTGAGTCTGTGCTCGGGACAGTAAAGCTTGTGACAGGTCCAGGAAGCCTGCAGTTGGCTCATCAGCTCCTCTCTGTGAGGTCCCTGAGTTCCTCGGTCTCTCCCAATTCTTGGGCACCCTGGTGCCCCCAATCCTGCCGCCTGCCAGCTTGTTACCTTCCCAGGTAGGCACGGCCTCAGAGGGGCAGGAGCTGAAGACATCTGGGGCTGTCCTTGTCCTAGGAGAGGCACTTTAGGAAGGACAAGCCCAGGAAGGCTGCCGGAGAGGGCTGGTCCTGGGTTCGCATTTGAACCTGCTGGAGGAGTAAGTAGGTCTGCAAGGAAATTGACAGAAACAGTAATGGATCCACTCACACACAGGTGATGACGAGTTTGATGAGGTTTCGAGCTTCAGTGGGCAAAGGTTCCCAAAGCAGGCTTTCTGGAGATCAGATCACTAGCACAGTGTGCTGCAAACTTCTTTGGTCAAATAGGCTTTGAAGTGGAGGTTGCCTCCCTGGGAGATGGAATGAGGATCTTTTTTTTAAACCCCAGGATGGAGTTTCACTCTGTTGTCCAGGCTGCAGTGCAGTGGCATGATCTTGACTCACTTCAACCTCTGCCTCCCGAGTACAAGCGATTCTCCTGCCTCAGCCTCCCAAGTAGCTGGGACTACAGGTGCCTGCCACCATGCCAAGCTAATTTTTGTATTTTTAGTAGAGATGAGGTTTCACCATGTTGGCCAGGCCGGTCTCGAACTTCTGACCTCAAGTGATTGCCTGCCGTGGCTTCCCAAAGTGCTGGAATTACAGGCGTGAGCCACCACATCAGTTCCTGAAAATATGTTTTTTTATTTTTTTGTAGAGACAAGGGTTTCACTCTGTTGCTCAGGCTGGAGTGCAGTGGCACGATCTCAGCTCACTTCAACCTCAGCCTCCTGGGTTCTCCTGTTCAGCCTCCCAGGTAGCTGGGACTACAGGCACATGCCACCACACCCAGCTAATTTTTGTACTTTTAGTAGAGATGGGGTTTCACCATGTTGGCCAGGCTGGTCTCAAACTCCTGACCTCAAGTGATCTGCCTGCCTTGGCCTCCAAAAGTGGTGGTGTTACAGGTGTGAGCCACCTCACCTGCCTTTTCTTTTGTTTTTTTCTTTTTTGTTTGTAGAGATAGGGCCTTGCTGTGCTACCCAGGCTGGTAGGCAAAGTCTTGATCATAGCTCACTGTGGCCTCCAACTCCTGGGCTCTGGCAACCCTCTCACTTCAGCCTCCCAAAGTGTTAGGGTGACAGGTGTGAGCCATTGTGCCTGCCCAACGCTTTTTTAACTCTTTCATTCTGAGATCGTTTTAGACTTACAGAATAATTGCAAAAAGTAGTGGCATTCCCATACATCCTTTCCCAGTTCTCCATGACATTAATATTCCACATGACTGCAGTACAATGACCCAAACTAGAAAATGAACATTTGGGTCCGGGCTGGTGGCTCACACCTGTAATCCGAGCACTTTGGGAAGCCACCGTGGGCAGATTACAAGGTCAGGAGTTTGAGACCAGCCTGATCAACATGGTGAAACCCTGTCTTTACTAAAAATACAAAAGCTAGCTGGATGTGGTGGCATTTGCCTGTAATCCCAGCTACTCAGGAGGCTGAGGCAGGAGAATTGCTTGAACCTGGGAGGTGGAGGTTGCAGTGAGCCAAGATCAAGCCATTGCACTCCAGCCTGGGCGACACAGCAAGACTCCATCTCAAAAAAAAAAAAAAAAAAGAGAAAATGAAATAAACATTGGGCCAGGTGGCTCATGCTTATAATCCCAGCACTTTGGGAGACCAAGGCAGGAGAATCACTTGAACCCTGGAGTTCAAGACCAGCCTAGGCAGCATACCAAGACCTTGTCTCTTAAAAGAAAAATTACCCTGGTGTGGTGGTATGCACCTGTAGTCCCAATTACTTGGGAAGCTGAGGCAGGAGGATCATGTGAGCCCAAGAGTTGGAGGCTGCAGTGAGCCATGATCACAACACTGCACTCCAGCCTGGACAACAGAGTGAGACTCCAGCTCTGAAAGCAGAAAATAAAATCAAAATGGGCAAAAGATCCTAATACAGGTTTCTCCAAAGAAGATATGTAAATGATCAATAAACACAGGAAAAGATACTCAGCCACATTAGTTATTAGGGAAATGCAAATGAAAACCACAAAGAGATACCACTTCACACCCACTAGGATGCCTGAAACAAAGACAGTAGCAAGTGTTGGCAAGAATGTAGAGAAACTGAAACGCTCACATATTGCTGGTGGGAATGTAAAATCATGCAGCTGCTTCAGAAAAGTTTGGCAGTTCTTCAAAGTACATCTTGTTTTGTTTTTGAGATGGAATCTCACTGTTGCCCAGGCTGGAATGCAGTGGCACAATCTTTGGCTCACCGAAACCTCTGCCTCCCGGGTTCAAGTGATTCTCCTGTCTCAGCCTCTGGAGTAGCTAGGATTACACGTGTGCACCACCACAACCAGCTAATGTTTTCATATTTAGTAGAGATGGGGTTTCGCCATGTTGGCCAGGCTGGTCTCAAACCCCTGACTTCAAGTGATCCACCCGCCTTGGCCTCCCAAAGTGCTGGGATTACAGGTGTGAGCCACGGCACCAGTTCCTCAAAGTATGTTTTTAAAATTTAAAAAAAATTTTTTTTTGTTAGAGACAGGGGTCTCACTACATTACTCAGGCTTGTTTTAAACTCCTGGGCTCAAGCAATCCTCCCGCCTCACCCTTCCTAAAGGGCTGGGATTACAGGCATGACTCACCATGCCCAGCCCCAAAATGGTAAACATAGAATTGTCATATGACCCAGAAGTTTTACTTTTAATTATATACTCAAGATAAATTAAAGCATTTCCACAGAAGATCGTGTACACACATATTGATAGCAGCATCATTTGTAACAGCCAAAAAGTGGAAATAAGACAAATATCCAATCAACAGACACATGGATAAACCAAATGTAGTCTATTCATATAATGGAACATTATTTGGCCATAAAAAGGAATGAAATGGCCAGGCACAGTGGCTCACACCTGTAATCTCAATACTTTGGGAGTCTCAGGTGGGCTGATCACTTGAGGTCAGGAGTTCAAGACCAGCCTGGCCAACATGGTGAAACCCCATCTCTACTAAAAATAAAAAACAATTAGCCTGGTATGGTGGTGTGCATCTGTAATCCCAGCTACTTGGGAGCTGAGACAGGAGAATCATTTGAACCCGGGAGGTGGAGGTTACAGGGAGCTGAAATCATGCCACTGCACTTCAGCCTGGGCAACAGAGTGAGACCCATCTCAAAAACAAACAAAAGGAATGAAACACTGAAATTTACTACAATGTGGATATACCTTCAGAGTAACCTGTTAAGGAAAAGCAGCTAGACACACTCACGTACTGTATGATTGCAGTTATGTGAAATATCCACAAAGATGAGTCCACGGAGACAGAGGCAGATTGCTGATTGCTGATTGGATATGGGGTGATGGAAATGTTTTGGAATTCACCTGAATGAGAAACAGTAAAAAAAAAAAAAAAGGGGCAGCACCTTGGGATGTTGAGGCGGACGGATCATGATGAGGTCAGGAGTTGGAGGCCAGCCTGGCCAACATGGTGAAACCCCTTCTTTACTAAAAATATGAAAATTAGCTTGGTGTGATGGCAAATGCCTGTAGTCCCAGCTACTGGGGAGGCTGAGGCAGAATAATTGCTTGAACCCAGGAGGCGGAGGTTGCAGTGAGCAGAGATCACACCACTGCACTCCAGCCTGGGCAACAGAGTGAGACTCCCATCTCAAAAAAAAAAAAAAAAGAAGGAAATGGTAGAGGTGATAGTTATATGACACTGTGAAGGTACTAGTGCCTCTATGCAATGATTAAATTAACACTTTGTGCACTTCACCTCACTAACTTACTTTTTGAAAAAGAAATCTGTCCTTGCCTACTAACAAGGAAACTTAAAAAAAAGAAGAAAAGGCTGGGCATGGTGGCTCATGCCTGTAATCCCATCACTTTAGGAGGCTAAGGGGCAGGAGGATTGCTTGAACCCAGGAGTTCAAGACCAATCTGGGCCACACAGTGAGACCCAATCTCTACAAAATATTAAAAATTAGCTAGATCAGGTGTGGTGGCTCACACCTGTAATCCCAGCACTTTGGGAGGCTGAGGCAGGTGGATCACTTGAGCTTAGGAGTTCGAGACCAGCCTGGGAAACATGGTGAAACCTCATCTCTATATAAAAATATTTTTTTTTAATTAGCAGGGGATGGTGGTGGGTACCTGTGATCCCAGCTACTTGGGAGGCTGAGGCACAACAGTCACTTGAACCAGGAGGCAGAGGCTACAGTAAGCTGAGATCACATGACTTCACTCAAGCCTGGGTGACAGAGCAAGACTCCATCTCAAAACAACAACAAAAAACCAGGTGTTGTGCTGTATGCCTGTGGTCCCAGCTACTTTGGTGGCTGAGATGGGAGGATCACCTGAGCTCGGGAGATTGAGGCTGCAGTGAGCCGTGATCATACCACTGTACTCCAGCCTGGGCAACAGAGTGAGACCTTGTCTAAAAGAAAGAGAGAGAAAGAGGGAGAGAGGGAGGGAATATCTAGCTAGGTGTGGTGGCTTGTACCTGTAATCCTCACTTTGGGAGGCCAAAGTGAGAGGTTAGCTTGAGCCCAGGAGTTAAAATCTGCAGTGAGCCATGATTTCATCACTGCACTCCAGCATGGGCAACAGAGCGAGACCCTGTCTCAAAAAAAAAAAAAAAAAAAATCCTTGCATTATGATAGCGGCCATGGTTTCACATGTGTACCAGTATGATTAGGAGGGGTATGATTTGTTCATATTAACACCAAAGTGTATTAGGAACACAGGAATAGTGATATGTGAGTATTTTTAATGGTTCAAATAATTTCAGGGAAAAAACTCAGTGCAATTTATAATGTTAACAGAAAAAAGTAGGAAAAACCCACCAAGAACTGTTTGAGCAACTGCATTAGACTGCAGGGTGGTGGGGGGCAGGCAGGGGGTGAATGACTCTGTTTGATGTCACTTGATTTAAAAGTTGTAGGGGGAGGCTGGGCGCAGTGGTTCATGCCTGTAATTCTAGCAGTTTGGGAGGCCGAGGTTGGTGGATCACTTGAGGTCAGGAGTTCGAGACCAGCCTGGCCAACATAGCAAAACCCCGTCTCTATTAAAAATACAAAAAAATTAGCTGGGTGTGGTTGCAGGCACCTGTAATCCCAGCTACTCGGGAGGCTGAGAATCACTTGAACCTAGAGGGTGGAGGTTGCATTGAGCCAAGGTCACGCCACTGAATTTCAGCCTGAGTGACAGAGCAAGACTGTCTCAAAAAAAAAAAAAAAAAAAAAAAAACAAAAAACTGAAACTGTTAAAAAAAAATAGTAGGGGATAGAATGTGGATCTAGGGGGCAGGCAGCAGCTAGCTGGGTCTGTGTTTCTGCAAGATCAGCCTGGATTGGGGCTCTGATCTGTTTCTGTTTTCTCACCAGCAGTTTCACTGTGCTGTAAGCCGTTAATGAAGGGATAAGTGAAGGGTTGGCGAGTGCTCTTATCTGCTATTACCCCTCACCTTCACCATGACTCTGGCATCTGAGGCTGAGGAAAATGGTAAGTCTAGCCAAGCAGGATGGCTCATGCCTGTAATCCCAGC